>ML682006.1:26502490-26714921 GCA_007922195.1 Podocnemis expansa
GTGTGTGTGTGTGTGTGTGTGTGTGTGTGTGTGTGTGTGTGTGTGTGAGTAAGTAAAGTATTTCTTTTAAATCATCCATAAAGAGTGACTAGGAAGTTGCAAATGGACTTTAGCCCAAAAAAAAAAAAAGGATTTAATAGTTATTATGGACTGGCCAGCTTTGTCAGTGTCCTTTTAGCATTTGACCTGATCACTACAGCACTGCACTGCTGGCGATTGTTCTGGGAGCTCTCTGAAGCATCTTGTTCTGGTTCTTCACCAAGCCATTGAATGATCCTCCACCCATCTGGATGTCATTTAGTCACCCACTCCAGAAATGGTTTATCCTAGAGAGATAACATATACACATATAAATGTATAACATAAAAATATGTTAAAGTGAAATTTTTTAAACCTTTGGAGTAGCCTTTGTATCACCCTTGCAATCTCTTCATCCCACCTTCCTGTTCTGTGACATCAGCAGAATAGTCATGTTCTGGGTTCGCCATTGGATCAGCCTTGCATGAGAGGCAGTATCCATTTCAGATGCAAACTTTAAGTGCAGTACATCTTCCAGACGGTTAAAACAAAATACTTACCTAACAAAAGAACATGCTGTTGCTTATAAGCCTCTTCAGTTGGCAGGAGTTACCATGTGACAGTGTCCCAGAATTGCAGTTAACAGGCATGGCCAAGTGAAAACAGAAAGGATAGAGAGAACCAGGTTAGTAAAATTGGCCATCATTTGTTATGAGCTAAGCCAACCAAAAGAGGCCAGGGAAAATTCATTGCCCACCCTGCAGTGCTCAAGGAATGACCAAGAATGGACTAGCGCTGCTAAAGTGCTGTAACATTGAACGTTAATTTTACTGTCAATTTTTTCTAAACAAGTTATAACACAATCCTAATAATTTGATTATTTAATATTGGTTTATTTTATATTCCATCCCTTTACCTAATAGTTTAATCTCTATATACTTTGCATCTTTTGCTGCTTTGGTTTTATTATCCTCTGTTATATGCATTATGGAAGTGCCTAGAACCCAAAGTTAAGATTAGAGCCAAGTTGTGCTAGGAACCGCACAAATATACGGTGGGTAGGTTTGTGCTGTAATCATAGGGTATGATTCAGACATATACAGTGATAGGCAATGCTTGCCCAAAAGAGCTAATAGGCTAAATAGACAAGACAGATGAGAAGCAGATGTACCAAGTGTCAGTGAAGCCCAAGGACACAAAACAGGTCAGTGGCACAACCAGAAGTCAAATCCTGGTTCCCAGTCCTGAGTCCTGGCCTCTGGATCACAAAACAGTTTAAATTGTTTAGTTATTTGGGGGGATAAATTTGGGTTAATGTAGTAAATCTGTCTGACTGGGCTTTAAAATAACAGATTGTATATCTTCCTATTTCATGAGAGTCTTTCAGTGGTTTCCATACTTACTCATTGCCCTTCCGCCTCTTTTAGGTGTCTCTAAGCCAGGAGTGTACTCGTGCCATCATGAAGTTGATGTACTGTCCACATTGTCGGGGCATGTCTAGTGTGAAACCATGCAACAACTACTGCCACAATGTCATGAAGGGCTGCCTGGCCAATCAAGCAGACTTGGACACAGAATGGAGGAACCTGATTGGTAAGAAGACCCAGTTATGTGCCAGTAAAATAGCTGAGTTTGTGACATGTGCTCCTCTGAAGACAGAGTATGAGCTTGAGGGTGTGAGAGAGGGGGTCTGGAGAATGAACAAAAGTGCTGTTAGAGCAGGTAAAAAGAATTAGACCTTTTTGCACTAACATTCCTCTGCCTGGGAGGTGGATTTTAAAAGAACTGGAAACACATTTTATTGGTTGAGTAATGGGCTCAGTCAGATCATTGTACAAAATGTTCTACTCTGTCTAACAAGACCCCATCCTGTCTATTTAGACTGCCTCTTCTGTACTGGCTGGCTGGAGTCCTTGCCTACACTCTTTCCAATTAAACAAAGCAATTCCTTTAATTCTTAAGTCCTTCCTACCTCTTGAGACCTTCCTACCTCTTGGGATTCTACAAATTCTACTGCCCTTATTCTGACTAAGTGGTATCATCCTCCATAAATACCAAGGGTAAACTATTGTAAATGAAGCTGGAAAGCCCTTTTAGATCCTTCAGTGGAAGGTGCTGTACAAATGAAAAGTCATAAAACTGTCTCCATGAGATAGGGAAGAGAAGTCAGAATTAAGGACTTTTAATTCTGACAGTGGGCCTCAAAAACTAGAAGGGGTGGAGTTTTGGAGAATAAAATGTGTTTAAATGATGATAAAAGTAATCCTCTTTACATTTAAACACAAATGGACAGCAATTAAATTATAATTTGCTGGGCCCCAGAACCCTCCTAAGTGGTGGGCCCCCTTCCTACATGTGTGGGCCCCAGCCCAGGAAGGATGAAGGCATGGGATGTGGAGGAATGGAGCAGGGGCAGGAGGTGGGGTTGTTGAAGGAGTGGCTGGGGGCAGGGGCAGGAGATGGGGGAAGTGAAGGGGAGGGCAGAAGGCAGGTGGTGTCAGGGTGGTGAAGGGAGGCATGGACAGGAGATCAGGCAGAGAAGGGGTGGATGGTGGCAGGAGCTGGGGGCAGGTGCAGGAGGTGGGGGTGGTGAAGGGGGCAGGGGCAGGAGATGGGGCAGAGAAGGGGTGGATGGTGGCAGAAGGTAGGGGGCAGGGGCAGAAGGTATGGTGATGAAGGGAACAGGGGTAGGAGATGGGGACAGAGAAGGGGTGGGTGGTGGCAGGAGGTGGGGCAGAGAAGAGTTGGAGCAGGGAAGTTGGGGGGCAGGGGCCACTTGCCCAGCCAACTCTCCTCTGCAGCTGCAGGGAGCTGGAGGACCTCGATCAGGACCAGCCTGGCAGGAGAGAGTCCACCTAGCTGCTCCCTGCGCCAGCCCCAGCCTACCTCGCTGCCCCGGGGCCTGCACTGCGGAGATGAAGCAGCCTTGGCTGCGCACTCCCAGCTCTTCTCCTCCTCCAGCCCAGGCCCACCTTCAGGGCACCATGTGGGGTGGCACCCCATAGGCTGGTCCTCCCACCCTGAGCCAGCACTGACTGAGCATGCTCAGCAGCTCTGAGCATGCTCAGTCAGAGCAGGCTCAGGGCAGGAGATTTAAAATCTCCCAGCCTGAGGTAAGCTCCCTGCCCTGCCGGAATGCACCAGAATGGCATTCTGGGCCCTGCTATTTTGAGGGGCTCAGTGTTTAGTGGGCCCCTAAAAAAAAATGGAACCAAAACGCTGTGTTCCAGGGCCTGCTATTTTTAAATGGTGGGCCCTGGAACATAGCATCCCAGCTCCATTTTGTATTTTCAGGGGCCTGCTGAACAGTGAGCCCCTAAAAATAGCAGGCCCCAGAATACTGTTCTGGTGCATTCCAGCTTACTTTAACCCCTGCAAATGTCTGACTCTCCAACAGCTTTCCCGTTCTTACTATTCAGTTGTCGTTCTGCTCAGCCTTACTGTCTGTTGTTAAAACACCAACCCCCAGGCCACCTTTTTGTTTCAGTTGGATGCTGCAAAGTGAAAGTTTAATCAGTGCTCATATGAACATGGGCCTGTTGTATTACATATGATGCATTATCCAACTTTTACTCTTATTAGTTTATATTATATTAATTAGTTTTCATTTCTAATGACACAAATGGCAGGTTACCCCACTTAATTGGAAGTGAATCCAGTGAGAATGGTTAGTGAGAGTCCGATTAAAGAGGGCTTAGCTGCGTCTGTTCCATGGGTTTAAACCTGGAGCTTGTGTTAGTGGCCTTTCTGACAAGGACAAACTAATTGTTACATGTCATTGCTCTCCACCTCACCCCAATAGAAAGACTGCCCCCTCCAATTCCTCAAAGGTCAGTATGCAAGTCTAATTGCCTGGTTAAATGGCATTTCTGTGCTTTTTGCACTTGTTCTGGGTTCTTCTTGCCCAAGAAACACTGTTTTTGACAGGAGCTGACCACTAGGAGTAAATCAGACCTGTATTCAACTTATACAGTGGGGACCCATTAACAAGCGACTGGTTAGCACGTGGATCCAGTTAACACACGCTCCAGTCACGTCCCCCAAAGCCAGCAAGTTAACGCGTGGGACTCAGTAACGTGCACTACACTACAAGTGGAAGTTGGCCGGGGCAGGAAACATGTGGAGCGAGCCTTAGTAGTGCTACCTTTTTCTTTTCATGAGTCTTGGACACAGTCTTCAGGCTGGCAGGGAGCAGCGGGGATCTGGATGCGTCCCCAGCTGCTTCTGGATGAGCTGAGAAGCTTCCACCGCGGGGGCCATCCGGATCCACTCCCCCCACCCCCACGGCTTGCCGATGCAGCGGAAGCTCCTCTGCTTGTCTGGCGGTAGATGGAGATGGATCCAGAGCCCTGCAGCCTGCCAGTGGTGGCAGAAGCCTTGTGCCATCTCCAGCAGGCCAGGGGAATCTGGATCTGTCCCCAGCTGCTGCGGGACAAGCGGAGGAGCTTCCGCCGCACTGGCAAGCTGCGGGGGGCGGGGGGGAAGGGAGCAGATCCAGATGGACCTCGCAGCGGAAGCTTCCCAGCTCATCCAGAAGCAGCTGGGGACGCATCCGGATCCCTGCTGCTCCCTGCCAGCCCGAAGACTGTGTCTTCGGGCTGACTAGGGTCCGTGGCTGCTGGCTCTGCACTGATTTGTGCGCCGGCAAGTGCTTTTTGCTGCGCGCACATGCGCAGAGCTTAGGGGGAACATTGGACCCATTTACACACAGTCCGCTTAACGCGCAGTTGCCGGGGCTTGTCCCCTGACACCTGTGCGTTAATGGGTCCCCACTGTACTCACATGCTATAATGTTAAAGGGCATAATTCAAACAAGTCACATAGCAAAGTTGTTTAAAAAGGGTGGAAATTTGTGCCTTTCTGCAGCCTTCACCGATTGTTTCCAACTGAAGGGGAGTTTGTATGATAAGGTATAGTATATGGGAAGATTAGGGCAGGTCAAATTAAGGGAGATGTTTTACAGGGAGTGATGGATTGAATTTTCTCAATAACTTTGAGGATGTCCTTTCAATAAGCAATATGTGTGTCTAGCATTAAAGCATCCATAAGCTAAAATTCTGAAAAACATGTTACTACTCCAACTTAAACAGTAGCAGAAGGTAAACTTCAGATCCTTGGCGTTGCAGTAGGGGCAAAGTATTCAGAAAATACAAAAAAAAAAAAGCAGCAACACCACTGAATGATGTGTTTCACTTTCTACACTGAAACAGTAATTGGCTTTTAGTATAGAAAAAAAGGCAAAACTATGATAATTTTTTTTCAATCTTAAGTTAAAAAAACAGCTCATCCACTTTTTAAAATTTGAAAACGAAAGAAGAAATGCTCCCAACCTGCTATCCCAAGTAACAATTTGTGAGCCTTGTTCCTGATTGGGTAAGATTTGAGTAGTCTGGTCCTTTTGCTATCCTCAACTCAGGCCTGCTTGACCATCTCATCAACCTGTTACACCTTTTAGCCTGTAAGCACGTTGGGATCTTGTGTTTTCTATATGTTTGTGCAGTGCCTAGCACAATGGGACACCAGCCTCACTGGCATAGAGGAACTACTACACTCTAAATATTAGGTAGTATATTATAGAGAATTTTGTTGGCTGAGTTGTGTGTTATAAAACTGAGTAAATTAAATGCTATTCTTCTGTTATGGACATTAGCCACATATATTGGGTGTGTGTCTGAAAGAGCCTCATCCAAAGCCCTTTGTAGCGAATGGGAGTTCTCACACTGATTTCAGTGAGTTTTGTATCGGGCGAAGATAGGTTTCTATACAAAATATTTATTGTTCTTTCTTTGAGCCACGTACAGTTGGACTCCTGGTCCTGGTATAGGAGACCCTGGCTTTGCAGGTTAAACATACAGAAGGTAGTACAAATAGAAAAATGTGAGTCCTAACGATAGTGCTAGAAACATGTGACACATACAGACTGCAGGAGGGAGCAAAGTGAGTAATGTGGGCAATGAGTCGTAGTCATGCTGAGTAAGCATTTCTAACACAGTGCACCATCCCCTGTGAGTGCTCTAGTACCAAGCTGACACATGAAGTAGAAGAGCTAGAACAGAAGTTGCTCAGCCCCATTGAAGTGAATGGTAGCTTTGGTGGCACTCAGAATTTGACGATCTATTGGAAGGAAAAGCAGCTTTGAACAGACATGTTGTTTTTCTGTATGGAAGATAGCAGGGATTCCACACATTCTTTTATTACCGTCCATTTTCCTCCACAATCAATTTGATGCAATTCAGTGGTTAGTTTATTTGTTAAAAAATAATGCTTTGCAATCTGTGTAGGTGCCAATGCCCCACACCTGGTTCTGAGATTTTTATGTCAAAAATAATAGCAATGCAGCTAGACCACATTGTTGAGTCTATTTGTAGTTCAATGGTCTTGCTGCATAGGGTTCATAGAAATCTCAGGACTCTTCATTTACACCACTGTCTCTTCCTGCACACTGGATATGTGATGCTGTGTGAGACTCTGTTTTGGAAGAAATATCAAAGAGTAGAAGAGCCACAGTCCTCGATTTTGATGAAGTGGCAGAATAGGATGTGCAGGGGACTTGCTCTGGAAAGCTGTGGTGATGGCAGAACAGGGCTGAGATGTTAGTGGAGCATGCACAGAAGTAGAATCAGAGAGACTGTGCATGACTCATATGGACTTCCATTTCTCTGAAGCCACAGTGCTGGTAGTCCACTCACTCTTACATCCGCCATATTTCACTCACAAACCTATCCAGTGAAATAAACGTAGAGGCCAATACACAGTGTTCATAGAGCACAGACTGCATTTTTAGGAAGCTGAATGGCATCTCTTAATAAAGAGAAAATCATCAAGAGACTTGGGCCTGCAGTCTTGTAAAGAAGGGTCTGAACTTAATGGCACTGTTCAGTAGTTATCAACCAGCAGGTGGCAGTGTATGAATAATTCTGTTTTTAACTAATTCCTTTACCCTCTAAAGTCTTGGCTGTTTTCAGTCTCCCCGGACATTCAGGCTAGCAGTCTGGATACACACTCTTTTTGGTTTCCACAGTCCTGTTTGTATAGAAATGAACTTCTGTGTTAGCTTGTGTTGTCAGCAAAACCCAGCAAGACATAAATCCAGTACGTGGCTGCTAGAACATGGATTGAACAGCTGCTTTGATCCATTGTCATTTCAACTCCTGTGCCCATGAGGTGCTGAAGTCCATAGTAGCTGAGAGCACAGGGCACCTTTCACACTCACCCCCAACTCCCACCTCTCCTCCTCTCTTTCCAGTTTAGTTGCACGTGTTCTGCTCCAGTGCTCCACATACACAGTAGATATTTTCCCTGCTGGTTATGCTTTATCTCGCCAGAACACTCACATTCAAAATGGTGCTGAGGAAATATTTACTGGGAGCAAGTTTTTTTTCTTTCCTCCTTCCTGAGCACAGGAGTCACATGTACCCATAAAACCCTCTACGGGTGCTTTGTCTGAACACCACCATCTCCCAAGTTCCATTCATTGCAGCTCTTAGCTCAAAGTTGAATGCAAGCTGGTAAGGGGGCTTCATTCAAGATCCTTGCCTTGTATTTCTGCACATGTTGCTGTATGCAATGCCCAGTGCTGTCCAGTCATTGTGCAAGGTTGTAGCAATATGCAAAGAGATGCTGCAGTACTGTGGTGCTCATCCAACAATACAGGTGCCTTGACTTAGGCATTTGGGTATCAGGACCCTATTCTGAATGCTGCCACGGTCAGTGAAACTACTGACAATTTATACAGTACACGTACCTAGAAGATGTTCTTCAAGGATTTCATCTAGTGAGGGGCAAAGGTTTGATTCCTCCCCATATAAATATGTGTGCATTTTAAGTTGCATTATAATTTGATCTGTATAATATGCACTAAAATGGTGTCTCCATCTCTCTTACTTTATTAGATTCTATGCTGTTGCTGGCTGACCAGTTTGATGGATCATCCCACGTAGACACTGTAATTGGTACCATTCACACAAAGATTGCTGAAGCCATTTCTAACATGCAGGAAAACAGAGACACTATCACAGCCAAGGTAAGGAGCTAATAGCTGTGCCTAACTTGGACATTAAAGTAGTTGAGAATGCTCTGTCTACAGCCTTTTGCATTTTCAATCAATACTTTTGAACCCTCTTAACATAAAGTAAGCAGAGAGATTAAATGCAAGCTTCATCCCATGCAAGCAAACCTTCTCAAGTGTTTCTGATTCATATCTTCCTTGTCTTCACCTCCAGCCAACCAACTTGATACATATGGGCCAAGTACAGCACAGTGTTGAAGTCTGAATTACTGTGGAAAGCATGGTGACATCCCATTATTCCTCCTCTAGCTCTATCCATGGGGGTGGGGAGGGTTACTATACTCACTGAGCAAGTTTTGGGGGTGACTTATGCTTGATCCAAGAGACAACCAGCCCATAGGGAACATTAAAAATAGTAACATTTGGCTTACCAGGTAGGGTTGTTATGTGCACTTGTCCTATTAAGAAGATTTTCCTGGGTCTGAGTCTCATGAGAGCTGTATTTCCAAGTGCTGTTTTACTGATCTCCATTTTCAGCATGTTTAACCCACTAATCACAAGCACATGCTGTGGCTGCAGATGTAAGAAACCTTGGCGAAGTGAACAACCCCCCCCCCCCCCCCCCCACACACACACACACAACTTGGTTCCTGCTTTTCACATAAATATACCACCAATCCTCCCAAACTGTCACTGTTCTTCAGGATTGAGATTGCCCCGTGGCAAGTGTTTGTATTATATGGGGAAGTAGAACGTCATCCAAAGAGCAAGGTCCAGCAATGGGCCCTAGATGTAAATGCAGGCTTTCTCTGGGGAGCGAATGCTCTGTTCCAGTCAGTATTTGACTGGAGTAGAAAGTGCATGTGACAAGCTTTCTGAACTGGATCTTGTAACAAAATGCACTTGACTGTATTTGCGCATGGAGCTAAGTAGCAGAGGTTGAGAGCTGACAAATCGATGAGACAATGAGTATGACAGATAGGGAATGGTCAAGGCAGAGCCAGCGAAGTGAGCTTCAAGAGCCTCACTAGTTCCCTTTCCACATCAGTTTGTGAGGACAGCTTGAAATCACTGAAAAAAATCAAATCACATCTAAATCATTTCTACACATGGCATTTCTCTGCAGTGATTCCTTGTAAGATATCAGCCAAGGCTCCTGAGCTAATGCCAGTCACGATGCCTTTGAACTGCCAGCAACTGATCATCCGTATCAAAGGCTTTATTTAAAAATTTGAAAAGAAGCAGCAGATATATTTATTTTCTTACCCAGGGAATGAAGAAAATACACAGAAGATATGTCCATGGGTTATCTGTATTTCCAGGCAAAGAGTAGAAATTTACACACCAAGCTGTCATGTATGGGCCATTATATTTCTCTGGTTTGAAGAGATGGCATTCTGCTGTGCTCAGCTAGTACCAAATAACTTTGGTTTGGACATGAACAAAGACTGTTAACGCAGTGCAGCACTAAGACTAAGGGGTGCGGAGCACTGACCCGATTCTGTTCCCATTGATGATGTCAGTGGGGAATTTTACCAATGGGAACAGAGCTAGCCAACACAGAGTGCTTTCAAAAAATCACAGCCTCGGGGGCACAGTACTTCATTCATGGGAAGAGCCACATACAGTCTTTGGACCTGCAGTCCCAGGTCTGTCCAATGTGGGCGACTGAAAAATGAAAAAGTGACTCTTGGCTTCCATTTAAAATAAAGGTAGGCATTTCAGTGCTTCTCCTTCAACATGGGAACTAGCCAGTAGGAATTGGGATTAAAATGTCTCACATGGGAAGTGGGTCAGTCAGTTTTGGAATGACCTTCAAAACAGTAACCTTACCCATGCTTCCCACCCATTAGGCTGGGTCTGACACAGCAAGGTCATCCTAGTGACCAGCAGTGGGTTACAGTTGTGATGGGGTTTGGCAAATAAATTCTTCACAGGCTGTAATCACGAATGGTAAGGCTGGTTACCTGAGAGGAAGGAGATGCATCTACCTTGCACCATTGGTATCAGGGTGAATTCCTCAAACAATGATTGTGGGAAAAAAGACCTTTTGATATCTGCTCCACAGAGCAAGATGTGTTAGATATTATGGGTATTATCAACTTCAAGTTGTTTTAGTACCTTAGCTTGGGGCTGGGGGGGAGGTGCCCATTGGCCCCTAACGTGACCTGATCCAGCCAAGCCAGGAATAAGACCACTTACAGAATAAACAACACAGCTCACAGTGAAATCTCTTGGCCTGATGACTTCCCAATACCAGCCTGGCATGTGGCCAGGAGAAATTGGTATTGCTGGCCAGGAAAGCATGCATGTCGGCCGTCATTACAGAATCTCCCAGGACTGACATCTGACGCATCCCTTTGTTGTTTCATTACAGTTTTAAGTCATATTTGTCAAAAAGTGTCATTGTCTTTTATCAGTGCTCATCTTTAGAAAGCAAACCAATTATCATCACAACCAGCATCATTCCTCCCCATCTTCAGAGACTCTTGGCTGCGTATTGATCTGTGTCCAGTCTGACCCTCATTCATACAAGTTTTAGACTAGCCACATCTTTACAGGAAGTGTTTATGTGAAATAGTCTCCTCCCCCAAATTTTCTTGCTAATTACAACCATTTGCCCTTTGCCTGTAATGGTTTGTATGGCTGTAACTAGAGCAGAATTTGACACATTAATCAAAGCATGCTGGAGAGAATTCACCCTGGTATTGTTTTTCTAATTTTGTTGCTCAACAGCCCACTGAGGTTGATGTTAACAGCAGAAAAACTTGTGTTCCTGAATCCCAGCTGCCTTTCCCATGACTTTGAAGTGCAGTAACTAACAGATTCTGATTGAAAATGAATCTGAAGCTGGCTGGAAGAAGAATAAGTCAGTGATAGGCCAAATAGAGAGAGAGAGAGAAATACCAGTGCAACACAAAACACAGTACTAATATAGCACAGAAAGATGGTAATCAATTATAATAAAGAAGAGACTAGAGGAATGAATGGGAGAATAAATGCCACAAAGTGTTTTCCATTATTCTTCTGTGTTTATATCCCTGAAAGAATTGTTTTGTAGTAACCACAGTAATAGGACTATAAACAATAAACTACAGAAGTGAAACTGGATTAGTTTTATTTCTGTATAACAAAATTTAAAATATTTCATGTACAAATTTGTAAAGTTTTTGCACCAGGGGAAGAAGAGAGATGATATAGTTAGATTCCCACAGAATTGCCATTATACTGCATGGTTCAGTATATGTGATTTATCTGCACCTGTTTAAAAAGATAATGTATCTAGAAGAGAGAGATTCTGGATGAAGCGCAGGAAGAGTAGGTGCTTCACAGGAATGCTAATGGGCTTCCCTGTCTGTCCCCTAGATCATTTGGTAAAATTGGGTCTTAGCAGAGAGTTCACAGGATCATAGATACGTACAGCTTGATTGGCTGGAACCACAGGAGACAGTCTAGCTCCCTGTGCTGGGGCAAGACTGAGTACACCTAGCCCCAGGGGTGGCCAAACTTAGGGAACTCAAGAGCCACACAAGTTGATTATTAAACCTTCACGAGCTGCACTGAGGCATATCACCATATACTTTTTACCTACTCCAAAATGACCAAGTTTACAATTCATTCACACTTTAATTTTATTGTAAAAAGAGGGCAAATATTGATCCTACTAATGTCAGATTCTAATAATTACTTATGGTTATGATGAAAACTAGGCCTACAGTAAAAATGCTGCCACTTCCCTGCCATCCCTAACATGCCATACCTCTCCCCATCATGCTCTTCTGCGAGCCACACTTTTTCTTTAAAGAGCCACAAGTGGCTCATGAGCTGCACTTTGGCCATGTCTGCACTATACAAAAGCCATTGATCTGATTAGGTGTTTGAGAAAAGTTGAGAGTATGCTTCTGGGAAATACTGGCATGGGGGAAGCTTTTCTGTTCTCCAGATATTTCATCTGTAACTTTGAGGAATGATGGAGGAGAAGATAATTTAGCTTCAGCACTAGAACACAATTTTTAAATAAAATCAGAGAGACTTTTCCCCTGTAAAATCTTGAAAGTGGAACTAAATTAATTTTGGCTACCACAGAGCCCATTTGTATTGGTGTGTTTATTTGGCTGTCTTTCTTAATAATCAAAAACACCCATACAAAATCTCTGAGCATCCTATTAGAAAATAGACTTGGCATAACAATGAGATCCAGCCAGTAGCATTAAAAAAAAATGATACAAAAGGAAATGAACTTAACTAGCTTAATGACACTAAATAACCTAAACAGAGGCAGTGGCTTACCTCAGACAATCAAGCAATAGCCACATATAACAATCACATATATTATTTACAAACAGTCATTCCAGTTGTTCAGTGCTCACCTGAAACAGACTTTTTGGAAGCTTGCCCCTCAGGAATGAATATGGATCATCAGCTCATTACTACCACACTATTTTTCTAAACCATAACAAAAGAAGGCATGAGACAAGCACAGTGGCTTTGAGCAGTTCATCTTTGTACTGTGTGTATGCTCATAGCTGAGTCTAAGGAGAGAACGGTACAAGAGCAGGAAGCGTGATGTGGAAAAGTGGATCTTAGTGCTTATAGAAAGCCAGGCCTACATCCTGATGAAGTGGAAGCAGAAAGGAATGAAAATGTCAAAAGAGGCCAAGCTCCTTTTTTAAAGCCAGGACAGCAGAGAGGCACCAAGTGAATAAAAGGTTCTTCTGACCCTCATTCAGTGCAAAATATACTCATCAATGGCCTTTGTCAACACCAACTAATCAAGCCTCACACCATGCCTGTGAGTCAAATAATGAAGTATTGCCACTCCAATTTTACAGCTGGGGAAACTGAGGCAGAGGGGTGTAAATAAGTGGCCCATGGCAGCAGTGGAAGTCAGTGGCAACACCGAGAGTAGAATTTAGGAGACTCTGTTTTAAAATTCTGGATTAAAGATGACCTCCTTAAATTCTAGCAAGACTACACCTAGCACATGAGTAATATTATTGGAAGGTTGGCTCGGTGTTACACTGTACATATTTAAATAGCTCTTACAGGCTTTTGTAAGCCACTGAGAACATGGACTGGTCAGGAAATAAGGCATAAGTAGTCAACACTTCTAGCCTCTGAG
Source organism: Podocnemis expansa (assembly GCA_007922195.1). Taxonomy (NCBI): domain Eukaryota; kingdom Metazoa; phylum Chordata; order Testudines; family Podocnemididae; genus Podocnemis; species Podocnemis expansa. The sequence continues at coordinate 26,515,639 of ML682006.1, forward strand.
TGAAGGAAACTGAGCAGCTGTTTAGAGACATTGTTTTGCTGTCAACCTGCTGAGTTTGTTTTTCTTGTTATGCTACACTCACTGGTATTATTCATCCTCATAGTGCAAATAACTTTGAGCTGAGCCTTTTTACAGCCTTAGTATGATTTTAGGGTAATTACCTTTTTAGACTTCAGGATACTGGGCTTTTTTGTTTGCAGCACTTGCATGTGCCCTCTGGCTTCTTAAAACATTATTATGTTGGGGGGGAACCCACCAATTGACTGCTTCATAAAGGATCTGGTCCAGAGATGACAAGTAAAGTTTTGGAAAGAACCTGGTTGTAGTACCTTACAGCATATCTGTTGTCTAAGATTGAATACACCTTGGGCCTCACTAGTACAAAGGCGGGTCTGATTTTCATCACCCCTCAGTTAGGATTATAATTGCCTCTGTACAGAGCTCCTCACTTCCTTTGCATCCTGTAGTGTGCTGTGCACTCAGTGCTTAGTCACTATTTGCTCTGTGTTCTCAGTAGCACGTTGGTCATTCTGTATAAGTACTTACTGGCTAATAAAAAGACATGAGAGGTTGGATAAAGAACCAAATTGTAACTGTGGATCTGGCTCCGTATGTACATTTTAAAGAAGATACTGAACACCTAGTGAGTGTAGAATGACTTGGGTAACTGTTCTATCACCATCAAAGGAAGAAAACCAGACGAGCACAAAAATGCTGTTCGTGTTGTGAAGTAGCTCTTATTTGGGCTGACATATTCTGACACTGGAACTCCCACAGGTTAACAGAGTTTAGGGCCAGACAGGCCCATTAGATGATCACCCACTCTGACTTCCTGTAAATCCCCCCACTCCACTTACCCCAGTAACTAGTGTTAGCGTCTTCCAGAACGGCAGTCAGTTTGATCTGGAGACAGAGCATATTCCGAAGTTTAATAACCTTCACTGTGAAAAATGTGTGCCTCATTTCTAATTCAGATTTTTCTGGCTTGAACACATAGCCATAGGTTCCTTCCTCTAGTGCCTAGCTTCTGCTTTCCCCCAGGAGGTTAAAGAGCCCTTCAGTAACTGGAATTTTCTGCCTGTGGAGGTACTTACACACTGTCATCAAGTCACCTCTTGAGCTTCTTTTTGATGAGCTAAATAGATTGCACTCTTTACATCTCCCACTGTAAAACATTTCCTTCAGCCCCGCACACATATCTGTGGCTTTTGCTGTATCCTTTCCAATATTTTCAGCGTCCTCTTTAAATTGCAAGTACAGGTCCATGGTCATTCTCATCAGTGACACAGAGGCAAAAAATCACTTTCTTTCATCTGCGCCTCTCTTTTCTTCCCCAAAAGCCACACACACACTGGGCATGCATGTGCAGTTGGTGGACCTCGTCTGACCCCTAGACACTGCTCAGAATCACTGCTTTCTAGAATACTGTGGCTATGCCTGTATTTGTGGCTCTTAGCAACATGGCCTTGCAGTTGGTTGTGTTAGAATGCATTTTGTTTGCATGGCCTCAACTTTCCAAGGGACTCAGGGTCACTCTGATTGACTGGCCTGGACTCAACATTATTGACTGTGCAACTAATCTTTATGTCACCTACAAATTTTATCAGCAACGCATTTATATTGCCTTGTAGAGCATTGCTAAAAATCTTGAATGCTGTCAAACTGAGAACCACTCCCCATGGACAGAAACACCCCACCCTCATTTGATAGCTGTTAAATTCCCTGTTGTTAATTACTGTGTGAGATCTGTTCAGTTAGCCAGGTTCTAATCCATTTAATGTGAAATTCTGGCATGGATAGTTTTAGTGAAACAATGAACAAAAACTTGTTGTAGGCAATAAGCAAGAGTGCATGGAAATCCACAACCTGTCAATGACCTTTGACTAAAAGATCCCCACCCCCTACCCCTGGGAAAGGTGGGGGCAGGGGGGAACCAGAGCTGCTGGAACTTGCAAATGCTCCACTTCTGCCACTGCTGCTCCAGAGGTTGGGCAGGCCAGGGGCTGGCTGCTCCCCCAGCCCTGCCCCAGAAGCAGTCACAGATCCTGGCAAAGTCATGGCATCTGTGACTGCTCTGACAGCATCCTCTCCATATTTATTGATCTTGACTGTGACTGCATAGTGCACATTTTTTTTAAGTCTCACTGTTGTTCTGTGTTAAACAATTTACTAAAAAAAATTTTTTTCTTTTATCTAAGAAAGAAATGAATCTGATTAGTTTGATGAGCTATTTTCCTTTAAAAAAGCAAGCTGGCTGGCATTCATTTTATTCCTAGTCTTTAAATCATCACTGATTAAATCCTGTATTAGGTTTTCCCATTATTTTATCTGCAGTTGTTGTCAGACCACTCTAAAAGAAACCAAATTATCTTCTGTTTCTTATATGGCCATTGGCACAACAGTAATACACTGCCAGTATTCTAAAACTTCCCCAACAACAATCCAAGAGTTATTAAAAAAATTAACCTCTGTAAACCAAGTTTCTTATCAGCCAACTTTTAGGTGCTTGGTTGTAAGTTATCTGCACCTATTGATTTAAAAAAAAAAAAAAACTTCTAGTAGATGCTATTTAACATCTTCCTCAGCTACTAATGGACTTGGAAGTGCTTAAGCAACCTCATGCTTCTTTCCAAACACACAACATAAATATTTATTGAACGCTTCTGCCTTTAGAAGTCGATTTATACTACTTGGCACTGCAGACCAGGCAGAGTTGGGGCAGAATTTTCAGCCCCAGGGGTTATATTATTCCAGTCAGTATTTGGATGCATTTAAAACTAAACAATAACTGGCCCTGCAATATAATCTCAGTGCTGGGAAAAGTAGCCAAGCTTGCTTTACTTAATCATCGGTTGTAAGAACACAGGGCCATCTTTTATCCTATATGTAATATACTAGTTAGATCAGTTTATTGCTTCATAAACCATCACAGAGAATAACCCATTAATACCCAGTCACTGGGGTCAGTGAGAAGCGTGACTTGTTAGTTATTTTGATATTAATGGTTGGCTGTAAATCTTCACAAGTGTCAACAGTCAATAGTAAAAAAATGTGCTCCCTAGAATAGCTGCAGCAGTGAGCCTGACCCCAGCACTTCAGCTCTCGTCGCAGCAGTCGAGGTAATCAATCAGCGGCCATGCCGTGCTTGGCAGAATCCAGAAACAAGCCTCATTAAATTGCTCTTGTGTAATGAACACAAGGTAAATATTCCTCTTTCTCATCTCACATGCAGCTTTCACATCCAATTTGGTAACAGTCCTTTGCAGACAGTGGTTCTACCAGCATGAGCTACTGGGTGACTTAGTAATGGCATTCATGTATTAAGCACATTAAATGCCAGTATTGCCCTATTGGGCTGACTGCACGGCTGCCTTTCGCACTTGTGGCTTGTTGGACACTGTGCTAAGATGGTTTCATTTTACGCTGTAAAGGTAAGAGGGAGAGCTACCTGGCTCTTTTAAGTTTCTAGAGTCACAGAGAAGGAAGTGCAAAATTGCTCAAGATATTTTTCTTTTTTTAATACAGACAGTAACGACAGGTGCAAAAACTAGGTCATAATCTAAAAGATCAGGTAAGTGGGAGTAAATGGTGAATTCAGACAGAATTATTTAACAGGAAAAGTAATACATATCCAGTACTAGTTAATGGAGAAAGCTATTGAACCACAATATCAAGGACTTTTTATTTGGTTTGGGGTTTCTTTCAGGTTTTCCAAGGTTGTGGAAATCCCAAAATCAGCACAAAAGGCTCCAGTGGAGAGGATAAGAAAAGAAGGGGGAAAGCTATCATGGATGATAAATCCTCAGGGTTCGGTCTGGAAAAGCTAGTAAGTGTACCTCTGAATTTTCAGAACATGTTTATAAAACATTTCCCCATTGGAGTATAGTGAGCTGCCTACTCCAGTACTGGGCTTGTCAGGGCTGTCCTTGTTCTGTGTCACAATCATCACTGAGAGCTGCACTCAAAGCCTGTTTGGGGTGGGTGGTGTGTTCTGTATATTACAAGCTCAGAACAAGCCCTTGCCTGCAGGCTGGTCTTTGGTGGCTTCCCAGTAAATACTCTGACATGCCTGGCAAGTAGAAAAAGTTACAGATCTGTAACTGTCGGTCTGAGGACTTAAGACAGGATTCTTGGTGCTGGGTTTCAGCGCCCTAGCCCCTGGCTGGTGGAACTCCCCAGCCACGTCAAGATGTTTGGTCCCCAAGAGTGTCGGTAGCAGAGCAGCGCACGACCCAGCCAGTCCTTTCTTCCAGCATCATCAGTTGCTTCTCCCTCTGCGGGTCTGGTCCTCGGTCTCCCAGACTGGGCCTTGCTCTGCCATGGGTGTGCTGTGGCATCATCATCTGCCAGGGATGATGGCGACATTGTCTCCACATTGCCTCCCTGCAGCCTCACTGTGCTATGGGACTCATCTATTGGACATTTCTGATTCTGTGATCATCCTGTTTCCTCTCCGAGAAGCTGCTGATGCAGCTCCTTGTTCCCTGCTGTCCATCAGCTGCTTCTGGCTCAGCTTCTCCGCCTCTGATCACAGCACCTACTCCTTAACAGCTCCCTGGATCACCCCCACCTGGCTCTAGTCTGCCCTCCAGGAACTGCTTCTCCTGCCCCAGTCCAGCTAAGTCTGTCTCCCTACACTCTCACACCACGTCTTTGGGTCCTTTTTCCACAATCACCCAACACCCTCTATTGCCTAGAGAATGGATTGTGGCCTTGCAGAGCCAGTCCCTTGCCTTGTGGTTATTGTAATGGGTGGGATTGGGAGAGGGGCTAGCAAGGAGCCAGAAGATCACTGAGGCATAGTTTTAATAATAATTTCATTATAAAAATGGATGAACACAGCAGAACAGTCCTTGGCATGTGGACCTTGGCCACGGTTTGCCAGCTTCTTGGGCTGAGGATTATTATTTAAGGTAAAGTTAATGCTCTTTTCCTGTATGTGATAAAACAACAGTGTCCCATCTTACAAAATAAATTATTTAAAATAGTATATCCGGACTACGCCACCTCCAGGGATTAACAGATGTTTTCTTAGGGCCAGCTTGTCCTTCCATCTTACAGGTTTCAGATGCCAAAGGGAAGCTGAGAGATCTCAAGGATTACTGGGTTGCCCTGCCAAGCACACTTTGCAATGAGAAGATCACATCCAGCATGCTGAATGAGGACAAGTGCTGGAATGGAATGGCCAAGGGGAGGTAAGGATGGTAGGAGAAAAGAGAAGCAAAAACTGTCCATGCCGGAACTTACAGTTGCTATCAGAGAGATACCTAGGTAACGTTAGGTGCAGAGAGGAAATAATTGCTCCCCCATCCCTTCCCTGTTGCATGGAGCAGTGCAGCTTGTGAATGTAACCTCCACGACAATGGGCATCTGACTAACATATGGTTGCCCCTCCAAACCTGCTCTCCTGGTTGCTTCAACCATAATCTTGTGTCCTCTACTCATCCGTAACTCACCAGAAGGGGCCAGTATGAGGATCAGGATCCCTAGAGACAGGGGCATTGCTCTGCTCCCAGGGCCCGTAACCGGCACCAGCACCTGATTCAGCTCCTGTCTACCCTAACTCAAACCCAGCTCCAGCCACTGCCTGCCGGTCAACGGCAAACAGCAGGAGCCAGACCCGAGCCCAGGCTGTGTGCTGCTGGCTGGCAAGTGGCGGCTGAAACCAGATCAGGTTCGGTGGGGCCACCAGCCACTGTCCAGCAGTGGCAGGAGCTGGATCCAAGCCAGCCAGTGGCAGATGACCAGGGCTCCGATCCAGCTCCTGCCACTGCCAGCTAGCCCTGATCTGGGCCCAGCCACTGCTGGGGCTGGGCCAGAAATATGGGGGGGCTGCCGCCCCCATGGCAGCGACAGCGCTGCATGGAGAGCTGACCAGGGCAGGCAGGAGCTCCTCTGCACCCCTCTGCCGCCACACACTACACGTGAGGGCAGATCCCCTTCCCCTTCCTCGTGCCTGGCTCTGAGCACCAGCAGGGCTAGGCAGTGCACTCAGGGCTCTGCAGCCAGATTGGCACACGCCTGTGGGTCTCACTCTCAGCCCTAGACCTGGGCCTACCAGCTGTTTAAAGGGTTGAGCCCATGTTGCTCGGGAACAAGTGTAAAGCTTAACTTTGTCCACAGCCAATTTCTGAGAAATGGGTACCCTGAATTTAATTTCTCCCTGTTTCAGACATCTAAACACCACAGCAGGGAATTTATACACATTTTTCAAAGGTATTCAATGTCAGTAGTAGAATGGACAGATTCACTCTGGAAGAAATCCAGAGGCACAGTTGGGAATTACAGGCTTTTACCTAGGGTTGCGCACTGTTCCCTCTTCCACTTCACCCACTGAAAATTCTGCAGCCGTGGGAATATTATGCGCACAGGGTTTACATTTGAAACAGTGTTTTGGGGCCAGATCTTCAGCTGTGCCAAAGCATCACAGCTCTGTTATCTTCCCTGAGGTTATCTTGATCTAGGACAGCTGGGAATCTGGGCCTTCGTTTTTAAAATGTTTTCAGGCATTGCCTGAAATGCCAGAATTCTGCCACCAATTGTTTTAAGCATTTGATTGGCAGTGACATTGAGCAATGAGCAGTGCAGCTTTAATCACTAGGTAACTAGCTCCCAGTTGGTTGGGTAGAAAGGTTTTCCTACTGCCTTGTCAGTCTTATCAGGTGATGAATCTGGTTCTGTTGCTGTCAGGCAATGAAGCATTTGGACATGCCAGTTTCCTGATTGGCTGGAACGTTTCCTTTGTAATGGGCTGGACGTTACATGGGGCTTCCCACTGGCACCAGCAGTGGACCAGAGTCTCAGCCCCAAACGCAGCACCTAACACTGGGACAGTGGGACATCCTGCCCTTCAGAAGCTGGTTCCCTGCCCTTAGACCAGGGGTCTCAAACTCAAATCACAAGGGCTGCATGAGGACCAGTACATTAGCCCAAGGGCCGCACCACCGAAACCTTTTCATACAATGATATTGCAAATATCAGTAACAATAGTGTCGTTGCGGGCTGTAGGAAATAGCTTTAGGGGCCGTATGTGGCCCACGGGCCCAGCATTTGAGACCCCTGCCTTAGATCCACAGGGATTGGTGTTGTGCAATGTCCCTGGGTGGGCTGGCGGCAGCAGGGGATATTCTGGGATCTCTGGCTCTAAATAAGTGAGTCATACAGCCTCAGCTGAAAGAGCCAAGTCTGCAGGAATGTTTTGCCAGCATCGGGCCAGAGATCTCTAGATCTGACATGATTTAGGAAGGCAACAAGTCAGTCCCAGGTATTAAGATTAAGAACCGTAGTTAGTGCACAGCCAGCAGCAATATGCAGCTCAACCACTAGAAGGAGACAGAGGCGCACTGGAAACTGTTTTATGAACAGTGGCAAATCCGCTGTCTTCATCGTAGCCGTTCCCTCCTCCCTGTGCCTTCCCCTCCATGGACCCCTGCAGAACTGCGCACAATGCCCTGTGGGTGCACCCTGAGTCCAGGTCTCGTCTCTCCTCTCCCCTGCCAGGGAGATCTCTGCAGTCAAACCAATGAGAGCTGAGACTGCACCATACATTAGTACCCTAACCAGACACAGGAGTGTGCAACTGGAACGCAAGGAAATAGAGTAATGATACTACCAAGCCACAAAGTTCTGCCTCTCCTAGAAGGTAGATTATCCATTGTAATGGCATCCACAATACCAAAAAGAGAATTTAGTGTTTGGGGAAAGTCATAAATACATGATTTCCTATGTAGGTATCTACCAGAAGTGATGGGAGATGGTCTGGCCAATCAGATTAACAATCCAGAGGTAGAAGTGGACATCACCAAGCCAGATATGACCATTCGTCAGCAAATCATGCAGCTGAAGATCATGACAAACCGACTGCACAATGCATACAATGGGAATGATGTGGATTTCCAGGATGCTAGTGAGTACACCCAAAACCCCAAATAATGGGAAAGGGAGTGCCAGGACTCTAATTTCTGAGCAACAGCTGGAAGAGTTCTGTTAATCCCAGTTCCTGGCAGGGCATGAGAAACAAGAGAAAACTAGACAGCCACAAGTCCTGTGGTTGTAGTTTGATTTAGATCACACCAAAAATGAATTAACAGTTTCCAAATACTGAGAAGGATACGGTCCCTGCCCTAAAGCAAGCACGGGGCCCAAAGCGTAACAGGTGCCAGCCCCTTTTACAAACTGGAGCATGTGGGTTTGCATCTGGCCTGTAATATTCACACATCCTGAAGGGCACTGGAATAAAAGCAAGGTAAGTGCATTGTGAACAGCACCGTGCTAATGCAGGGTAACACAGCCAACATTTGTGTTCTGCAACACAGCATGTGCCAGCTGAGACATGAGCCTGTTCCCTATGGAAAGTGACATTGGTCACAACACCCCATTTTACCCTCCCTCAAGAGAGACCACGTGATCTTTAAATGTCCCCTGAACAGCTGCAAAAGCTTTTGATTTCGCATCTCACCTAGTGAGCATCACCTTACTCACTTTATGGTCATGAATGGTCAGCATTAGGCACAGTATCCCCAGTGTGACTGTAGAATCTGCCCCCTTTCTGAGCCTGTGTGCACCAAGGATGTAGAAGTAAAGGTAAGATCACAGATTATGCAGCAAATGGGTTACGTGTGCTCCCATTTTGTGCTGGGGAAGCAAAACAAAATGGGGCTATTGCAATGCTCAGGCACAATCTGCTAGAGGTGAGGCCTAAGAGTGACTGAAATGGTTTCCACCGCCCATGGCCATAGCTGATTTCCAGGTCTGTGTAACCTTTAACTAGCCTGTGAGGAATTTTTCATGATATATAATGCTACTCAGTCTTGTGCACAGCTTGGAATTTAGAATTCCCCTGCCCCGCAAATTGCAGCAGGATCAGAAAATTTCTGGACACTTTTTAAATAAATCAATCAAAGTTTTTTTTAGTAAAGCATTTGAAGCTGCCAGGAAACTTAGCTGTAATTGTGGATGGAAACCACACACACCATCATTACACCAAACCACACTGACCATGATGATCATTGGAGCAAGATAAAATCCTCCTGAGAGAAACAATGTCTTTTTCAGCGTTATTGCAGAAAACCTTCCGTGTTTAATTTACGTAGAGAAAGGTGTGATAAAGCTTTAAAGACAGATGCATGGCAGAGTAGGAGAGTGTCTCACTTCCTAAAGTATGTGGTTCATTTTACATCTGCTATCAAAATAATTCTACAGAAAATATAAAAGTCTCAAGCGAAGATCTGCCCTTTTGATGTTCTCTTATTTTAGAATATGAAGAGCTCTTGCTAAATAAACAAACACAAGACTAATGTGGAGCCAGGCTTTTCAGTAAAGCAGAAACAAAGAAGAGATGTCTGGCATTCTTTTTATTTTATCTGAACATTCATGTAGAACAGCTTTGCTTTCCTTCCATTGTTTTAAATAGCTCTATTCAATTGCAGTAGCACATTTAGAACATGTGATCAGAAAAATTATCACAAACCCATGGCCTGCATCGCAAAACCTTAAGCAAAACAAAAATGATTAGTGATGTACAAAATATGACCTATGAAGGAAGATGAAAAAATTGGGTTTGTTTGGTCTGGAGAAAAGACAACTGAGGGGGGGGAACATGATAACAGTTTTAAGTATCAAAAAGGATGTTGCAAAGAGAGCAAGTGCAAGACACTGTTCTCCTTAACCTGGACAAGAGGCTATTAAACTGCTGCCAAGGTGGTTTAGATTGGCCATTAGGCAACACTTCCTGATGGCATTGTTAAAACATGGGCGTGAATTGTCTCAGGAGGCTGTGGAGCAGGGGATCTCAAACTCAAATCACCACGAGGGCCGCTTGAGGACTAGTACGTTAGCCTGAAGGTCGCACCTGAAACCTTCTCATACAATGATATTGGTAACAATGGCACCGTTGCGGGCTGCAGGAAGTAGTTTTAGGGGGCCACAGGTTTGAGAGCCCCTGTTGTAGATTCTCCATCAGTGAAGATTTTTAAGAGCAGGTGAGACAGACACCAGTCAGGGATGGTCCAGTAGCCAAAGCTTGGTCCTGCCATGAGTGCAGGGGATGGAACTAGGTGACCTCACAAGGTGCATTCCAGGCCCACAGTTCTCTGAGTTTTTTACTGCACTAATGGCCAGTGTTCCCTCGAAGGACTCGTAGACTGTGTGTGCAAACAATTTCTTTGTGTGTGCAAAAATATCTTTTTGTGAGCACCAATATTGAATTTTTTTTGTGCGCACTTATTTTGTTGTGTGTGCAGGCTTCATGACCTGTGTGCGTGTGCACACACGCACAGCTTAGAGGGAACAGTGCTAATGGCTGCTGAGCAGCTCTGGACAGCTTGTCTACGGGGCCAAATGCAGCCCTGGTGACCTTGCTGCAGATGATTGGAAGCTAATAACTGTGGTGAATTTTAAACCTGCCCCACAGTCTGCAGCTGAGCACCCCCTCACAGCGCTGGGCCCTGTGAGCACAGCTGCTGTGCTCAAGCCTCTTCCCAGGCTCTTGTTTCACTTTCATCCCAGCCGCGTTATCCACAGCCCATCCTGTGCCCTCCTGTAGCTGTTATGATCAACTGAAGAGCCCCACAGCGGTTCATGGCGGGGGGCTCACAGTCCAGGCCTGCCACTGGCTTCACTCACATTCATTACATCAGTGGGAGTCTTTGGACCTGAGCCTGGAGTTGACTGCCCTTGACTAAGTCACATGAGTTAAAATGTTTTTATTTAATTCAGTTCTAAACCCAAAAGGAATACATTCCCACTCACAAATGCACAGCAGTTTAATGCTGCCAACTGTGGGTGGCAATGGCTTTTTTTTTTTTTTTTTTTTTTTTAACATTTCCCCATCAGTGCCTAGCGGCTATTGCAACAGACCATTTAAACATCAATGTGAGATCAAGTACAGGATGAACCTCGACCACTGCTTGTTTGACTACTTCATGCAAGTCTCTGCCACAGCACAGCTCAAATAGCCAAGTAACAACATGGCTGCCAGGGCTGTGAATGCTCCACACCATCCCGTGTACAGTTCCGGTCACCCAGTGACTGCGCTTCCCAACCACACATACATGAGAGAGAGAGTGATTGATTCAGTCCCCTGCTAGTCGCACTACAGCCAGTCTCCAAACTTCTGAGCTGGCTGACTGTACTGAGCAACACGTACAATTCATCAGGCTCACCCTGAGTTTCTCTCCCTGAACAGGTGATGACATCAGTGGCTCTGGGAGCGGTGATGGCTGCTCCGATGAAGTCTGCAGCAAGAGAGTTTCCAAGAACCCGAGCACCAGGCAGCCAGCAATACATGCTAGTCCTAACCAGTCTGGACGTGGCGTAAAAGGGGCCAGCTGCAAAGTTTTGCCTTCCTGCTTCCTAATCTTCCTTTCTGTGGCTGTTTTTGTAACGCAGTACTTGCGACGGTAATTTACGTGCGCAGCCATGAAAGAGACTGTGGCCGAGGTCTTAACTTTGCCAAAAAAATTTTAAAAAAGGGACGATATTTAATTAATCTTGGCAAAAAAAAAAAAAAAAAAAAAAAAAAAAGAGGAGGGAGAAGGAAAAAGGGTATCAATGGTTTATGATACCTGGCAGTGCTAGAGATGTTTCATCCTTGTTTGGTCTTTTTTGAATGCAGGGCCCCTCTTTCCATACCTCATTTTTTATTTGATTATTTTGCCACAGAGAGGCTCCTGGGAGCCTCAGACAAGCCTCTCAAGAAAGGGGAAAATTAAAAAATAATCTTCAGCTTGACTGCAGTGGGATATGCAGTTACCTAATATTGTTATGCAGCTGTAGCCAGGAGTGCCGCTTACCATGTTAACATCTAAAGCACGACAGAGGTTTAGAACAGTGCAACTTTTAAGTTAGTGCTGACACCAGCAGCATTCTGCGTTCTGTCTAGGGGCTGGTTCATAGTTTTCTGGTGTATTTTGTAAGCAGGCAGAGTTGAGTCTTCACTCATTTTCTTTGAAGTAGGCGTTTCACCTAATTCCTTATTCTCATCCAAACATTTGAAACCAAACTGAAGACGTCTTTTCATTTACAAGTAGTTTTGTTTATTAAAATAATCGATCAGTAGCACTGAAGAATCTTCCTACATTAAAATGAATGGGAGCGAGTTTTAGATTTTGTGTCCTGTTTGGAAAGCCGCTGATGTTAGCTATTAATGATGATCTACTTTAGAACTCCATTACAGTATCATGATAGGCAACACTGAGGTGAAACTGTGCACAGTAAGATTTTTCATTTCAAAATCTGTTTCCAACATTAGGCTGAACCTCTTCATCAGACCACAATAACTGCCTTCCACAGTGGTGATTGCAAATTGCTATTTTGAGCCATCTCACATATTAATACACAGAATTATAAGGCCTAAAGCAACTACGTTATAGTGTTGTGAATCAGTGAGTTATTTCTCTTGGCAATTTGTTTACCAGGAAAATGACTCAGATGTAAAAGAGGGGTTTGGGGAGGTGTTTTGTTGTTTAACTAAATTCTCCCCTCCCCTCTGAAACTTCCCATTCCAACATCACCACTGCCTTGGCTAGTTTCTAATCTACAGGGGGGCCCCCCCCCCCCCCCAGTCAGTAAATCATCCAAAATTAAAACCCAGGATGCTTCTAGTCCTCTGCTCTAAGTAGTGGATGCACAACCTCCTAAATTTAGCCAGTAATTTTTGATAGCTTGTTTTATGAGTGCCAGGAGTGGATTCAACTAAAGGCTTTGGTTTTGGCAACAAACAATATACACACATACATACCTTTTAGGGGGATTTGTGTTTATAGAGCTGTATGCTTTGGTTCCCTAGCAGGTCTGGCTGATTCACTGGTGCAATAGCCATCATTTGGAAAAGTATCTTCAGCAAATTTATCTGGCGTAATAGCACAGGCCTAATGTTCTTGGCAACAGGGAACCTGAGTTTGTGCTCTACTGTTATTCATTTTGTCTAATATTGTGACTTTTAGACGCTTATCAAACTTTTAAATATTTCTGTGTCTTTCATGAAGAAGGACCTGTGTTTTGGTACATAACAAAAGATGGATGAAGCAAAATCAGATTTGGGCTGTCACTGTTTAGGGACTGAGCACTGGCTCAGTCAGGAGTAGCCAGAGATGCTGCGAGAAAGGAAGGGTGATGGCCTCATTCCCCTTGTTGAGTTACAGTTCCACTGGGCGAATACCACTGGTCCTGACCCCAGCCACTGGGGGGGCGGGGGGGGATGACACTTGTTGCACTGGATCAAAACTTGGACAGCATTTGGGCCAATTATGAGCAATTCTTTGTCCCACATTACACTTGCATCCATAGATAATTTTACATCATTTTAGTGCTGTATTCCCCTACTCTAGAAGTCCTTAAATCTCTATCTGATCCAGAGGTTTGTAAATTTAAAATAATCTGACTCTGCATGTGAATTAAAAGCAAGGTCATGCTGCAGGGCCAATCACAAGTGGTGTGGTTTGATGCAGATTTGCTAGTCGAGCCACAGGCCAAGACATATTGCTTTGATTGATCTAGTGCAGTGATTTTTAGCCCATTTTGCCATTACACATATCAATGAGTCTCCTATTATATAAATGCCTAAACCTGTTCGAGGGAGAATGGAAAATATTACACAGGAAAAGGGCATTAGAAGGAGTACATTTCTGAGTGATAAATTTTATTACCAAGGTCAATAGTTTTATAAAAATTTAGTTGTCAACTGCTGTATGCTGTGAAAGAGGAAAAAAAAAAACTCTCTCTCATTTTGGTATACATTTCAGTTTAGGGAAAGTCAGGTGTTAGCCTGTTTGAGAACTGATGCACCATTCATGGCCCTTAAAGACCCGCTCATTAAATGCTATTTCCCAAATCAAAGACTCCTTTGGATTTGCAGCTTTTGAAAGGGAAAGGGGAAAAGGACTGTTCGCTGCTAGCAAGATGGTGATTCTCAGTGTTTTGATAAGAAAAAACATAGGGAATGTTCATTTTCTATCTGAATTATTAAACACCCACGTCCCTTCAAAGTGGAGAACCAGAAAAATGGAGTAGTGGATTTACAGTCAGCGGTCTTTAAATTTACTCTTCCGTGCCATAATCTGTATGTTTTAACTGAGGGTGGGATTATTGTTAGAGGCTTTGAGAGCACAGATAGTTATCATTTACAAATGACAAACAACCTATTGTTTTCTGGTGGGCTTGATAAGGGACAAGGTAAAACAAATATCTGAACTACACCTTTGCTTTAAAAATGCATTTCTATCTACAGGATTAAGGTTTATTTCACTTATTGGCAGAGCTGGCCAGTTATATATTTTTTTCTGTTACCAAGGTACTTGTAACAATCTTGCACTGTTTATCTAAAGTTGAAATATGTTCTTTGAATCCTTGTATAAATAAAGGCTGGAGACATAAATCTATATTTGTCCTACTGTTATGAGTCAATATTTTATTTATTCTGCATTTTATTTTTAGGTTTAAATGTGAATAGCCTGGAATTAGTCCCTGTTTTACCCACTAACAAACAATAGAGTTTAGCCTCACACGTGCTCAGAAATGACTGGGAAGGATGTTATAGAGGAGAGAAATCTTAACTACAAAGGATCAGATGTACAACTAAAAAATTAGAAACAAAGTGCAGCGTTAATTATTTACTACTGCACTCAAAATTCTTCTTCAAGAGTTAACTAAGCAGAAAGAACATTCTGGTCCCAGTCAGGATACTTTCTGAATGAAATAATCCAGGATCCTGCCCCCTTCAAAAGAAAAGTATGTTGTAATAGCCCCCCCCCATATCTATGTCTAGTAAAGATACCACCTATATGAGCCCACCCTTCTGATAATTAGATGCCACCAGTAGGCGTGCACATGACTGGAGGTAAATGCCGCCTAAAGAATTCTAAGTTCCACACTGATCCTTTTTCCCCAACACTGAAATTAATCAATAGCATAGCTCTCTAAAGATCACAATCTTCATGTTATGGGCATTTAGAGTCTAATCTGTATACACAGCTCTAAACAGCAGATATTACATAGATAATAGAAATGTGTGCATGGATACCCCACAAGGAATAGACTTTATACAAACTACAATTTTGTCATCTCAAAAAATACATCTTCCTGTAAATCCTTTCTGTATTATTTAAAATAACATCCAGTACCAAAGACAGAAAGAAAAAGAAAATAAAAACATGTTCTGTATCCACTTCTGTAACGTTTATGACTACGCCCCACATTTGCAATAATCTATCAGTAGGCCAAACATTGAGAAACTAAGTGTATGGCTACACTGGAGGCTGTGTTAAGTCGACTTAAGGTCGCCTTTAAGAGTACGACTACACTGACAGCAGCAGACTCACTGCCGTCACGGCAATGTTACAGGCATGATTCAGCAGAAAGTATGAACTCACTGCTGCACTCTGGAAGTCAGCGCCAGAAGTCCTGCCCTCTAAAAGACATAGCTGAAAGCTGACCTCAAGCTATTTGTGGTCGGCTTTCCTGAGTGTGTCCTGGTGGCTCAGACAGTCATTGGCAGCTACGCAAGGTAGTTTATGTGCCGTGCATATCTGCTGTCAACTGCCACCAAAACTCCATGTAAGCATAGAGCAGGGCTAAGTCAACTTAAAGGCAACCTTGTTAAGTCGATTTAGAGCTTCTACAGTGAAAAATCCTGTAGACTGCCCATGTCCACACTGTCAGCTGCTATGTTGGCTTAAGTTGACCTTTTTAAGTGGACTTACGGGCTACTCCCTGTCTACACTGGCTTAAGTCCACTTAATTAGGTCAACTTAAGCCTTAAATTGACCTTAAGAGATGGAGTTATTAAGCTGACTTAATAAATTCCCAATGTGGACGGAGCTTTCCTTAGGCCAACTTAAGGGAGGTTAAGTCGACCTAAGGCTCCTGCATCCCTAAGGCATACAGTGTGAGGCTAGATACTGTAGCCTTTATGTACTCTAACCAAAATTTTCAAACGGGCATCTATAGACAGGTATATAAACAAAGCCTACTTTTCAGCGATGCTACATATCTGTCACTGCCTCACCAACTGGATTCAATACAAGATGTTGTTGCACCTAAATCATAAAATTAACTCCTTTGCACTATCATCAAAGTAGGGGCCTGTGGCTGCCATACTAGTTCCCTTTCATGGCAATAACACATGGCACCACCTGGCCTACCTGTGCCTTCCATACTGCTCCCTTTCATGGCAATAAGAAAAATGTCTACTGACTTCCAGGAGTAGGGATGGACTCTAAAGGGTTCCAACACTCCTGATCCTGAGCTGAATCCAGTGAGGGGGCTGCACATCCGCAACTGCCAATAAAAAGGCGGATTCTGCAGTTAATGGAAGTGATGGAAGCAAGAGCAAACATGCCAGATAAGGCAATGTGCTCCTTGCTATACGTTGATCTTTTGGGGGGGGGGGGGGGGAGTATGTATTTGACTCCTTCAAGTCTTCTCATTAAAAACAAAATTTTAAGTGCTTTGGAGAATAATCCATTGTCAGACTGTTTGGTCAGTTGATTAACTAAATCGTTGCAACAGCAAGTTGCCAAGCACCAATCAATCACAGTTCAGCTACAGAAACTAAAGCTAGAGGAGAATGACATTATCACAGGGCTGAGCGATGCACTAAATTCAAATTTCAGATACTGTTGCAGTGGCACGCATTACATATACAAAGCTCTACCCTGAACAACAGTCATTTTTCCATCGAGCTTACTAGTTACATGTCACTGTAGAAACACATTACTGAGTGGAGCAGGCCCTTAGACAATGACTATAGATGTTTAATAGCATTAATAGCCCATCACTTCTTGTTTCATATAGCACTTATTAGGTAAAAGCAAATGATGCCAGGTCAACTTACTTAATATGCTCACTGTCGTTCCACAGTAGGACTAATTGTAACTGTAATTCCCGGTGTAAGGAAGATTTGGACGTGCATCATCGGCCACTGCATGTGTGCTGCCTAGACTTGGTTTTTTGTCTTCTTTCCTGAAGGCCTCTCTTCTGCCACTTCCCTCTTTTCCATCTCTTTCCTTGCTGCCAATAGCACTCCGCCTACCTCGTGAAATGCTCAACTTTGTCTTAAACTGACACTTCCCTGTAAAAATAAAAAAATAGATTTGCCACTGAAGGAACACTGGCTTTCTTAGAATAGTAAACAGGACACAGGACAAAATTATAAGATGTCAACATGACATAACCTTTAATCAGTTTTAAAAGCAAACTGGATGCAGCATAGCTCTTCTGCATGACCAAAGCCACCCACCTCGTGGCCTTAGACTATGGCACAGACATTTGCACTTTTTTCCTTTCAGTTTCTACTTCTAAGAGACAACAAATTGCAGCACATCAACCACTGCCGAGATTTCTTAATTTACGCTACTAATTATCTTTAATTTAGTAGCTGCCTTCCGCTAGCAGACACTCATTTGTTACCACTTACATTTTTCATGCCAGGCAAATCATGAAACACACTTTGGAGCACTTGACAATGAAGCAGGAAGAATACGGATAATTAATAGAAGGAAGTCTGTGGACCTAAATGCCCCTGCCATGATCAGCAATCATGGCAGAACCCCCTCTCTCACACACGCACGCCCACCCCACAACCCCAGCGCTGTTGGCTTAGTCCTGGATATACACACCACTGCCACCACAATAAACTATACTACTTCAAGTGAGGGGATAGGAAAGTGGACGTGCTCAGAAGTAGCAGAACTAAGAAAACTAAAGACAAATGATAAGCAGTAAAGAGCTTGAATAATAGGAGCTTCACCTCAAAAGCTTCTAACTCAGTCCACATACTTACAGCAAGGCATTCAGTTTGCTCTTTGTGCCTACTGACGCAGCCACAGAGACTGTAGCCAGATACCTGGGCTGGCTTTAATAGAGCAGCCTTTCAAAAAAAAAAAAAAAAAAAATCTGTGCCTTGAACCAGCCATGAACATCAAATCTCATTGTTGCAGTCTCCTAAGTTATTAAGTAAATCTGTATCTGAGAGAGAGAGAGAAAGAGAGAGATCCACTTCTTCCTGGCATACTCTCCCAGTAGGATTGACCATGTGCAAAAAGCCGAGCCAAACAACAGAAGCATGGTAGGACATAAAAAAATGGTAACATGGACAGAGGGAAAACATGACCACTAGCGTCTTCCTGCGAGTTTAGAGCTGTTTCTAACCCTATGGTTGCATATGTCTACATGATAGACCATCCAACTGAGACTCTTGTGAAACTCATTCCCTTTCACACAGGAAGTTCCAAGAGATTGTAAGCTGATCAGTCATACCACTATTTAGAGAAGAGGTTGCTGTGATTCTTTTGATGGTTTTTCATTTTAAGCAATGAATGTAGCTAGATATAAATCTTTCTATTAGACAAGACTTTGTTACAGTTTTTTTCTATTAAAAATGTGTAAGAAATGGCCAAGCTGAAATTATGAAAGAAAGTCTTTGGAATTTTTAGTTTGTTTTATCGCTTCTTTTCATTAAAAGCAGCTATAAGAACTTTTGCCTTGCTGCAGCAATTTCTCACCCATAATTCTCCATGAGCTACAACCATTTATGGTCCTAAGCTAACGGCTATTCTAGGGTCTCTTTCCATAGCATGTAAAAAGTCTGTGCAAGTGAGTGCCTTAATTATTGTTTCTATAAAAATGAAACCATAATAAACCTCTCCAAATTCCACTAATTTAACCATTCTGGATACTAAATGTCAATGTGCACACCTAGAATCATTGAGCCAGTAACTGGAGAGGAGCTAAAAGGACTGAAAAATAAATGCAACTTTTTTTTTTTTTGAAGTCACTAGTCAAAACTGGCTTACCAGCAACCTTAGACTGTAAGCTGGCTTGATCAGAGTCCATTAATGGTAAATCGCCTCCAACAACAATAAAACAAGGTGCAAAGACACTTTGGAATAGTCACTTGTGAACTTATATTGAGGCAGCTTAAAAGGGACCAACTATTTCTACTGAACTCTATGCAATTTAAAGAAGTTGCCACCAGTCACAGATATCAATCAAATTTATTTTATGGATCATTACACATAAAGAATTATGTTTTCCAGTACAAATAGGCCTTTGCATTTGTCCTATCATTTCTATATAATGTATGTATACAGATTTTCAGATACAAGAAATTGTAAACACAAAAAGAACAGGGCTTTAAAATCCTTGGCAAGCGTTAAAAAGGGAGTATGATGATTTTTCAGTAATCAGCTGCAAAGCAGTGCTTGCAACACCACGTCTTCACCAGCTGTCTACTCTTCACTGAACTAAAAATGACCATCACCTGGGAGTTCTTCTGAGAGGATTTAAGGATTACATATGCTAGCGCTGCCAGTGTTCATCGCATTATGTTGTGGGAACATCAGAACCAATGCTCACTTTAGGATCTGTAGACGTGGTCTTTGTTCGCCCTGCCAGGAGGGCGCCCCCAGTGGGCAATGTGGGGAGTTCTTTGCTCAAGTTGGTCCTATGAGGCCCCCAGGGGAGGGGCAAATAGTTTGTTCTACCCCCAGGAGGGGTGTACCCAGTAGTCCCGGGGCCAGGCACGCCAGTTCTTGCCGGGCCCCCGAGCCCTTACTAGGGTGACGAGTCACTGAGTCTGATGGCTGTTAGGGGTTCACTGAGATTGGGACGAGTTGGGGGATCGTCGGCTCGACAAGGGAGAGGGGAGGAGGAAGAGGTGGGACACAGGCCCACCCTGCTCCACTGTGTCCCAGCCCAGGGCCCTAGCAGCGGCTGGACCTACAGGTGGCAGGGTCAGCGGGGTTCCAACCACAACACGCTGACCCCGGTACAGGGTAAACTCCCCCTGGGCTACTGCCCTCAGTACCTGATCGCCGCTTTCCTCGGCATCCTCAGGATACTCGCTGAGAGGCATGGCGTAGAGACCTTCCCAGGCATCAGGGGGTGGCAGATCTGGGAGTGCGTAGGCGATGGCCATCTCTTCTGGGGGCAGTTCCAACGGCCCCCCCTTGGTCGGGGGCAAGGGGCAGCTCCTCCAGGTCCTCCCCAGCAGGGAGGGCCGTGTCGGGTGGCACCAGGGGCAGTTCCTCCAGGTCCTCTCCGACCAGTGGGGGGGGCCTGCCCTCGGTCCTCCGGATCTTCACGGTCAGTGGAGGGGCGCGACAGCTCGGGTGGCCATGGCTTGTCAGACTCCCAGGGCGGGGCTTCTTCCTAGCGGGTACCCACCATGGGAGGCCCAAGCCAGCCATCCTGGTAGGAGGCTGGAGGCCGGCGGGCAGACCCAGTCCGCCTCGGCTAGCAGAAGGGCTGCAGCTGAGGAGCCTGGCTGGAGCCATCCTTCTCCTCCG
The DNA here is from genome assembly GCA_007922195.1 of Podocnemis expansa. Classification (NCBI taxonomy): domain Eukaryota; kingdom Metazoa; phylum Chordata; order Testudines; family Podocnemididae; genus Podocnemis; species Podocnemis expansa. Next base: position 26,535,924 of record ML682006.1, read on the forward strand.
GCAGCCAGGGCTGAACTGAGCCCCTCTGCCTGCGTCTTATACTTCCTGCCCCACCTCTTCCCCTCCTGCCTGATTGGCCGGTTTGTGGGGGCACCCATCTTGGTTCCTCCTTACAGCATCCTTGCAGGCGCCATTATCTTGAATGTACAAATCTATAGCATGCAGCTCCTGTGTCAGAGTCAACTAGCTGTAGGTCTGCTACCTCCAGGCTAGTGAACACTTCCGCCATCACAAGGACTGTCATCATGGGCATGTGCCATGACTCCATATCACAGCATGCTAGGAGACATGACTCCTTGCAGCTCCTTCAGAAACAGCTAATGGCTCCTCCTGGTTGGCTCCACTCATGGAGCTGCTTATGAACCTATTCATTTATAGGTCATTATTTCGAATGTAGCCAAGTTAGGGACGACTGAAAATCAATCACTCTCATCATGTTCACAGTCTCAGGTCATCCCCTACTGAACAAAGCCTCATTCGCAAACCATGGCTACAGCTTACACAAACTGGAACCCTTAATGACTCTCTTAGCAGTGCTCAAAAACTGAACTTGCTTTTCCACTTACTATCTGTACAGTAGTACAACTTGCAGACCAGCTGAACATAGACTTTCGCATTTTTCTTGGCAGACTACGAGAGCCTGCTGTATAGTCTGTCTAGGCGCAGCAAAACAATTCAAAAAGGATCTGCCAAAGGCTGGCTTCTCAACATTCAACCTCCATGTGCCATTTCAAAGTTCTGGCAGTACTAGACGTTGTCAACAATACTGCTCTGGAAGTGTACCTCAGTCCCCGGGTATGCATAAATGACATACAGTAGACTGTGTCGGTAGCAGGTTTTCTGAGTCCTCTGCTCTCTTCCAAAGAGCTTGTAGTAGTCTTGTTCTGCCTTTGAAGGCTGTCATGGTACCAGTCCACCATTTTGCCTTCACAATGTGAGGACTACTCTCCGAATGTCTAATTCATACAGTGGATGCCATTGTTTATCAATTTAATGATTCGTCACTGGAATCTGGTTAGTAATGTTGCCCTTTGCTAAGCACCAACTTTTCCATCCCGTTTAATAAGACATTTTTCTTCAGCTTCCCATTTGTGTGTCAATGGTTTGTGTGTGCACAAAGCACAGTTAACTGCCAAGTGTCTAAATGGGTCTGGCTATTCTGAGAGGATGAAGTCAGCTGTAGCATATTACAGTAGAGCTGTCACAATTCACCATGGCAGTCACAGGACCTAGCTCACTAACGGGCACTTTTCCCTTACAATGACTGAGTAAGTGATATTTGTGGCGCATGACCAGGCTTTTGCTGAGCCCAATCTTGATTTCTCCTAATGCAAGCTTCCCATATTGGTTTCAAAATGATCAACAGTCATCCATTTGTAGAAATGGTTTGAGATGGATAATGCCAGACTTTCTTAGCTGTTGAACTAATCAACTTTCGAAACATTGTTCCCATCACTGACAGGCCAGTTATACTGTCAGGGTCAGATGCAGTAGTTTCTTGACTCACGGAAAAAGCTTTGACTAAGGTCTTATCGGCCTAAAAAGTTTTAGTAGAAGTCTTAGATTTTGGCCCTTATAAAGCAGCACTTCTACATTTTCCCATCAGGGCTCTCCCACACACTGGTAATTTCACCAGTGTTTGATAATTGACTGTGATTTAAATCACACCACAGCTCTGCTTAGCGCTTCATTTCCTGATCATGCTGCCATCATATTTCTGAAGAAGCTGATGTGTGAGCTCGTGTGTGGCATTTTCAGTGTTGCTTTTTCCACTTTATTTTTAATTCACATGGGAAGGAAAAAAGTTCATTTGCATTAAGTGGTAACTACTACAGACACAGGAGACTTCTACCACCTCAGCAAACGTCCTTGCCCTGACCCTGACATATTTCCTATGGTCAACATGCAAAAGCAGGATGTGTAGCATGATGGAGGAGCCAATAAGTTGGTCCTATTCTAGCAAAAGTCAGCATCACCCTTTTTGACCAAGAACTTAGTTTTCTTTTTGGCAAGATCTTACTGGTATCTTTTTTGTTTAAGGTATTGTACTGATTTTTCAGCTAGTGCCTACCACATAATTTGACAGTTTCTGTTGCCATCTGGTGGCTGGGGGGGGGGTATACACTACATCTAGTGTTCTTTCAGCATTTCCCTGTCTTCTCCTGTATGCACTGAACAAGCAGCTCTAATGATATAGCATTTTGTGTGTTTCTATAGGGGCTTTATTCCCCAGGTGTCCAAACAGCTGTACATTATTTATGGTACTGGCATAATCTGCCGAGCACAGACACTGAAAGACATACAGCCGATATCTATAAAATGAAATAAAGAAACTGTTGGACAGCACACAGCCATGTGAGAGCAGCTTAAGACAGGATATGAAGAACACCAACATACCCTGATGCAAACATGGCTTTTGGGATAGGTGAGGCAGGTGGGGGCCTAGGTCCCCAGGCTGTGGGGGGGGGGAGGCCCCGCCACCCCCTTGGTGAGTGCAGTGGAGCCGTGCCACTCAGCTCCCTGCTTTAGGTTAAGCAAAAGCAGCCTCGGCTGCCTGCCTGCAGGCTGCGCCCCCCCCGGCAGAACAGCTAGCCTAGGGGGGCAGTGGGCCAGCCCAAGGGCAGGGCTTCCGTCTCCCCTGGGCAGGCTGTTCCATGCTAGAGATGGGGAGGGCTGGCCCAGAGGCAGGACAGAAGAGCAGACCCTGGCTTCTCAGCTGGCTTGCTCCACCTTCCTTCCCCCACCCCGACCCCATTCCCCCCTGCAACTGTTCCCTTGCTGGAAGGAGGAAAGTGCATCAGGTTTCCTGGCCTGCTTCCGGCTTCCGCCACTCCAGGCAGAAGGAGAGGCTGGGACCAGACTGCCCCAGCCAGCAAGGCAGCCACACAGCAAGTGGACACCTAGCACCAAACCAAAGCCTCTGACCCCCACATCCCCAGGGTCCCAGGTAAGTGTGAAGCCCCATCCCCTGGACCTGTAGAGTGGGGGACAAAGGGGGGCAGTATTCTACCCAAGACTTCAAATTAGGGGCAGTGTAGGGGAAGGTGTAGGGGGCTACTGGGGTGTGCTGACTAAATTGGTATAAGACTAACAGGGGGGGTGTTGGGAAGTTCGGGGGTGGGGGGTTGGTGAGCTGAACTGGGTCTGCATAGAAGGGAAGGAAAGCGGACTGGTGCTGGGGAGCAGCCAGTGCGGCTGCAGGGTGGGAAAGGGGACGGGGATTGGGAGAAGCACTGCCCTGCCTCAGAGGGCTGGGTGAGAATAAATGCATTACGGAATGTGAGGTGCTCAAAATACTACAGTGATGAGGGGGCCGCAGAAATAGCCGATAGACAGATCTAGACCCACCATGTCACAGTTCTCAGGGGTGAGGGGCCAGAGGCAGTCTTGCCAGGGCTGTAGGGAAGAAGATTGGACTGGCAGCAGGGTCAAGTGGGTGGAGGGCAGACATACTGAGAAAGAATGCTAATACTAAAAACACAGGTGTGGTGATGTGCTGAATGCTGGAAACATTAGGTGTTAAGTAGCTAATGAAGTGCAGTCAGTTGCCATATCTGAGGTTAAGTAATGGAAACATGCACAACTCTTCCACTGATGACCAGCTATTAAAAAGGGACTCAGAACACAGTGGACTACCAAGAGTCTCTGGTGCCTGGGGCCCAACTCTACATTCCCTCCCCCCACACGCACACACACAGGGCAGGTGGTGTCCTGGTAACACCTCCAAACGGCCCTGAGGAGGGGGCCTGTATTGGTGAATGGGGCAGGGGAGGATTGGTGGATATGCAGGCTTTACTCACTCCCCCCCCCCCCACACACACACTGCCCCCTCATCCTGTGCATAGTGATCAGGTAGCCTGCGCAGGTGAACTTTTCAGGGCAGGGCCAGTTTTGTTACGTATTTTTGCAGGGGAGGCAGTGTTAATATAGATGGTTCCTACTGATAAAAAAGTACTAGTCCTGCTTTTGATTTTTTTTTTTTTTTTTGAACGCGAATTCATGTTTGAGGATTCAGCAGATGTTTACCCCTCTCTTCCCTGGGCAGCAGTGGCTATTTCAGACATTGAAAGCAGTTTCAGCCCTGAAGCAGGACATGTGGGAACCACCACATGACTATGTTGTCTCCAGCAGCCCATAGCTCATACTCCTCTCACCCTCAGTTCTAGGAGTGCCCCTGCTCCCACTCTCCCTTTCTTATGATATCTCCTGTGGTGTTTTGGACTCCATAGGGTCATTGGGGTTGTCATAGTGATAAATGGGAGGATCGCTTGGATGGTAGGGAAACCTGTGTGTTAGATCCTCTCTCCCTCTATTCTCTTTCAATAAAGACTCCTTACACAGCTCTGAATATGCTGCCTCTCATTATCGGATTATAATTTCCCCTAAAACTCTACATCTGGTGACAGAGGATGGGATTTGTGATGGAGTTGGCTATCCTCAACAATCTTAGCAACTTTGGAAAACCAGCAAAACTTTATTTTACTGCTTACATGGCGGTTAGGTTGTAGCTGTGAAAGCTGTTTGCCTAAGGGCTAGCTGGCTATTCTGAAAGCTGATCTGCCTTTTGTTAAGTACAAGGAAGAGATAAGGCTGGCTGGCTGTTCTGAAAGCTGATCTGCCTGCTGTTAAGTGAAGAGACAAATGATAACCACAAGAGGGCATCATGGCTTTATTTACTACAACCCTTGAAGCATTTGATCATTCAGCAGATTCGTGGCACACATATACACCCCATTTCAAAATTTTGTAATAGCAAAACGACATAACTAATGAGAAGAAGGTACCAGTTTTTCTAACAGTCATTGGAGTTAAGACTTATAATTTGCTATGTGATTTGCTTTATCCGGAGAAGCCAGAGCAGAAACCTTATGGGGACCTAGTGGAAGTTCTGGGAGCATATTTTCCCCCAAGCCACTAGTAATTGCTGAGAGGCATAGGTTCTACCAAAGGAACCAAGGTGAAGGTGAATCAGTTGTACAGTTTGTAGCAGCTCTGTAGAAGCTGGCAGCACACTGACTTCAAGAACATGTTAGAGGAAATGCTGCATGACAGGCGGGTATGTGGCCTGCACAGTGAATCATCACAGAAACGCCTGTTGACTGAAGGTGAACTCACCTTGCAGAAGACTGTGGAAATTGCAGTCTCTGTGGAATGCATCACACAAGACATGCAACAGACCAGGGTCAGCGTACGTAAAGTATCCCTACAACCTGCCCACAGGGCACTGGGGAGACAGGAATGTTACCGGTGTGGGAAGCAGGGTCACTTCACATCAGAGTGATGTGTCAACAATGTGGTAAGAGAGGGCACATTGAATGTGCCTGCAAACAAAGGAAGGATGAGCCAAACAGAAGAGGCAGCCCCGAGAAAAATGGGCCATTGGTTTGGCGGACTAAGAAGGAAATTCTGCATGCAGTAAAGCAGAATATAGGTGATCATAGTGGCATCCAATTGGAAGATGAAGATTCCCTGCATGTTTTGTCTATAACAGCTGGCCCACATAAATTCTGGGTGACACCTGTGCTGGAAGGCAAACCTATACGCATGGAACTGGACACTGGTGCAGCAGTTTCATTAGTTTCTAACACTGTGTATGAGAAGGACTTTAGACATCTGCCACTTAAGCCGACAGTAGTTGTTTTGAAGACATATACTGGAGAGACTGTTCCCCTGTTGGGTACTATTGATGTGAAAGTAGAACTGAATGGACAGACCACAAAGCTACCACTGTTTGTGGTGAAGGGGAATTACCCAGCCCTAATGGGCAGATCTTGGATCAGGAAAATCCAACTCGATTGGTCACAAGTGCATCAATTGACTAAAGAAGAAATGAATCTAGCAGCAGTACTAATGAAACACGCTGCTGTTTTCGGTGAAGACTTAGGCAGCATGAAGGGAATCACTGTGAAATTAAATATAAAGCCTGATTGCCAACCAAAATGTTTGAAGGCCAGGATGGTGCCATTTGCCATCAGACCCAAGGTGGAAGAAAACTTGGAGCAGTTAGTCAAGGAGGGAGTCTTAGTGCCAGTTACTCACAGCCAGTGGGCAACACCCATTGTCCCAATAGTGAAGAAGGACGGCTCCATTCTGATTTGTGGAGATTTCAAGGTCACTGTCAACCCAGTGTTATGTGCAGAACAATATCCTCTTCCTCACATTGAGGACGTCTTTGCAGGTTTGGCTGGAGGACAAAAATTTAGCAAGATTGATTTGAGTCAAGCGTACTTACAGATGCATGTTGAAGAAGAATCTCAGGAGTCGTTGACAATTGTAACACATAAGGGGTTGTACAGATATTGTCGTTTACCTTTCAGCATTACTTCAGCCCCAGCTTTGTCTCAAAGGGCAATGGATCAGATTTTGAGTGGTTTATCAGGAGTACTGTGCTATCTGGATGACATCCTGGTCACGGGCAAAAATGAGGAGGAACACCTTACAAACTTGGAAGCTACTCTGCAAAGACTGGAAGAGTATGGTCTACATGTTCACAGAGACAAATGTGAGTTTTCCAGCCCTCAGTTGAACATTTAGGACATATAATTGATGTTGATGATCTCCATAAGCCTCCGGCCAAGGTTAAGGCTATCGTGGATGCTCCACTACCTCAGAACATAAGCCAAATTTGCTCTTTTTTAGAGTTATTGAACTATTATGGCAAGTTTATTCCATAATTAGTGACGATCCTGAAACCCCTACATGAGCTTCTTGGGCCAAAAAAGCCCTGGAACTGGACTAAAGCCTGTGATGTTGCATTTACTGAAGCTAAATGCTCACTGGTAAACTCTAAGGTTCTGACACATTTTGACCCATCCTTGCCCCTACAGTTGGCTTGTGATGCCTCCCCTTATGGAGTTGGGGCTGTAGTGTCTCGTATTATGCCTTCTGGTGAAGAGAGGCTGATTGCTTTTGCTTCATGCTCCTTGACTAAGGCAGAAACTAACTATGCCCAAACTGAACACGAAGCATTGGGCATTGTTTTTGGTGTTCGGAAATTTCACCAGTACCTGTGGGGAAAAAAGTTCACACTTGTCACTGACCATCAACCCCTGACATCAATTTTGGGGCCACACACAGGCATCCCACCTTTGGCTGCTAGTTGGATGCAAAGAGGACATTGATACTTTCTGGATACACATATGAAATCAAGTATAGGCAATCCTCTCTGCATTGCAATCCTGATGGTCTTTCAAGGCTACCCTTACCAGCACACCATCAAGATCAGGGTCAGGAAGGAATCTTTTACTTTGAACAGCTGGAAAACACACCTGTCACGGCTACTCAAGTGAAGAAAGCGACACGAGTTGACCCAGTACTCTCACAAGTTATGGATTTCGTGATGCATGGAACATTCTTACCTGACTCTCAGGTCTCTCCTGACCTCCGCCCCTACGTGTCTAGGAGGACAGAGTTATCGACCCAATCTGGGTGTTCGTTTTGGCATATGCGTGTCATTATCCCACCTTCATTAAGACCACGTTTGTTGAAACGGCTCCATTCAAGTCACTGCGGCATAGTGCACATGAAAGAAATTGCACGGAGCTATTTCTGGTGGCCGGGTTTGGACAGGGCCATTGAATAAACGGCTAGAGCTTGTACCTCATGCCAGAGCGTCCAGAATGCACCTCAGCTGGCACCTCTTCACCCGTTGGATTGGCCCAAAAGGCCATGGTAACATATCCATGTTGATTTTGCTGGCCCATTTGAAGGATGTATGTTTTTAATTGCTGTGGATGCCCATTCAAAATGGCCAGAAGTCTCTGTAATGCAGTCCACTACTACGGAAACCACTATTCAGACACTGCGTGGCTTTTTTAGTCATTATGGTCTTCCAGAACAGCTGGTGAGTGACAATGGATCACAATTCGTTTCTCAGGATTTTGAAACTTTTATGAAGGCCAGTGGAATACATCACGTCAGGTCAGCACCGTATCATCCTTCCACCAATGGACTCGCTGAAAGGTTCGTACAGACAATGAAGCAAGCTCTAAAATCTGCGAAGGGACGTTCACCTCTTCAGAAGCATCTAGACAACTTGTTGCCCTACAGAAACACTCCACAGGCTACGACTAAGGCATCTCCAGCTTTTCTTATGATGGGACGGCAGTTGCGCTCTTGCTTTGATTTGTTGAAACCACGAGACACACAGCAAGTGGTTCAACACCAACAGCAGGACCAGGTCAGCAGACATTCACCAAGAACAAAGGACTGCACCTTCAGTATTGGACAGCCAGTTCTCGCTCGAAACTATGCTTCAGGAGCTAAATGGCTTCCAGCAACAGTCATTGCCCAGACAGGATCTGTTTCCTACTCTATCCAGACAGCGCATGGCCTAGTTTGGCAACGGCGACGGCACGTAGATCAGTTGCTTCTCCATCATATCCATCCAGAAGATGCATCTCCAGGGAGATATCTGACTTCACCCTTACTGATGATACAAATCAGAGCATGAAACAACTGTTTCTGTCCCTCCTGCTCCAGCCACCCCTTCAACGCCTTCAGCCTCCCTGGACCAACTGGACACAACATCCTCTCCGGTTCCAGCTACTTGCCTGGTACCTGTGGTCACACCACCACCAATACCACCTTGAGGTGTGGGCATACCAGAAGTTCGCCGTAATCCACCTCGAGACAGAAGGCCTCCTAATCAGCTGGATCTTTAGCTAGTGGTGACCCCCTCTTCATGGGGCAGAATAATTCCCCGGGGGTTCGCTGGAGATGGGGCAGTCTACCCTCATCTCCTAGTTTAGTTCTTATTCTTTCCGGGGTGGGGGAAGGGCAGGCAATATGTGGTGTTTTGGACTACCTAGGGTCATTGGGATTGTCATAGTGATAAATTGGAGGGTCGTCTGGGTGCTACGGAATCCTGTCTGTTGGGTCCTCTCTCTCTCAGTTCTCTTTCAATAAAGACTCCTTACACAGCTCTGAATATGCTGCCTCTCATTATTGGATTATAATTTCCCCTAAAACTCTACATCTCCCAGCCTGGTAGGTCAGGGAATTTAGAAGTCCTGACTGCACCTAAGCTGACGTGACTGAGCTGCAGGGCCAGGGGAAAGGAGAGCATGTGGGGTGGGGGTGGGGGTGGGGGGCTGCTAGAGGATGTAAGGAGAGGGGCTTAAGCTACAGAGCTCTTGTTCAGTTCCAAAGTAAAGCAAAAAAAGCAAGGAGTATTGTGGCACTTAAAGACTAACAGATTTATTTATCGCAGGAGCTTTTGTGGGAGAATATCCCAGTTTGTCAGATGCTTTGAAGAGGGAGAACTTACAGAACTGGATGAAAATAAATGCAGAGGAGTGTAAGACATGGGATCAGGTCATACTGCAACAGCAAATCAGAGTTCTGGGGGGCTAGAAGAGGGAGTCACAGCTCTCAGCCTTGCCCTTCCTCACCACCTCCTTCAGGGCTGGAGGCAGCTTTTATTTCCTAGTTCATGACATTGCCAGCCCTTGCACAACATTTGTGATATTGAGGAATTTGCATTCTGGGATGGTTTCTGTTAACTTGGAAGAATTCTTTTGTACCTAAATGGGCTGGCATTTTATGAAATTTGATTTTGTTGTTGTGGTTTTTTCATGAAATTTTATATGTGGGAAGTGTGGTTGCTCTGATGATGTGGCGTTGTGACACTCATTTCATTTTCAGGATTGTATTGTGAGGTTCAACCAGAAAGAGATTATTAATAATAAAGAATAAGGATGAGTGGATGGGGGTTTCAATGACAGATGAGTTTGGTAATAAAAGGAAGTACATGTCAGGTGCTGAAAGAGGGGGAAAAAAGTTGGCTGTTGAATAGGTAATACAAAAGCAATCCCATTCACTGTCCAAAGTCTTAAAGCAAACAAAAATACTATGCTCTTTATTATGTAAGTTTAGTTCTTATGGGGGCCCCACTGTGGGCCTTCGCCTAGGGCCCCGGAAGACCTAAAGCTGCCTCTGCCCTGATGAATAGCAGAGGGATTTACTGCAAGTAAACAGAATTTACTAATCCAAATTGCAGTCTCCCCAGACGCCAGGGTTAAACCGCTCCTGTGAAAAATCCAGTGGATTTGTACAGACAACAAGAGGTGAATCTGCACATTTTCCATTTTGTTAGTCTCTCAAAGCACAGAGCTGGCATTTTCCTAAGGCATGGGTTTAATACAGATCCAGAGGGGAGTCTGGTACCAAGTAGCCACTGAATTGTAGTTCAGTCATAGAATAGCAGCACTATTTTATTTATATGTGCCTTTACATTCAAAGGCTCTCTCATTGACTCTGATATATGAGCCTCTGATTTTAGTGACAGCATGTCTGCTTTTCTGTATAGCTCCATTATGCTGGTCTTCTGCAGAGGTGCAGAAAAGTCTTCTTCTATCAGCCTATTTTTTTTATGCTTATTATACAAACACAGCAGATTACAGGAGCTGAAGTGAGACCATGGTATTTGTGAGTCAGTGGACCAAGAAGAGGATTTCACACTGTTTTTGGCTTGAAATATATAAAGGTGAGCAAAAGGTTGCTTCTGTGCTAAAAGGCCCACATAATCTAGTTTACTGGGCGCCTGAAGCACAGAAATCTGTGGTACAGTTAACAATGTTTATTTCTGCATTACAGTTCACCTTTTAAGAGTCTCAGGCTGAAATCAATGATGAAGCCAGTCTGGCAAGTGTCTTCAGTTTTAATACTTATATGGACACTCAAGGTTAATTGATATTAACTTTAAACCTGTTGCTATGAGTTTGGTCCTGTCTTAATGAATAGCTAACATGTTTTTACTTTGCTATAATCTAAATGCAGGCCATATACTTGAGACATGTATTTCAAAGTACATGTCCCACATGCCTTGCTTTTCCTGCAGTCTCTGGGGTATGAGTCAAATGTACCTGTAGCTCCAATGCACTCCCGTCTGTGACGTTCATTCCAGGCTTTGACTTTACAAGACTTACTGCAGGTGAAGATCTCGTAGCAGCGAGTGCAAAGAGTAAGTCGAACTCCTACAGCTCGCCCACACTGGTAGCAGTATTTAAAGAAGGGCCATCTGGAACAGAAAGAAAAGAGACACCAGGTGAGGTTCTATTTGTTATTTGTTTTTCCATGCCGGATTATCGGGTCAGGATGGACCCAACCTGCTTAATTTCCGCCACTGACTTCCTTGGAAGTATTTAGATGAGAGACTGCCACGTCTCACCTTGATTTACATGTGAGATTTGACAGAATCTCAGTACAAGATACAGCTTACAGGCAAACTAATGCAAGTATTCACTGTGCATGAGAAAGCAATATGAGGATTAATATAAATTTTAAATATTTCAGTGCCTTTTAGCTTGTCATTAACTGTTTTTAAAGGCAGTATTCAGTGCAACAAGATCATCCAACATCTTTCACGTTGATGGCTTTGATTTTATAGCATTTCTGGCAGTGTATCATGGACTCTATTAGCATCTTGCTTCAGTCTCTTCAGTGTCAGCATCATTAATACAATCAATATTGTTAACAAGATGATACAGCTGGGAAAAAAAAAAAATATGCAAGCCCTGAAGCATTAATATGAATAGTAACAACCAGCATCGATTCTGGAACTCCGGGGACCAAGGGCAATCTGGAAACATAATAAAGTAATATATTCTGAAATAAGCAAAGGATAATTTTGGCTTCTGTTTTCCATCCTTTATATTTTCTATGGCTCAAAGAGAATTCATGGATCCCACATGGCCACTGACTAATTCTTCCCATTCTCTTCTAACAAACTTAATTCTCCACCCTTTCGGGAAATGAAATTATCTCCACCATTAACACTACTGGACCTAGCACTTTCTATAACAGGTAGATAACAGCAGCCAAAGGCAGAACTATCAGGTGAGGGAAACTCTGAATCCTGTATTGACCACAGGCCTGGACTATAATTATTTATAGAATTAATGTGTTCAATAATCCTAAAATAAAAAAGCATTAACACTGGTAAATGCTGCTAGATTGATATTTATAAATTCCTAACATTCATCCATTTCCTTCTCATCTGACTCTAGAGCCTACAATTCCTACAATTATGCAAATACATCTAATTAATCACAGAAATTATCTACCTAACTGCCAAAAACAGACAAGAGAATCTAGCCTTGTATCTTAAATTCAGTTGTCTGAGTTTGCAATTCCTGGTTCTCTTCCAGCAGTGTCATAATGTGGGGAAGCTGTAAATAGAGGTTAGCAACCATATCTACACACTGGGGCACAGAATCCCCTGATGCAGCACTCCATGGTCTATAAGGTTGTGAGGCCTTGTTCCTTTCCCACTAACTCTGTGTATCCCCAAACCTCCTTTTTGGAGGTCCTGTTTAGAAAACTCATTTTCAAGTCATGGGGTTTTCTACCCTTTTGTGCAGTGTTTCTGATACAGAAGGAAATCACCTGGCCTCTGGTTATTGAAGTAGGTCAGACACTGAATGTAAATTGAACAGTGGCATGGATTACACCACTTTAAACTAAAGAGGGATATGACAGTGGAATTAAAACACACTGTAAAGATGGAAACTTTCCTAAAATGCTAAAAATTGGAAGGGCCAACAATTAAAGGCTTTTCTATTTTTATTTTAAGCTCTTTGTAAAACAAGCTCAGAGTCCCAGAGCATTTTTGCTCTCAGAAAGGATAACTGACAATCTGATTGCCACCCTCTCTCACAAAGAGAGAGAATAAGAAGTATTTATTCCCTGGTTCTTCTGCACTGACCTTCCAAAGTGTATTCTTTTCATTCCAACAGCCACGTGACAAGTGACAAAAAAGTTCTTTCAATGAGTCACAAACAGAATCAAGTGTGTGCGGATGTGGCCCACACTCAGGGGACTGAACCAGAGCTTCTGTAGTGAAAAGCACAAGTCTCTCCAGTGTGAAATAAAGAATCAGGCTCTGTAAACGGGCTATGTAACAGACTTGCAGCCTGTGTGGATCAAGAACAGCAAGGATTGGTGACACACATTCACCAGTGGATTACATTAACTGACATTGGGGGCTAAGCCACCACAAGCTTTTGCACATTGAGAAACAGCAAATAGTTTGCAAGTCATCCTTTGCATAACAAAGTTGTAAAAAGAAAATCACTCTGTTTATGGAAACACAATGAAGTGTTTAATTCACTGCATATATTATCATCTATCTACCAACAACTGGCCCAGCTTTAAATATAAACAGCAACAAATTTTATATGGGACTGCTGGAAATAAGTAAGGAAAAATTACTTATCAATAAACTATGGTTCTTCCAGAGCACGCGACCTCCACAAGGTCACAATTTTGCTGTGACCCACCACCCCCAGTGCCACATCAGCTTGGGAACCTTCTAAAAACCTTCTAGATCACTGAGACAGGACCTTCTCAAGGCGTCACACATTCAGGGCCAGACTTGAACCTTTCAGAATATGATTTCATTGCAGAGTTAGCCATACATGAGTTACTCTTCTAGAGCAAGCCTCACAGCACAAAGACTTCTGGGGGTACAACTTACGGTTCTTTGTGCTGCACTATGCTATGAATTCTTTCCTGTAGAATTCATCTGCCTTTCTGAGCACACAGGAAAATTGTAGAAAGAGAAGAGGACCACGGAACTGAAATGGCACTAGCCTGCCTCCCCACTAAAAAGCGGCTGTGTTAACTGCTGATCAGTTAGGCTAACTCAAGCTTCAGCCTATACGCCGATGGGCCAGCCAGTCACCATCACACTCAACTCATGGCTTGTGTGCAGATGGGACTTGAGTTAGAGGTAACACTCAGATCATAATTCAGTGAAGAAAAGAATTCATTGATTTTTAAGGATAGAAAAATTCATCCAACTGAACCTTCCATATAGCACAGGCCCCAGGACTTCTCTGAATTAATTCTTCCAAGTCCAACAGTTCTCACTGAATTACTAAAGTATCCCTTTCAAAAAACTTCCAGTCTCACTGTAAAAATTACCCATGCTGGAGAATCTACCATAACCCTAAATTGTTCAATAATTAATTAATCTGACTATTAAAAATATGAAGTTCTGATCTGAATTTGTCTAGTTCTAACATCACCAAAGTACTAAGGCTCTGCCCTGTTCAAAACACACAGAGAAAGAAATTCTATGAGTATCCCAACTTTCATATATCCTGATACGGCTACGGTCAGCTCTGTGTTTACCACTTAGTGCTATAGAGTTTCCAGGGTCTGCATTATGAAGTCTATCACATGCATTTGTAGGTTTCTCTGAAGAGCACATCCAGTCATGAGGACAAGCCCAACCCTTATGCAGAGAGACACCTGGCACAAGGGAAGGGGCTTGGGGTGGGGCAGGACTGATTCGATCAGAGCAGGTAGGAAAGACACATTTAGCACTGAGAATTAGACAGACTGAAGAAGTGAGGAGAAAGTCCAAAAGGCAAGAGAAGGGAGGGTGGTCACCATGGTCTAGGTGAGACAGACCCAGAAGTGATCATTTTGTACTCAACATCTTTATCGTACCTCACTTCCTCGCCTTCTAGCACAATTGTAGCATGCTTGTCCACACGTTTCCTTCTAGCTGAGGGCACACGAGGACTTGCATCCACTGTCACAACGTACAAAAGAAAAAATGAGACCACACTGTTGAAGTCTGTGAATCAACATGCTCTTCTGTGTGGAGCCATGTCCATTAAAACTACATCAGTCCGCTGTGTGGTTGTGTGACAACTGTACCCATTTATCAACCTCTTACTGTTGGCCTGCTGATTTTTTATAGATGCTAAAACAATTCCTTCCTGAACTGGAAGTTACAGAAAAACTATCGTACAATTTTTAAAAAGAATCCTAAGTAATGTTCAGTGTCCTGCTCCATATTTTGAATACCCCTCCTTGCGAGTCTGTAAAACACCTTAAAGGCTAGCGTTGCCTGCTGAACACAGTGGGATGAGAGCTACCAGTACGTGACACTGACAGGCAAATGTATGATTGATTTTCATCATCCCCCAAGAAAACCAGCAAGGGGCTCATCTCACACTTTTAAATTACAAAATTTTGAGAAAAGAACTTCAAAGGCTGGCACTATATCCCCAGTCTATACATGCGAAACTAAGGCACAGAGAGGTTAACAGATCTTTAAAGCCTCAAAGAACCATTATGATTATTTAGTATGAACTCCTGCTCAACACAAGTTATCAAATTTCAGGTTATGTGACTTGCCAAAGGTCACAATTACACACTAAAGTCTACTTCTCAAATTTTAGGTATCCATTAGAAACAGGATTATCTTGTGTTTGAAACACAGGGATCAGGATTAGATGCAGGTTTTTGTGCCTGGCACTGCCACAGATTTGAACAGGGCCTTGAGAAAATCATTTAACCTAGTGTACTCAGGTGGGTCCCTACCTCTAAAAGAAGAAGGGCACCTGTTTACACTAGAAGGGCAATTGGATTTTGTAAAGCATCCAGATTCCCACATAAAAGGCGTTATATAAGAAGATATTCATCATTCGGGGCTACAGTCTAATCCCATAGCATCAAAATCCACAAGAGTAAAAATCCCCATATACAGTTGTACAACATTTACACAGACTGGAGGCTTAGCTTAAGCTCACATTTCCTAGATTTTCGAAGTTCTTCTCTATCCCATTCTCCTTCTTTCAAGACAATACGCTCACGAAGCTGGTCACTAATGTATTCTAGCAGCTCCCGACGCGCATTGAAAATCTCCCGTTCTGGTGGCAATAATGCATGATATGGCGTATGGGCTATCTTCTTATCCTGAAAGACCCAATGAGTTAATACAGAGTTACATGCAGAAAACAGAAGCCTAATGTGGCAAATATGTGCTTTCATACTATTATTAAACCCTGACCAGGTGAAGGGCTGCCCAATAGAGATGTAATTATGTATAGTACTGTGTCAGACCTGCCGAATCCTAACAGTTTCAGTACAATCCCCTAACATCTCAGAACACCTGCCATTTTTACACACACAGTGGAGCAAAAGGAAAATACCATTAAAAAAAAAATCACTTTTAATATTTTGACCACTTTTGTTAATGGCTACTCTTTGGATTGACCAGGACTCCCTCAGAGGAAGGGTAAGCTGCAGAAGCAGACTAGAGCTCTGACACGGTACAGAGTCCTCTGCCTTAGGTGCCTGGCTGCTGTGTCTTTCACCAGAATTGGGGTCAGGAAGCACTTTTCCCTCAGGATTTCTTTTGCCTTTCTCTACCAACATGTGGTGTGGATTTGTGCACTCAGATCATGGAGACCCGTTCACCTAAACAAGTCCCTGCCACTGCAGGGCCCTTTGCTGGCACCTTATTCCTGATGACTAAAAAGCTTTAGTTTAACTGAAGTCACTGGGTTCAACACAGGTGAAATTTAACACTCTGCAACATGCAGGAAGTGAGGCTAGATGATCTAATAATCCCCTCCAGTCTTAAACTCTATGAAACGATGATGATCCCTAGACAGAATCATTTCAAAAAAGAAACTGTCTTGAAGATTTCCAGGAAGCATCAGCAGGTCTTTAAAGCAAATAAGTCCAAAGACAGCAGAATTTCTGAATCTGGCAGATAATTAGTAACACTTTGGTGTTAAGGTTCTTTTATAAAGGATTCATGTATATGTAACAATTAATTCATTATTCCAGATTCCTGTAAAGTTCAACCAGTCAATAAGGTGCTTACAGTTGTAATTACAACCCTCTACAGACATCTTTTATTGATGTGCTCCTCATCACCGATGGCACATACTTCTCATATCTGTAATGCGCATACAACATTTATC
This sequence comes from Podocnemis expansa, assembly GCA_007922195.1. Taxonomy (NCBI): domain Eukaryota; kingdom Metazoa; phylum Chordata; order Testudines; family Podocnemididae; genus Podocnemis; species Podocnemis expansa. Next base: position 26,552,654 of record ML682006.1, read on the forward strand.
AACTCTTTGTAAACCACTAATAAATGGAATCTTATACAAAGTGGGACCATATTACTTCCCTCTTGCAGCAGAACTACTAAGGCTTTCAGACTTTTGTCACCCTTCTGTGGGTGAAAGTTAAGTGGAGAACTGAATGAACTCCAAGACAAGTGAACAATAGAGTCTGCTGGTCTTTCAGCACCTTCCCTGTCAAAGCAACAGGTGCAGAACTAGAAAATCTGGTTGTCTGTATTTGTGAATCTGAAGAATATGATCAATATTAACAAACTGTGGTTGAAGAGGTACCTGAAAGTATTTATAATATGCATAGTCTACTACAGTTCCCACTGCAGTTCTCCTTCCTTGGCTAAGAGTAATTGGCATCAACATATCTGCACCAGCCTCAATCAGTTTATCAATCTGGAGAAAGAAGAAAAAATCCAGAACAGAACCGTAAAACAATATAAAAGGAAAAACAGTCAACCAAACGGTGGTCTGACATTATAATTGAACTGAAAGAACTGATCACCAAATCCTGATCTCTGATTGCGCACATGCAAATCTGTACAAATATAATTTAGTTCAGGGGTCTAAAACACACAGCCTGCGGGCCACATGTGGCCCCTAAAGCTGTTTCCTGTGGCCCTCAATGACACAATTGTTACCAATATTTGCAATATCATTGTATGGAAAGGTTTCAGTGGTGCGACCCTCGGGCTACCACACTAATCCTCACGTGGCCCTCATGGTGATTTGAGTTTGAGACCCCTGATTTAGTGTGTGCTTTCCTCAGATAAACACCTGCGTGTGCAGGTAAAACACTAATGATGAGTTTTCACATGTCCAGATGGATTTTGCATATGAAAATTTCTAGCACCCACACAGGCAATTGTTTCACTTCCAAAGGAATTATGGCTACAGTTTTCAACTTCACCCAATCACTTCTGGTTGGCACCTACAGGAGCTCTTTTTCATACTTTTTATTGATAATCCTGAAAGTTACAACATGTTATTTCAGGTAGAACCACCCACAATAATATACATACATTTCCAGAAAAGCTGATCAGAGCTATACCAAGATCATGGCTTGCATCAGTCTCATGAAATTCAAGGTATTTAGTTTCCCCATGGTAGTCTAGTTAAGCAAAACAAACAAGGAGCCTGGTGACACTTCAAAGACTAACAAATTTATCTATCACATGTGCTGTCATAGGAGAAATCCCACTTCGCCAGACACTTAAAGATGGGGAATTTACAAAAGTGGGATTTTCTCCCATGAAAGTTCATGCGATAAATAAATTTGTTAGTGTTTTAAGGTATTCTGAGAAACTCACAGTTCATCTGCTTCTACATTTTTATTGCTCACTATAAGTCCATTCTGCTTGTGATACGATGACTGGCAGCTGTAAAAGTGATTATATCAAACAGTTGTGACTGCTAGAGAGACAGACGGCAGAAAGAGGAAATTCCTGCTTAGGAATGAGGAGTCAGAAAGACAGCAAATGATACACAAGTAAAATTCTGTATAGTTGCAGATTTGTGTAGCACTCCAGAATTGTCAAATGTTGGTGAGTCACTTCCCATGTTCTTGTTCTATTTGATTAGCTTCCCCTTGTTTTACTCCTTCACCAAGGGAAGCAAAACAAGCAATAATTACCAAAAGACAAAACTAACCTCCTTCCGTAAGGCCTGGTCCACATCGTGAGTTTGTCCCAATGATTTGCACAACTTTAATTTGCCCCTCCTTGAACCTGGAGTAAACTCACCTGGTGCAGATTGCAGCTGCCCTTCCCTAACTGGCTTTGCACCAGTGTAGCTATGCTGTTGTCTAGAATTGGGGAAAATCTCTGTCCACACCATGAAAAAGCACTCTATTAAGTGACACAATTTTATTGACACCGTTAAACACAATTTTCATCTTAGCATGACTAGGAAAGCTGCATTTAAAAATACGATAGTTACTGGCAGTGAATACTAGATGTGGAAGTAAAACCAATAAGGAGTCCTGTGGCACTTAAAAACTAAAATTTATTTATTGCATGAGCTTCTGTGGGAGAAAATCCTACTTTGTTAGATTCTCTGAAGATGGAGGAACTTCCTAATGTTAACCACAATCATCAACCATATTTCACACATGACTTGGCCCTGTCTACAGTAGGCAAGGGACACCAGGCTAGTCAAAACTTGCTAACATGTTTTTCCAATACAGTTCATTTTCTCAGCATACACTCAGATACAGAACCAAAAGGAGCTTGCAGAGCAAACAGCTCAATTCCTCAGTTACCAAGGGAAACCTGCACCACTGAAGGTTACTAGGAAAGACAACTGAATCACAAAAGAGAACCACTATTCCAGTGTTTCCCAACCAGTGTGCCACAGCACACAGGTGTGCCTTCAAGTCTGAGCAAGTGTGCCACAAAACTTTTTGAAAAACTACTCAAAGAGCTGTGGATTGTCTCATGAATATTCATGAGTTCATTTGAAAACTATACAGTGGTACGCCTCAAATTAATTAAAAGGTAGCAAGGTATGTCATTGCAGAGAAAATGTTGGGAACCACTGCACTATTCAATACACCTGCTAAAAAGGTAATTGGAAACAAAGTAAAAAAGAATGTGGTTTCTTACCAGTGTGATCCTGCTTGCTATGGTCCTCTTCTGTTCATACGCAGTACTGACAGCAGCACAAAGGGCACTGCCGAGGCCTTTACTTAGTGGAAGATTGGGGTCGGCTCCATTCGCTAGGAGTTCCGTCACTGCCTGCCAACAGCCATAGGGAAATATGAGAAATCAATGGATGAACGATATCATCTCAGACAGTTTTACATATCCAAAAACCACCATGACAGCTGTAACAGTACTTTATAATGTTTCAAATCACATTCCTGGAATTCATGCTAATATTTTTCAGTAACCTCATGGCATAAAGTGATAACATCTAAATGTTGGTCTATGAGAATGATTTTTGCACTTGATTTGTATTACATCTTAGCATGATAAAAATCGTACATCCAAACTGAATAGCAACGGGTCAACTACTTCATAGTGGCGTATTAAAAAGTCATCTGCTGTTAATGTTTTTCTAAAATATGAGGCCTGCGCACTACCAGAAAAATAGGGAACTGTACAGGCTATACATTCATGGCTTATGAGGCCATTTCTGCACCAAAAATTATAGCTGACAGGTTCATAAAACTCTATGACTTAGATTTTAGGTTGTACACATGAGGCTGAATTCTGTTATTTTAACCCAAACAGCAGCTGTTGTTAGTCCAGAACAGAAGGGGTTTCTTAAGCCAATGGACTCTAACACACCCCTTCAGTGATCAGTGCATGACTCCCATCAACACATTTGCTGATGATCAAAGGTGTCTTGAGAAAAGCCTGGGCCAGATGCCCCTTCCATGGCCTTAGTACACTGTAGATACTGCATATTGTGCTGCATGAGGCTGTTAATCAGATAGGATTTTTGCTGAGTTTATGTTATCTATTGCTTAGCATCTCCCTCTCTGTCCTCTAAGTTCTTACAAATAAGGCAGTATCAACTGTTTTAGCAGTGTATTGTAATTAAACTTGTTACTTTGCAATTCCCTGAATCTCTTAACTTCCTTCTATTTAAAAAAGGAATTAGGGGAAAGAGTAAATAAATAATAAATGGTTCCTTGGGTCTACAAGGAGCTTCACAAAAAGTCAGTGGGCATCATGCAAGCACATGAATGGGCTCACACAAAACTAACTGCAGGACTTGAGGCCTAGGTTAGCTCTTTTCTAATCTTCTGGGATCTCAGCTGTTCCCCTTGGCTCCTCAAGAAAGCATATGGCTCCCTCAAAACTCAGTGTTTCGAATACTATTTCTACCATTTATTTTACCAGTCTCATTGGGTCCTGCTTATGTGAAGAGAGAACCTGACATTCTCTGGCTTTTTCGCTTCTGAAATCAACCATGTTTCTCTCCCTTTCTTTGTAAGATATAATTACAATTTACAGCTGGGCAAACAATTTTTGATGAATTCTTTTTTTCCCCAAAAAGCAAAACTATTAGCCAAACTCCAAATTTCACAGACAGTTTCAGATGCAAAAATCTTTCTTTGAAAGATCTGCAATATTTTGCTTCAACCCTTTCAAAGCATTTCATTTTGACTTTGGCACTTGACTGTCTAATTTGGCTAATTAAAAAAAAAAAAAAAAAAAAAGAGACCCAAACAAGGGCACCACAAAACCAAAACAGATTAATCAAACCCTAAAACAAACATTTATTCATTCAACATCCTTTTTGCTTCAGTTTGGCTCCCAACATTAGAAATCATTATTCATTCTGCTCTAATTATGTGAAATGCCAAATAATTCCTAGCATGTCTAAATTAAAGCTACTTCCAAGTCTACCAGTCCAATTATCTACATGCTTCCCCTCTCTGAGGATTCAGTTACACAGCATGTAGCACTATTGCACTTAGATTCACATTTACTAGGCTAAAAAGTATTGAAAATACTGCCTACATGCAATGTGGGCAGGTTAATTCACTACTGCTATTATTAATTTATTTAACACCGTAGATTGCGCACAGTGCTCTACAACTGGGCAATGTACCAAAGAATTTGAGTGCAGACCCAGGAGCTATCTAGGTCATTATATGACCCTTACCAACCCAGCTAACAAGCTAGCAACAAGTGGATTCAGTACAATATTTGCCAACACAATAATTACAGTATAAACAAGCACCAGATAGACAATCAGAGAAGAAAGTGGGGCTATTCTACTTGGAAATGGCTAAAGGATGTTAACAAAGTCAAACACTTTTTATTAACTTTACTGGCATTTCTTCATGCATTTAATTTAAAAAGTAAATGCAAGTCAAGCCAAGCAATCTCTTTCAGATGAGCATTTCCTACACTTCATGATACATTAAAACCCAAATTCATTCCTTTTGCAGTTACTCAAAACTTTATATTAAAATCTAAAAGCCTTCCCCTTTTCATTTGCTGGCCACTGCAATTAAAAGTTTCTTTTATTGAGAGAGAAAAGAGTACCTCAGTGTACACCTCAGGAAGCAACTATGGGATTTTTTAAGTATTACTCTACTATCTTTATTAAATGCAGAATTAGCACCTGTGCGCTTTAAGGATGGCAGATTTTAGGAGCACTAGTGTGGTACAAAATCACATTCAGATCTCCAGGAAGTCAGCTAGACTGTATTTTGGACGCACATAGTCCCATGGGCAATTATAATTCTAACTATTCCAGGTTCAATCATACACTAACAGGAGAAGATGAGGAAGTGGGACGCTCCAGGTCAAGAGGTATCCTCTACAGTGACTGAAATGTTCTCTCTCAAGCAGTTCTTAAAGGTGCTTATTTCCAAAGCTATTACTGCCCACATTGTACAGCTATATGGAAATATTGTACAGGATAAGCTGAATACAACATTTTCAAATGTCAGCGTTTTGATCTTTTCAAATCAAATTAGTTTAAATAGGACCTCTGTTACTGGATCAGATCAGCTGTTAATTGCAACGTCAAGTCTCTGATAGTGGATAGCAATAGATGTGTCAGAAGGTAGAAGCAGTAACTTGGTGGACAGTTTGACTATTGTTAAAGTGATCAAACTTAAATTGATCTAACTGAATCAAAATAAAAATAATTACATTAATTTAAGTTAAATCGATTTAATGTGTCCCCACTAGAAACCCAACTCAAAACTAGCACCTCCATGGCTAGTTCGTTTTAGAAAAGGGGCATCATAGGAGGTGTGACAAGAGGGCCCCCCAAGAAGGGCCATGCCCCCACCCAATATATAGAAGGAGGAAGGCACCCTGGGACAGAGAAGAGCAAAAAGTGTTAAATCAAAATAACAGTTAAATCAAAATAATGTGGTTACACTGTGTTAGAAATTATTTCAAACTATTTAACCATCATTGCAATATCAAGCGAGGTGTTGTTATATTGAAGTGACTGTTCCTTATTTTGAAATGAGGGAGCTCCTCATTTTGAAATAAGGAAAGCTAGTGTAGATGTACACTACTTTAAATTGAAATAACCATCATTATTTCGATTTAAAATGTAAGTGCAGACACACCCTTAGAGAATAACCTGTTTGTAAAGGAAGACTCTTTCCATCAGCTAGTGCTTGACTCAGACCCAGAAACATGGCTGTTTATGTTCTTTGTAACATTTTCAGGGCATCCTACAGCATAACTCAGTGTTCCCATGATCTATACAGAAGGATTTTCTTTTCTGAGTTCTCCTAAGTTCATAGCCAGCAATGCATAAAGAGAAATCCCCAACTGATACAGTCAGAAACTATGGTTATGTTCACAGGTTTGAAAAAAAACAAATTTAGATATTTTCACTGGAAATAAACATGGGTCATTCCAGCACATAAACCATTTTGGCTCCTGTCGTGAAAGGAAGTAAACTAAAAACCTAAATTAACAAGTTAATAAAAAAAAAAGAGGGCATTTAATAATGCTCACCAAGTCATTCCCACTGGCAATTGCCAAGGAAAGCGGTGAATGGCCACTCCACAGCATATTAGGATTTGCCTTATGAGTTAAGAGAAGGTGGACAATATCTCTGACATGCTGGATAAGGGGGAAAAAAAGATAAAATTAGATCATAACAAAGAAAATCAAGACATTAAGTTTATGAACAATGACAGCATTAAACTCTTGTTATGAATACTTGCAAGTTTAACATAGAAAAATACATTTTAAAAAGAACATTATTAAGGTCACATCCTTAATCTTCAATAAAGACCATTACTATTCTGTAAATATTGTCCGTCAACATGTGTTGCTCAAGTCCCTTCCACATTAGATGTGTGGTCTGCACCTCATTTACTTGAGCTGAAGATTTTTCCTTCCGTAGTACCCGCAGGGCTGGCCCTAGTACCCTCTGCAGTGGCATGCAAATGTGCTGGTATATAGGGCACTGCCAGCCCTCAATCCCTCTCAGTCTGTCTTGCTGGAACTCCAGAGAGGAAGGAGACCAGGTTTGTGGAACAGACATGGGCAACACCTCTCAAAGAGCCACAGCTACAGAAGGTTAGTATCCTTCTTTTCTTCAAGTGCTTACTCATGCCCATTCCATGCAAGGGAACTGACAAGCAGCATCTCTGGATGCACCACTTGCAAAACTGCCTTGCACCAATAGTATGACGGTGTAATGGGAGGCAAAGGTAGGCCCCAAAGCCAAAGCTGTGGTCCTGCAAATGTCTTGTACCAGCTCTTGGGTTAAGAAAGCCACAGAGGAGGCCTGAGCTCTTATTGAGTGCCTGTCAGAGTAGCGATGGGCATGACCTTCACTTGCTCACAGCACAGATGCATGTAGGAGTTGATGCAAGAGGAAATTCTTTGTTATGAAACCAACTGGTCTCTAATGCAATTAGCCAATGCTATGAAGAGCTGCATGACCCTCTGGAAGAGTTTAGTCCTTTCCATATAAAAAGGAAAGATGTCTACAGTGTGTAGGCACTGCTACTCTCAAGAGCTGAAAGATTTGGGCAAGAACAGGAAAAAGATTTCCATTTTGCCAGGTAAGTGACATTGGTGCAAGACTTCCTGCTCTCTGTTCTTCCTGGCTCAGTCATGCAGCATCCATGCTAGCAATTGCAATGAGACTAAGTTCAGATGCAACAGCCGATCACAATCTTGCAAGTCCAGATGGACCAGGAGTGACCCAGGGGACATCATTTTAAAGTCCAGCAGCATACTAAACCAGTGCTGTCAGGCAGGGGCGTCGCTGGGGCAGGGAGGGACCCGGGGCACGGGCCCAGCCCCCACCCCCAGCCCCAGCGCGCTCCTGCCCCTGGCCACATCCTCAAAAGTTCTGTCTGCTACCCAATGGGTAAGAGCTCAAAAAGATGATTAGGGTAAAGAGGAAGGTTGGCTTTGAAGGCATTTAAAGCTCCTATTTCTCTTCCTATAGGGTTTGTGTAGAGTTTTAGGGGAAATTATAATCCAGTAATGAGAGGCAGCATATTCAGAGCTGTGTAAGGAGTCTATTGAAAGAGAACTGAGAGAGAGAGACCCGACAGACAGGTTTCCCTAGCACCTAAACGACCCTCCCATTTATCACTATGACAACCCCAATGACTCTAGGTAGTCCAAAACACCACAGTTTGCTCTTGGAGTGAGTTGCAAACTACTGCTGTTAGGGTTGGAAATGTTTCCTAGACACTGGAGGAGCATACAATCCCATGCAGCAGAGCGTGGTCCTGGACTCTTTAAGGTCATGCAGTATGCCATCCATCTGATCAGATACGATGGTCATGCCATCAAAGGGGATGTCCTGCATGGACCCCTGGACCTCTGCTGACAGGCCAGATAATTGCAGCCATGAAGCCCTCTTCATTGAAACCACCACCACCATAGTTCTGGTGGCTGAGTCCATAGTGTCAGAGGCCCTGTGGTCAGAAGCCCTCATAATTGTCTCCCCTTCATCCTGTGTGGCTCTGAACTCGTTTTGACTCTTGGGGCAAGGAGTTAGCAAATTTGGACATGTAGTCTCAAAAGTTGCAAGCAGGGCCCTCTAAAGGGGGCTGTCAATGCCAGCATGTCAAACAGTGAGTTGGCCAGGTCCTTCAGCTCTTCCACTCCAAACCCAGGTTTACAGCCACGCATTTGAGGAGCTCCTGATGCCAGCTATGGGCCCGTCACTGCCTAATCCAGTGATGATGAGGAGAATGGCTCAGATTTCCTTCTCGTGGTGGGTCACTCATGTCCCTTCTGCCTGGCCATGTTCACTTTGCAAATCCAGAGAAGGCCACGATATCAAGCATCACTCAGCAATGGATGTCCACAGTACAGTGTCCCCTGCATACAGTTCTGTTGCTCCAGGGAGCAAGTGTACAACTGCTTCAAAAGCTTTGGGGTTAGATGGGTCTTCCAGGTGCCAAGGGCCTGGCACTACACCCAGGCATGGGGATGGGTCCCAAGAAGGGCTTGGAGTTCTAGGGCGAGGCCATGGCTGCCACGCTTTCCAAGGGAGATGACCAGCACAGCATGGGTCTTAATTTCTGGCTTGCTCCACTTAGGAGAAAAAGCACCCTATATTGGATACACACACCCAACAGACCCCAATTTCAATCAAGTTTTCCAGAATAGTTCCCAGTATAGCCAAGAATTTAAAATCTATACCTAGGAATTTTAGGCTAAAATATAAACCCTTGAATGGTGGAGTTGACAGTGTAAATCCAAAAAGGAGCTCTACAAAAATGGTAACTTTTAAATACTCAATAATCTCAAAACAACTTTAGGAAAAATTGACTGAAATACCTGGAAATTGAGACCTATAGTAATTACATGTTTTTAATTATGCATGATTTTGAGAAAGGCTTGAGAAGTAAGGTTAGCTTATTGACTTTTTACCTGTATGTAAAGGAAACCATAAAAACCCTGCATGTAAGAAATGCCTGTCAGCAAAGCAAAGAGCTCCTGAACTGACACTGTATGCAGGGTAACACATCCTGGCATAGTAAATGAGATTTTTTTACATTGTTAAATTGCACATGGCCAATCATCAAATGCAATGAAGAAAAAGATAATCCATTGCTGAGTAAGAAACCTTTACATGGTTTCTATTTAGAGTTTTGCTTTAAGACAAGGCATTAAAAAAAAAAAAAAAAAAAAAGAGGTCAAAAGTCAAAGAATGGAGCTGCATGAAAGAATCTCAGTATGTAGAACCATGATATCAAAACAGCAGGATAGAATATTAGAGGAAGAAAGCAAGACAATGTATAATGGACATCAATTAATTATGGCATGATTTCTGCAGATTGGAGGGTTGAGGGGGAATTTTAATTAAAAACTCATTTACTTTCTCTGACAATTTCAGTGCTAGATAGACCAAAAAACCCCAAACCAAACCAAGCAGTTTAAAGGACCATGAGTCAATCAACCAAGCTAAATGCTGACATTTATTCAGGTCATACCTGCAAGTATCTTACACAAAAAAAGTATTTTAAAAAGTTCCTGCCTCAAAGTGTTCACAATGCAGAACTTAGGCGTGACAGGACAGAGGAAGAGAACAAACAAGAAGGGGCTAGTTTAAGAAAGGCAGTTCTGCAAACAATATGGCGAAGCAGTTCAGTTACAGCACGTTTATGGGTGGAGTAATAGAGAGTTTTCAACATAGTCATTTATCTCCTTCTTGTTGGGCTTTTCCTAAAAGAGGCTTGTTAAGAAGGACAGAGGTAAGGATGATGCCTTGAAAGACTGAGAAACCTCCATAAGCCTATCCTCTTCGAAAGTCAGCAAGATCCTGGGAGAGGAAGAGAGGAGAGGCTTAACACAAAAGAGTCTAACAAAGGTGACCCAGAGGTGTCTGCATCATGAGAAATCCAGCCAAGGCGGATTAGATTTAATTTACAACTCTAGCCTGGAGTCATTTTTAAATTAGGACATGAATTAAGTCAATTCTTCAATTAAATCAGAGATACTCCCTTCTCTATTCATTCGTGACCTCCCAAGTGAATCCTGCAAAAGTGCCTTAAGTATGGCAAAAACAATCCAGTGAGAACAGCATTTTCAACCTGAGCCTGCAGCCCTTGTGTGCCACGGAAGCCAACAGCAGCTGTATGCATCTAGGTCTGGTTTACAATGGGGATCTGCCTCAGTTGTTCCAGTGCAAGTCCTTCAGGCAAACAAAGTCAACATAAGTGACTGTTTCCCTGAGAGCAGCTCACCTCTTCTTCAAACCAGGGGAAGCTGCATCCATGCACACTGTAGCTGTGGCTGACTACACACGGCAGTCATCCAGAGCCACTACACTGGCGACCTATGTTCCCTCTAAGCTGTGCGTGTGTGCATGCACACACAGGTTGTGAAACCTGCGCACACAACAAAATAAAGTGAGCACAAAAAAATTCAACAGTGCTAATATTTTTATGCTACTTTAAGTAGGTAATTTCAAATAGCATGTTTCAAATAAGGTTTTGTAATTTATAAAATCATTTCCATCACCGTCTCAAAATAAAATTTAGATATTATTATTTGCATCATACACATTTACTTCATTGCACTCACAAGTTTGACCACAATCACTGGTGTGTGCACAGATTTGAACACTGGTTCCAAAAATTTGCACAAAGGAATTTTTTGCGCACACAGCTACTAGAAGTTAGAGGGAACATTGCTGGCGACTTGCTGCCAGTACTTAAAGTCCCCAGAGCAGTCAAGGTCACACAGACTAAAGGATCAGACCTTTCCCATAAAGGAGATGGAAGTTTTATTCCTTCCAAAGTCAAATGAAACCAGGTCTTACAGGCAATTCCTCAGCATGGTAAGATGTCATTTGAGGATTGCAAGTTGTGTGTGCTCTACAGAAGCAAAACCCACAACGTGTCGGAGGGTCCACAGCGCTCCTACCTTGTGGTTATCCTCTCTCTCGCAGGCAATATGCAAAGGAGTCCTCCCACCTTCCTCTGGGACAGCACCAGAAGATGAGTAGTATTCACTAGGAGGTCCAGTTTCATAATTAAGTTTCATGGCTGTGATAACTGGTGATTCGACTGGCTCATTCTGTATATGAAGATGTGAGAAGAAAACAGATACATCTGCATTCAGTATTGCTTACAATAAATGAAAAGAAAATACATCTGTCCAGGACCAGGAGTCCACCAGTCTGAAGATTTTGTGCTAGTAAGGATTTGTCCATTACACCACAGCAGACTCATCCCCCAGCCTTCCCATTTCTCTGTTTGGATTCAGGCTCCATCTACTGGATGGCTGCAGCACTGTATCCTGAAAAACATCAACAAGCAGTGGTGGGAGGCTTAAGGAGTGGGAGTCCAGGAAGCTTAAAAGAACACTGGCCATCCTGTTGCTACCTGCACCCCAGGGCAGCTGGCATCTTTTGAAATTTCCCACAGCTACTTCCACCTAGGGGGTAGCAGCCACAGGAAATTAACAACGTGGCTGACTGTTCTGCTAACACTTGACACCAGAGCGGCCACCATCCTCTTAAATTTCCTACAGCTGCTACCCCCCGAGTCTCTGGCAGACATCTGGGGCACAGCTCAGCTGAGATCCATGTGCTAAATGAATAAATTGTCTCATCCCCCCCAAGGGCTTTTGTATACTGCTTACGAAAGTTTGAGATTTTAATAGAAGGTTAACTGGTTTCTGATAGTATCCATGTTGCTGGGGACTTAGATTCTAAGCCCTAGTCTATACTTAGGGAAAATTTGGCAGCAGTCAACTGCCTGTTACACAAGGAACGCAAAATTCCTTGCATAACTAGTGGTGACTTTTAAAGCTGCTGCTACACATAGGTAAAAGCCAACCACAAGTCCCTTGCAGTCAGCCTTTCCCTACGCCCCCTGGCTCCAGGACTTCCAGGGCTGACTTCTGGGAGCAGCATGGTGAGTTCATACTCGCCGCAAACCTCTCCCAGAAGGGCAAACAGGTGGCAGCGAAATTGCTGTCGGTGTAGACATATTCTAAGATTCCAGGCTATAAAGCCAATCTGTGAAGTTCAAGGGGACTGATGAGATCCAGTTGCAGCAAAGTGTTGGAAAAACTGGATGCTTCCAAGATTTGTAGACAAATCATCACTATGAGCCAAAGTAACTGCGGCCTGAGACCAATATACTCTGGTTAGAATTACACATGCTCTGTCTTTTCTTATTCCCCTCAAACCAGTTTGGCAATTCATGGAGATGAGGAAGCCTTCAATGAGTGCATCTGTCTACAGGTAGAGGTATTTTCTGTTCTTGTGGATGCTGTTGAGAAGAACAAAATCATGGTACCTTCCTGCTTTTAAAGTGCAAAAAAAAGTCTAGATGTGTATCAATGAAGCCATATCCCCTGCCCTGTGCATTCATCACTCTAGGAGCTACACCATACTTCTCCAGGAATGAAGAGACTCTGGTGGCCTCATGGTTCAGAGCTGGGCTGTATAGTGCAGCTTGCCAGTGTGCATATACCACTGCTGTCCATGTGACCTTTCCAAGTGCAACATGAAGATGCTGCTGGAAAACGTTTGACACAGGACTGTGAAGACAATGCTACCAGCCAGAGGCACTGTCAGTCCTCAGTTACTGTCCAATGGTCAGGAGGAATGGATGGACTGAGAGGTGCTGCATTGTTCCCTGGATTTGTACATGATCGTAGCTACTATGAGAAAATATTGCAGGCATCTGGAGGCAACAAATTGAGCAAAAAGATTAGATCTGTAAATTTTAGAAGTGAGAATAATAAGAATGTTGCCAGTTGAGGTATCTTAAAGTAGGAGGGTGGGGGGGCGGGCTCAGAGATGAATCAACCAAGAGATGATACAAAACAGTTTTTGTATTTCAAGTTAAGAGTCAAGTTAGCACAAATTACTGGATTATGTAGAAAGGCATTGCCTTTAAGTAAGGCCTTGCCTCTCATCAGTAGTGCCCCTCACTAAGCTAGTTTTATTATGGTGATGGGAGAGCCTCTACCGTCAGCACTATGTGGCTATACAAGCACTTATGCTGACAAAATTCACTTTGCTAAAGGATATGGTTTTTCACATCCCTCCAAAACAGAAGTTTTGCTAAAATAAGTATTAATATAGACAAGACCTAAATTTTTAGTAATGAGTCATCCAGGTAGAAGTGGTGTAAAATGCACCCTCTCTTCATCTGGGCTATGAAGATCATATCTCTTGAAAAAAATTATAAGATGATATTCCAAAATGACTGGACAACTGCTTCATCTTACCTGGACAGGAAAACAGTGCTGTGCACATTTGATGGGGAAGGGTAAGATTCTTAAGATCTATAAAGAACAACATGGAATATTTTCTTTTCCAAATCTCCATTCCATTATAGGTATAGATTGAACAAGGATAGAATCTGCCTGTCTTCTATAGACTACCAACAGTCCAAGAATACACATGGATGAGGTTCCAGAGGTTGCACTGGGATTATGGCTCTGTGATTTGAGGAATTTATTTCTTTGTTCTTACTAAAATTTCAGCAGCTGAGAGGCTAGAAAGAAAAGCAGCAAATTGTCTCAGTTGTTCCCTATTGTTATACAGTTAAAATGCTCCTGTCTAGGATGGGTTGTCCCAGAGGAGAAAAGAAAATATTAACGCTTCTCCCTAGACTTAAGGATTCCTAAACCACTGTTTGACCTCTGCTCTGAAGAAGTGACAAAATACTTCCCAACTCCAAAAAAGCAAAATGGCTGGACTGACTAATGGCCATAGAAAGCTGGTGGCATGAGCTCACAGATCAATTTTTGCTATACTGCTCAGTGGAGAGATACCAGCAGGCCCATTAAGGTGGCAGTGGAAATCCAGTGACTGCAAAGGAAACAAAGAGCTAAAGCAGGTGCCAGGGACAGGGCCGACCCACCCTGCTCCCCTCCAACAGCCCTGCCCAGCAGGGGGAGGAGCCAGCAGGGGCCAGGAGCCATGCGGTACAGCTTCTTTTTCCCTGCTGGCCATGCTCCCAGACAGGGAAGTGCGGCCAGCGGGGACCTGGAGCTGCAGCATGTGGCTGTTGTGGCCCTAGACCGCACTGGAAGCAAGGAGAGCACAGAGCCCGAGAAGCACCATGTGCCTCTCCGGCTCATCCCACGTGCCACAGTTGGCACGTGTGCCAGGAGTTGCTGACTTCTGACTTAAAGAAAGGGGAGAATTCAGGCTTGCTTTGCCTGCAGCTCCCAGCTACTGGATGACCTGCAGGCCAGAAGTATGGTATAGGCCACTCCTCTGCATTGCTGTGAGAAGCCAATAGAAGATGTGAAAGAAAGGCATGAGAGGGTAGGTGGCACTGACACACAAACAAGGTGATAGTTTATCCACTGACACAGACAGTTGGCAGTATTTGCTGCATTGCTAAAGAAAGCCAAAAGCAAGGTGTGCTGAAATAGTGGTCTGGGCAAGATTGCTGGGATATAAATTTTGACGGAGCCAAAGAGAATGGAGATTTTACCAAATACAGCACTCAGGAACCTAAAAGGAACGTTGATGGATTCCCAATCACTAGAGCTTCAATTTATTTTAACTTGTCAACAGTTTAAGAAAGAAAAATCTCCCTCTCTCTTCCCACCCACCCTATATACTGAAGAACTTGGCTGGGGACAGCTGTACGTCTCAGGCCTTGTTTGCACTAGTCAATCTTTCTCCATAAGCCTTCTTAGCGAATGTGCAACTCATGCCAGCAAAAGAGTTCTTCTGCTGGCACTGAAGAAAATAAAATCCCTGAAGAAATAAGTTCCAAAGGGGCAGCTGTCTTATGGGGTAGCCATAAGTTCCCCCAACTTCAAAGCAGCTGATCAAGTGGGATTTTCTCCCACAAAAGCTCCAGCAATAAATATTTTTTTTGCCTTTAAGTGCCGCAGGACTCCTTGTTTGTTTTGAAGAAATAAGCTAAAACATCAAACCCATTTTTTTGCCAGTATAAACACATCCTCCCTAGGGCTTCCAATACAAAATGTTGTTAAACAACAAAATCACACCCATAATCAACATTACTAAGATCTGACCTTAAGCTGCTCTAGATGCAGAGTGCAGTGCTGCCAAAGTCCTGCAGAAAGAGTAGGCATTCAAGAGGAAGGAGAAAACAATTAAGCTGCCTGCAACTGTGGTGAAAAAAGCTGACGCAACCCACAGAGTTGTTTGTTTTTGAGAAACAGCGATTATGTTCAATACTGCAGCTGTGCTTCCCCTACCTCATTCAGCTGTTTGTAGCAGACTTCTAGTTTGTGTCTAAAAGGCATAAAGATTCTGCAAGTGTCTGGAACCTCAAAGCATAAGTAAATGTTGTGGTAACTAACCCCCTGTGCATGTCAGCGATATGCCAGTTTTTTTCAGAGGAGGTTTCACTTGGAACGGAACAAGCCAGCAGTCAATTCCCTTGTCAGACCTCCCACAGCTCACCTCTAAACAGCTAAAAGAGGACAGAATAATGGTGCAGCATACCCAGTCTGGTGCATATATGTCATCATCATCTCTTGCCCTGACGTCCGGATCTGTGGCTGAATGAAGGAGTAATTCTGTTATCTTGACCCCTGCTTCACCAGGAATGGCTACAGCAATGTGAAGAGGGGTTAAACCTCCAAGCTGGAAAATAAATATGGCATTAAGACCCTTTTGTCTATCACAAGTAACTTCTAAAAACTATGGCACTGGACAATTTTTCCATAAAGACTCTCAGGCCTCATCTGTTAGCTCAGAAATAGAGTTGAAGTGTTGTGTTCACACTGAGTTTTAATGCTGTTTCACTTAATAGGCCCCAGTGGGCATCTCACTCTAAACCCATGGGGATCACAACTATTCCTGACATGACAGATGGCTGCATAGCATATGGTGTAGTATTAACGTCACTTATTTGTACCCAAGTAGGGTACAAAGGGAAAGAAGACCTGTTTCTGGTCCCTGACTCTGTGCTCCCTTGTGAAGCACTAGTTGGAAGTCTGCTGAGCAATCCCACCATAGAGTCAGGTTCCCCAAACATAGGAGTCTCGACACCTGCTGATATGACTACAGCCATGGCTCTACTGCGCATCATTTCACCCTTCTTGGACAGAGTCTACACTCGACTTCCAGTAGGCAATGGAGGAAGCCGGGAAAGCTTTCAGACCCTCTGTCTGACATCTGCGAGTAAATCATACAGCACAATCAGACAAGTGAGGCATGGCTGCTGAATCCTCACAGTACACTGGGATGTTGCTTCTCCAGACCCACAGGGTGCAAAAGGGATGGAGGGAAGGCAACTTTCACAGTGCCAGGGCAGAGAGACAACCAAAGCTCTCAACAGGAGCTACAGAGACATCAAGCGAGGCAGGCTTCAAAAGTAGCAACAATGACCTCTTATATGAAGTGCTTTAAAACCTACTGATGAAAAGCACCACATAAGAATCAGATGCTATTATCCACAGACTCCCAAAACAATACAATTAAGCTTTAAAATTAGAATACTGACAGCAAGAGCATTAGGAGGCAAAACGGGATACTACATAGTGAAGTCTGAGGTGAGATCATGATGTCCAAGTACAGCTGGCAAGCTAAAAAGCCAGGGAAACTCCCTCACTGACTTCTGCCAGGAAGTAATAGGAAGATGAAACATAAAGGGGTGTGACGGAGTGGGAATTTTTCAAGCTTTGAGTGTGCCTTGGTTTCCCCTGTGTGCTGCATGGTTAATGAGGTGCAGGCTGTTTACTCTTTCCAGAGGCCCAGAGACCCAGGAGTGACTGACACTTAGCTCCATACAACTGCCTGACAATTTGGTACCTAACAACTAATGACCACATTGGCCAACCCTTTGCAGGAAGCTGAAGAACAAAGGCTCAATGAGGAAGCCAGGTGACCATGTTTGCTTAGGAACAAGAACAGAGGATGGTGGAGCAGCCCTTGGGGGTTGTTAGGTGTGGGCTGCCAGAAGCAGGCCTCACTCTTCTGGAGTGGGAAAAAGAAGGAGCTCTGGGCTCAGGGTTTATTTAATCGGTCATCTGCTGAAACAGCTGGCATGAAATTTTGAGCCTTGGGAGTTCTCACCAGGATCAAACACAGGCATGCTCACCAAGCGCCAAGATCTAGCACAAGTGCATTTAGAGAACAGACTATCACGTGGTCAGCTTGCCAGGCATTTGTAGTCATCTCCCAAGCGAAGAGACAGCCCCAAACTAAAACTAGAATAAATAATGGAAACTAAAGTTGACTTATGAAATACTCTCTGCTTTAGTAACACAGGTAAGCATAGAGTGAAATCTTTCTTTAAAGCAAGGATTTTTTTAAAAAAGCTAAATGATTTTTATTAGGATCAGTTCTTTAAATTACTCCTTTGAAATCGCAAAGCTGAATCACATGGTCAGACTGTCACTGGAAGTATTAGACTTTACACAGAACATCAACGTTGTAATACTGTGACTTCAAAGCATCTGACAAAGTGGGATTTTCTCCCATGAAAACTCATGTGATCAATAAATTTGTTAGTCTTTAAGAGCCACAGGACTCCTTGTTTGTTTTGCAGAAATAGACTAACCCGGCTGCCCCTTTGGAACATTGTAACACTGGTCACTCTAGAACATTACATTTGTTGTTATCAGTAATGATTAGCCATTACCCTCACTGGAAGTCGTACATCAGTCCTTGCTCCTGCTGCTATTAGTTGTTTCACCGCTCCTACGTCTGCAGCTTTAACAGCAAAGAAAAGGATAGGGAGAGGGATCTGGCAAACATTAGGGTCTGCACCTCTGCGGAGAAGCAGTTTGACTGTAGTCCATCTTGCTTGGTGTCTAAAGTCAATGTGGTAAATAGCAGAATAAGCTGTCAATAACTTAAAAAAAAAAAAAGCCAAGAAAATAAAACCTATCAGGTTTTCACAGGACTCCCAGGGCACATCTCCACTGCAGTCAAAAACCTGCTGATAGCTTGTGCCAAGTGACTCAGGCTACAGGGCTGTTTAATAGTGCTAGAGGTAAGTGGTTTTCAAACTATATTTCTCAGGACCCTGTTGAAAAAAAAATCATTTATGTCCATGGCCCAACAACTACATCTTTGAGGATTGCATTCCAGTGATGCAGTGGCAGCAGCCAGGGGCACCATGATCCAGCACCTGAGGGTCTGTGACCCAGCACTGGGTCCCAACCCATGGTTTGAAAATCACTGATATAGATGTTTGAGGTTGGACTGGTGCCTGGGCTGAAAGACCCCGCGAGGTGGGTATGCAAACTGGTACTCAGGCCCTTTGGAGAAGACAGTGCGCACCACACAGCAGTGTGATGGCGTACAGAGGGAGTGGTGCAGTTATGCCCATCTTAAACCAGCCCCTTTCAGCACCATGGCAAGGGTTCATGAGCAGGGACCAGCCCTTGGATTCAGGCGAGGCCAGAAGAATCCCAGTATGGGAGTGGACAAGCAAGGTGAGCGAAGGAAAGATTACTTGCATCTTCTGCCATTTGCACTGGTAAGCCATAATCTGACCTATACGTGTTTCATCCTGCAGCTCCCTAGGGAAGTGTCTCCTGCACAGTTGGCCCTGACCCACCAGTGGCTTGTAGGAAGGTTCTAGATGGCTGCAGGCCTGTGCAGAGAAGAGGCCCTGGGATGGGTAATTATGGAGGCTCTGAAGAGCAAGTCCAGCTCACAGTTACTGTTCCACAGGGCTGGGCCCAGCTTCTCACTCCAGATGTTGCGACCTGACACCAAAAGACACAGAGCCACTCACTCAAATTTGGCCTTGTCACCCCCCAGTCCATTAAGACAGAGGGGCAGCTGGGCCAAATTAAGTGTGTTGCAACCCCTACCCCTGGCTCTCCAACCAAGTGCCTTCCATGGCCCCCTTTTGCATGGAGTCAAGGTTAGGGTTGTGGAATCAAAGAGAGAAAGGTGCTGGAGGTAGCCAGTGCCCCCATGGCAAAGTGAGGAGAGAAGGCACTGAAAGAGAAAGTTGCTGACCTGTGATTTTGGGGGCCACCCCCCTATATCTGGGCCCTCTGAATGCACCCAGTTTGTATGTGTGTTTATCTGGCCCAGACAACCTATCCTGATTTATATTGAAATGGGGGCTGGGCTGTGTCAAGCACATTCAGGGTAGCAGACTAGTTTTGCATAATACAGAAATGTTTTTTATGAAGTTAGTGTAAAATTACTATTGCTGTTGCACTAAACAATGGTCACCTTATTAAAAAGTTTGAATACCACTGCTTCTGGGAGAGAAGGTCTACACCAAGAAAACAGAATTGATCTTCCCCACAAACATGCAGACCTACATTTTTTACTTTCTCTCTGTAACAGGACTCAGCCAAGCTCATCTCACCTCTACAAAACATTGAGCATATGGTGTTTCTTAGTAGCACTTACTCAGATATTGATAATGCCATTTTTCTCATGGTGCCTTCAGCCTCATGCTGTCCATTGACATAGGGGTAGGGGGGCGCTTTCAGCAAACACTGGCTGAAGGCCTCTGCACTCTGCTGCAAAGCTTCGAGAGAAACTTTGATTCCATAGTTGAAAAGCATACGGTTTGATTCAAAGTTGGTTTCAGTACTACAGCCAGTCTTCTTTCCTAAACTTGCGTGGTCTATTTCATCTAATGCATTTCTATCACCAGAAACAGACTCTGCCTTGTCCCCGAACGTAGGCAGTACCATGGCTAACTGAGGAACAGTGCCTGTCAAGAATTTCTGCTTTGCGGGTGCCAGTGGAAGTGATACAGATCCATCTTCTGACAGCTCATCCTTAGTTAAAGTTTTAAAGAAATTACAAAAATGAAGAAAATGTAAGAAAATCCTTTAACAAATTGAACCATTATATTAACATCAGTCCAGTTTCCATTATCAGTAAAACCTCTCAGGAGCTTTAAAATCCCTATTGGTGCTCCCTAGCGTCATGAAAACTCAAACAGAAGGGGAAATTTCATGATTTGCAATTTGCACACCAGCATACGAACTCAGGAAGGCCCAGCATTCTGAGTACGTGTTGAGATCTGAGGGAGGGAAAGGGTAGCTTATAATTTTTCCTTCTCCCTTTCTTGCAGCAGCTAAGAGCCTTTTGATGCTAAATGAAATCAGGAGTTTAACCTGCCTTCTGTACATTATTATTATTTAGTTGTACTACCATAGTGTCTAGAAGTCCCACTCATGGGCCAGGACCCCCTTTCACTAGCTGCTGTACAAAGCACAGAATAAAAGACTGTTCCTGCACTAACAAGCTTGCAATCTAAGTCCTCCTAGCCACCCATCTATCTGTATCTTAAGGCAGCTAAATACCTTGGAAAATCTAACCCAAAGCCTCTGGTACCAATGTGACACCTTAACTGATGGATAGTAGCCCTGATACCATATGGAGCCTAATCCTCTACAGTGAGAGCCAGCAGTAGAAGTCAAGGGCATACAGCAACTTGCAAGGTCAAGAGAGTCAAGAATGACTTTTCCTGCCATTGGAGCACTCACAGCATAGTAGTATTAAAAAGCAGATCTGCAGCTCACTTGTGGAGTCAGTGACTGCCAATTTCACAGTTATGGATTAATAACATACTGACCTCATCTTTTTTAAGGTTCCTCTCAGCAATATTTGCCTTAAATGATTCCACTGGGTAATAAAGAATAATGCACATTGATAGAGCTGATAACCCTTCATCGCTGCATTTATTCACATCAGCTCCATTATCAAGAAGAAGGTTAATGATGTCGTCATGGTAATTTACCTGCAGAGTGAAGAAAACATCTGGATTATTGTTTTATGTAAGTGTGTGCATATATAAATAATTTTAGTTTGATGTCTGGGATTAACTAAAACCACAGTTGGGTTTAAAGTTAATAAAACAAAAGAAACAAGACAATAATTTAAGATAGATTCAAAACACTATTACTAATTTAAATTGTTTTGTGATTTCACTTTCTCCTCTTTTTATGCAAGCACTGAATCTGGCCCGTAAATGAACAGCAATTTCAAAATGTTTCTGCTGGTTTAAGCTATGTCTTACAGATAATGGCATAAACAACTAGATACTGGGTCTGTGATGCAGCCATTGATCAAGAGGGCAGTGCATAAAATGTAAATGAAACTGCCCCTGATCAACATGTATAGTGCTGGAACAAAGAAGGATCTTTCAGTTCATATGGTTATTCTGAGGGGCATGTGAGAACTGATCTAGAGAAACTAGGGGACACAGGTCTGTTGTCTACCTGACTAGAAACACACCAACGATCCAAATTATAGTCCTGCACCACCTGTTGCAGCTGGTCCTCAGAAACCGTGTGTCTGATGTTCTGTCTGTACTGGCACTGAACTTTATGGAGTTTAACCCACCTACATCAATGGCTCAATCTGACCTCTGAAATGGGAATAGAGGCTATTTGGGAGGCATTTCAACTTTCCTTCCATTAGTGAGCTCACTGCTTGAGACACAGTTTGTTTAAATAATGTACTTTCTGATGCTGACTTTTAGAGGTTTACTGTTTTCAGACAAGTTCCAGGGGGATAGCCATGTTAGTCTGTGTACAGCAGAAATGAGAGTCCTGTGGCACCTTAAAAACTAACAAATTTCTTTAGGTATAAGCTTTCATGGGCTCCAACTCACATCTGACAAAGTGGGCTGAAGCCCATGAAAACGTATGCCCCCCCAAATGTTAGTCTTCAAGGTGCCACAGGACTCTAAATATTTTCAGAGAACACGTAAAAGCATACTCTCACAGAACTCAGGAGTCAAGTACAACAATACATTTTATTAGGAGAACATTTTGGCAGCGAGGAATCCAAAAGTCAAACTGTCAGGAAATTAAAAGTTATCGTTGCTAAAATAACACTAAACACGCTGCCTATGTGTCTTAGGTTACATTCTATCCTCAGATGCATGCTGAATTTTGACCTTCTGCATTGCACTGAAGAGTCACTTGATCTTTGTGCCTTCAATCCCCTTCCCCCTAAATCCTCTATAGGGTCACAGAACTGATGGAGGCATAATGGTTACAAAGTAACTAGAACTCTTGGGCTGAGAGGCCTGTAGCAAAAGGAGAAAAACTACAATGTTCTGAATGAATAAGAAATTAATTTTCTTGTTTTACAAACTTCAAAATAATCAATTGGATTTTTGTTAGTGATTAGTTTTTAAATAGATGCAAGGTACCTGGAAGGGCAGGCTGGACACCGATAAATGTTTAAATAAGAAGCCAAATTCCCCCCCACAGATAAATTAAAGTCATACATATACCATAACTGCTAGCCACAACCAGACTGTCACCAGAAAAACAAAAACAACCAAATTCCTTCTGGATTTGAATATAGCTTTGAACAAAAAAGTGGGGAGGGAGTGCATGAGTTTCAGATCTAGGGGTTTAAATCCAGCCCACTGTAACACCCAAATTGGAAAGATTTAGAATTTTACATTTGGGATTGCCTTTAATAATTACAGACAGATACACTTTGTGGATTTCTTATTTAGCATGTTACTCAGCATGTTGTCTCTCCTTGAAGATGCTTGCTATCAAGTTTCACACATTTACTGTACAACAGAGACACACACATGCAGCAGCAACAGAAAAGAAGTGGAGTCCACTCTCCTAAACGAGTTATTTTCTCTTCACACATTTGGTCAGTCACACAACAAGAGGCACATTCATAGTCTTACAGCAGCAGCAGCAAGTGCAGTGTATCCATGTGCATCAGCTACATCTGGGTGAGCTAAGTTGTCCCTCAGAATCTCATAAATTCTCTTGAAGTCTCCTGTTGCGGCCTTCTGAATCAGCTGCTCCGATGCAAGTTCTTTGGGGCCCTTGGGTCCAAAGGTATCTCGACTTCCATTCAGAATGACATTAATATCCCAACCAATTTCTGCTTGACAATGCCTAGAGTAGAGGAAAGAGAAAGGCACTAAACAGCTGGAGAATCTATGTTTAACTTAAATAGCTGTGGAGCAGGTACTCGTTGTACCACAGAGCTTTAAAAAAAAAAAAAAAAAAAATCCCACAGATAATACAGACAATTGCCAAGTAACATGGGAGTAATGGCAACCACTTTTTAAAAGTATTTCAGACCATTCAGTTTTGTTTCCATCATAGACAGTGCCTAAAGGAGTTAAAATGGTCCCAGAGCTGTGGTATGGAGGACACTAATCACAGTTAGGAAGGGATTAAAAACATGCAGCCCCAAGAATGTGGCTGTTTGCAGGTGAAAATCAAATCCCACACTCTCCAAAGTTGAAAAAGGCCAGATGGTGTGCACTGAAGGTCAAAGAAAGCATACAAGGCACTCATCTACATTAGGAACTATACTTCCAAACTGCTGCATCAGTTGAGACAGCGCAAAGTGCACATTCCCACAATGCTTCAGCAAACAGCATTTTCTTTGTATAAGGGTATTTGCATCTATAAGTATCGGTCTGCATATACAGCTAAAGCCAGCTGTGTGTGGACTACCAGCTCAAGACACTTTGGGACATGTTTTTGCATTATCTAGTGGATAGGGCTCTGTTGCTTTGTGACAGCCAGTAGCATAATGGAGTTGAAGGCACTCTATAATGCAAATTAATAAAAACGATGGTTTTGTAGGCAATTGAGTTAATGGTATAGTTCAAGGAAAAAGGCTTCCCTTTGGTTAAGGAAGTGGGAGAGCTAAGTAAAGTGTGTTTCATTAAACCTCATTTGTAGTTTGTCAGATTAATATGTAAACTTACCCAGGGACAGTATAACTTTCTCTGTAAAGTATGACTTCATACTACAACTGGTGATCTTTGCAATTATCTAAAAAGAAAATCCCACAGAAATCCAACAGACCCAAATCACACACAAATATCAATAGCTACCTGTATTTATAGATGTGCTTCTGCATTCTAACCATTAAAGGACTTATGTTTTTAATAGGCCATGGGTCTTCATCACACAGCTGTTTCTTATTCTGAAAATACTGGGAATCAAACTCTTTACGGAAGGTGTGAGTCAAGGGAAGGTGATCTGAGTCAGTTGAGTATATGTACATTTTTTCAGGCAAGGTGTAACTGTCATCTAAAAGGAGAAGTTTGTAGTTGTAGAAAAATGGGTCCTGTTCCTCATTCAAATCCCAAAATGAAATGTCCTCATCAGAAAGATACTCTCTCTGGAAATCAGCCTCAAAATAGCTGTAGTGTTCTGGGTAATTTGAGAGAGAAAAATATCCAGGTATTTCAGTACACAGTTTAATTATGAGATTCCTGAGCCACAAACCAACATCTTGACGGCCATCTGGATAACTCTCAACTCCTGGTCCAAACCGCTCATCAGTCTTGTACAGTCCCTTAGAAAAGGAATAGATTTGCTAGCGTTAGGGGAAGACATACATAGGTCATACTTACTGCACAATTCACAGTCTGGCTTCATTTAAAACTTCCTTGGTCTGACCTTACTATTCCAAAGTCACTTGCCTATTTCCATTTAGAACAACCTAAGCTCCTGACAAATGGCTCAATTATTCCGTATTCACTTTGATTGGTTGCACTGGAACTGCACTAATGGCAAGTCATGAAACCCATTGGCTGAAGTAAGAGAGGATGGGTAGCAGGCAGACCATTTACACAGTTGCTGGAACCAGGAGTGCTGGGGGTACTGGTGATGCACCTTTTGGCTTGAAGAATTTCCATTATACACAGGGTTCACAGTTTGGTTCCATGGCGCTCAGACCACCACCACCCACCCACTCTTCACTCCTGACTTTTCTTCCTAATTTTAACTATTTTAGATGCAATTTTTCATTAATCTTAAAGCCTTCTTATTAAATATTATTCATTTTATTTTATCTCTGTGACCTTTCCTTCTTTGGATTTGAACATGACATCCTGGAAGTGAATTCAACCTTTGCCTTAACAACGTACTCATATTAATGCACATCCCCATCCCTCCAATACATGAAAACCCAAAAAATATGGGAACCATAGAGCAGGTCGTAAACCTGACATCAGTTTCAAATCTCCTTGCTTGAAAATTCCTATCATGTCTGATTTGCCATTGGAACCCTTGCTTTAACACAACTGCAGTTAACTTCAGGTTACTTGAAGCCTTATTATTTTAGTGTTGTATGTGTCTATTTTTAAACAAACAGGAAATTAAGGGTCCCACTTACAAATAAAGCACTACAGAAAAGAAATCTAACTATGGATTTTATTAATGAGTTAATTAAATGAGCCTCCTAAGTGCTAGGAATATCTCACAAAACAACCAATCTCTTTCAGATCTCCGAATTTAACACTTTCATAGGTTATAAATCATCCACTTAAACTGTAGTTCACCTAAATCCATAAGTGTCAAAAATTATACAAATTCTGTCAATATTTTATACTTCAGTTAATCCACTTTTCTCCAACTCCAAACCAACTCAAAGCAAACAAAGAAATTATCTTGTTCTACTAAAAATGTTAGGTCAAAGCTAATAAGTAGAACTACTAATATTTATATAATAATTAGGATTAGCGTTTTAGTACACCTTACAGACACATTTTAAGAGAAAGCCTATTTATGACCCGAAAAATCACAAGTTAAGGAAAGTGGCAAACTCTTGGAAAATGAGACTTGTAATTCCAACGGCAATACCAAGAAAACCTTAAAATGGCACCATGTAAGAGTTTTAAAGTGCTGTCTGTCTCTGCTTTTCTTTCAAGCACAATGTTTTGCAATTTCAGACTGGATGCTCCTTAGAACTAATACGTCCCTTGTGACACGAACTAGCTAATTAGACTCCTTATCTCACAAGCAGCGTTACAACTGCAGACTTAACACATCAGAGACTGGCACAAAACAGTTTCAATCATCAACATTTTTTCTTTGTGCAGATGACATTAAGCATCTCTCTGCTATTTCACTAAACAAAGCCTTTATACAAAGTCCAAGAGGCTGAAAATGGCATCTTCACTCACCACCAGCAATTAATACATACTGTATTTTCTAATCGACAGATTTATTTGATCACCAGTCTTAGAGCGGTGATGAAATTATGGGAACACACTGGTTTCTAGAAGTCACAGATCCATGCATAACATCTTGTTCAAGCCACACAGATTTTATCTCAGTCAATCAAATGTGACTATTCCTTGCTACTTTTTCAAAATACAAAGCAAATAATCCTAGAAGCCTTTTCACAGAACTTAAAACTATCACTGGAAGTACAGAAAAGGTATACACTTCCTTGTTTCCAATTGAGTGCACTAGCTCATAGGACACAGGATCCACTACACCAGAGCTGCCATGTTTGAGTCTCTCAGGCTACACCATCATTGAAGTCCATCAGAATTTTACCATGGATTACAATGGGTTCAGCTCTGGTTTCTTTCTGAAGATGGAATCTGGGTTTAAAAGTTCTGAAAGCTTTATTCTGCTCTCAGGAATCATCTCCTAAAAGAAAAATGGAAGATTTTAATGGAGTTGGTTGAATAGTCTTAAAACTATTTTGCTACCAATTCATATGCATAAACTAGGGACCAGATCCTCACCTGATGTGAATCCAACCAGCTGCACTGAAGGCAGTGGAGCTACATGTTTTGCTTAGAGTCCTACACACCTTTTTATTCACTGTGCAAGAATATTCATACAGCTCAAGCAAGCTTTGTTCTTACAAGCATTTGCAGAAAGTTCATTTCAGCTGTTTGCACCTTAGCTTGTTTCATGAGTAAGTGAAATAAGTTTGCAAAGGAAGCAAGTTTACGAAGACCAGGTCAATTCAGAAATACCATCTGATCTGTCACAAAGCTCAGATTTCATGTCCTGTCCATGCATTACTTGCCATAAGCAATCTGAATAGTTGTTAGCTCAAATACATTCATAAAATCTATTCACTTTTGAATTAAACAAATCTGTTCAAACTATAATCAGCTTGTGGACAATCTGAACAGAAGAGATCATTTCTTTGACTACATTATTCACAATACATAGTTCAACCACTTCTAAGGCTGTGTTCACACAGCATTTTTGTTTCGAAACAACAAGGCTGTTTCGAAACAAAAAAAAACATTCACACGACGCACAGTTGTTTCGAAACAAGTTAAACCCCATTTGGGGGCGAAACAACCTTGTTTCAAAACCCTTGTTTCGAAACAATGCATGTGAACATATTGTTTCAGAACAAGGTGTTCCGAAACAACATTTGAAGGGCCGCCCCCTCAGAACCCTGGCCAGGGAACCCTCAGCACCCTGGCCAGGGTGCTTAAGGGTGTCCTTTGGCCGGCGCCTGCAGAGCGGGGCTGCAGGCACCCGCGGGGGTCAGCGCAGGGCAGCGCTGAACCCCGGCGGTGCCTGCAGCCCCCTCCTGAAGCGAAATAGCATGTTCACACTGTGAACATGCTATTTCATTTCCCACCGTTTTCCTTATTTCGAAATAACTTTTTGTTAATTTGGACTAAGTTATTTCAAAATAAGGTGTTATTTTGATATAAGTTGTTTCGAAATGACTTGTATTGAAATAACCCTGTGTGTGAACACAGCCAAATAGAGTCAATCAGGCTTGAAAAATTTAAGTTATTCTGTGTTTTGATTACTTGACTGCAGCCTTACTACCCTCAAATCTATTCAGAACACTGTTGCAAAAACCATCTTCCTGGCTCATCACCCCGACCAGACAAACCCATTGGAGTCCCTCTGCTAGCACCCACTTCCTCTTTACATCAGAGACTTGCTTTGTAGCTCAGATATTCAGCTGATGTGAAATGAGCATAGCTTCACTGACTGCAGGGGAACTACTCTGGTTTATAACAACCTGAGACTTGGCCCTTATCCTTAAACACAAGGCTCTCTATAACATAGCCCTACACTTTCTAGCTGATTTAGTAACCAATAGTGACATTGATCTTTGCCTTCCCTTCCCCAATATTCCCAGCCTTCCTTCCTTAAAACAACTCTGGGCTTGCTTTCTCCTCTGCTGCTCCTTATGCATGGGGGAAAACTCCCCGTTAACATCTGCAGGGACACTACCTCATCCTCCTTATGGCTCCCCTCTGCTGTGACAGCTCCAAAACTCTGCTTGCTAATCATGGCTACATAGCCGACAAGATGTGATTCTTCCTCCTCCCCTTCTCTCGTTCTCCTACACCCGACCTTCCTGCTTCTATCTCCAACTTAAAAAGAAAATTACAATCCATGCAGCTAACTAAGTAGGACCAATCCTTCAGTGCATTCAATTGTCTGTACATTGTATCCGCATCCCCTACCCTGCAATTTGTTTGCACCTGATTGTCAGGGCAGGTTTTGCCTCACCTGTGTCTGTACAGTGCCCAGCACCACAGGAGCCCCAATGCAAACTGGGTCTTTGGGTGCTATCTCAATACAAATATTTACTAATAAAAGATGACCAGACACCTGCTAAAGTGTTAAAAATACTAGAGCTCTCGCTCTCTCTCACACACACACTCTCTCACTCACTACTGCTGTTTAAATGAGCACCTCTGTGTAAAATCACCAGTTGATTTTCTGTTAACAGTTTAATAAACTCCACCTGCCTGCTGTTTTGGGCATACATTCTTTCCCTGTTTAGCTTCACACTCTCATTCCTCCTCTTCATCACACTGCATTGTTTTGGACACACACTGTTGCCTCTCTTCTCTCCAACCTTCCCACTCCATTTCCTTCCATGCTTTCATTCCCTACACTGGGTTCAGTCCTCTGCCCCTTTACGCCTGTTTTATGTCATCTTCCCCAGCCCTCCCTGAAA
Source organism: Podocnemis expansa (assembly GCA_007922195.1). Classification (NCBI taxonomy): domain Eukaryota; kingdom Metazoa; phylum Chordata; order Testudines; family Podocnemididae; genus Podocnemis; species Podocnemis expansa. The sequence continues at coordinate 26,581,712 of ML682006.1, forward strand.
TGTTTCTCTCCTCTTTAAATGCACCCTCTCAATCATTCATTAACACGTTGACCCCACCTCTCCACCAGCTTCTGGCTTCCCACTCCCATGCATGCAGACAACACTGGCAGTCTGGCCCTCTGCTCCCCAGCTTCCCATAGAAGGCAGCCAGGGCTACAAGAACCATGTGATCTTTGTCTTGGGCACTTCAGGGTGAGACTGTCCATGGGCAGGAAAGAGGACAACTGGAGCTCCTGGTCACTTTCCTCTTAAGGAAGCATAACACCTGTGCCACTCTGCTCCCAGGCTTATCACTGCATTCAAAGGAAAGCTATCTACTGAACTTTCAAAGCACCAGCTGTCCTATTCCCTGTCCATGAACAGCTTCATTCCAAAGTGCCCAAGGCAAAAATCAAAAGGCATTTGCTGTCCCAGCTGCCTTCTTTGGACACCTCTATAACAAGGCATGAATTCAAATAACTGCTTTACAAGCTTAACGCTTCATTTTTTTTTCCTAGTTGACATTTTATTTCCAGAGTACACATTTTAGCCACTAATGATTTGTACCTGCTTCAGCAACACATTCCAGTCTTCACATGTTTGATTCATGGGAAAGTCACAGAGCCCAGGATGACAGCACAAACTCACATTCTGTTAGTATTATCAATCATTAGAATACATTTCATTTCATCTTATTACCTGATAGTTTCTGCCATCCTTGAATTCCATGGTCCCATATCCTTCTTTATGGCTAAGATAAAATGATCCGATAAATTTGGAACTGTCAGGCCAGAAGTAAGTCCCTTTGCCATGACGGTGGTCCTTGTAAAACTGCCCCACATACCTCTGTAATGCACCAAAAAGAGGAAAGTGATGCTGCTGAAGGAAGAGAAATAAGTGGCTTGTAATTGTTTTTCACTATAATGGAACAATATTAATGAAGACACCCACACAAGACCATGGTCTGTCTCACTCACTCTGTCACACACACCTACACGCATTTTTGTTGCTCTCCTCCAGACTTACTCCAATTTGTCCACACTTTTCCCAAAGTGACATCTTTAAGGAAATGTGGTGCTGACCACACCCCAACCCCAGATCAGAACCCCATTGTGCTAGATGCTGTACAAGCACACAACAAAAATGGCTCTTGTTTTTCCAATCCAGTTCCTAGTGGAACTATCTAAGGGTAGTTAATATTGTTTCACAAATTCAACAGGTACAACAAAATGAACTTGGCATCTTCCCACTCCAACACAATCATCTTCTAACATGATAAATCTACAGCTGCTCTGAGACTGAGGACAAACTAAACTTTTGGATAGAACAAACAATCATCTGCAACTTTCAATCCTGTTTCATTTTGACTTTGATTGTATTATTAGCCAGCAGGTAGAGACACAGAACCACTCTAAGGAGTAGCAAATACTCATGTATGGTTGAGATCTCTATTGACTGTTACAATGCCTCAGCAACGAAAATATAAATATAGGAGTAAAGAAGCCATTTGACCTCTTCCTCCTTATTTAAGGGGAATAAAAGGTTGAAACTATCTATCTTGGTCGATGTAAGCAATAGCTAGCAGAAAGATGCAAGTGCAAGAAAACATTTGTATTTGTGGCCTGTTTCCTTACACTTCTTCATTAGATGGGTTTGCAAAAGTAGAATCTGTAGTATGCATAACAGAGGGGTGAATTTGTGATTATGTTTGACTAACCCATTGCACAATAAATATTTCAAAAGTCAAGCTCACACAAAGTCAGACCAAGTATAAAATGCCAGTGTCAATGACAGAAGGATTTAGACAACATAATACCTGTCCATAGCAGACATGAATTTGAGCAAATTTCCCAAAGGACTAGAAATGTTAACTTTTAAGACCATAGTTACTTTTCTCTGAAGAATATATTGGATGACCTTAATCCTGTTTAGAGTACAGTAATCAGACTGGTATATCAAAAGGGCACAGCTCAATGTAACACCCTATGTTAAATTCAAGACACAGAAGAAAATGTTGGTGGTGTAGAATGCACTGTGAAAGGAGAATACAGCAGGGCAACTAGAGGAAAAGTCCAAAACACAGAAGGACAATGCATGAAAGTCAGGGGCTAAAAGATAAAATGGTGGCATGATCAAACTACTAGAGCTTGAAATAACAGTAGAGAAATCTTCATTTTTGTAATAAGATGGCTAATGCTGCAAAGAAATAAGACAATATTAAATAATGCCATTAACAGTGGCCTACAAGTAAAATACACTAATGGACCAAGAATATGACTAAGGTCTACAAATTCCTGTAGACTAATCCCAGCTCAGTTACCCACAGTATGGCCTTGATTACATCACATCCTCTGTTTCAATTACCCCTCTGTAAAATTACATTAATTCAGCATGCTCACAGGCGTGTTATTGTGAGGATTCCTTAGTTAAAATGCTTATAAAGCATTTTAAAGATTTAAGGTTAGCTGCATCCTTCATTACTACTCTGTACTTACAGTTTATATCAGTACAATATTTGAATTGCCAAGAGGAGAAAAACAGAGTGAGAATTAACCTCCTTAACTTCAAAAGTCAGAGACAGATAAAATAAAGATCTACACCCAAAAAAATAACATGTAATTTGCATAAAATTTAAAAAACTCCAGCAATCTAATGTTAGCCTCAAAGTTTTATTTCCCTCTATCAAAAGAAATATATTTTATGCTTATGAATGCATGTATAAGACCAGGTAAACATTAAATCTTTCACTAATTTGCATCCTATTACCCTAATTATGTAACAAAATGTATTTTAGTGCCATGTTCACACATTTTAGTTTGGGATAGGAAAGTTATACTACGATCATAAAGCGATAATACTTCAGATCCACAGATGCCACAAACACATGAAGATTTAACTTCTGCCCATCTTTTTTTTTCTTTCATGTTCATATTTTTCATATGCATTCTTATCTGAAAGCATCAGGTAATTAAAATCACTAGTGGGTCAATATATATTGCCATTAACAAACTCATGGCTGAATGTCAGATTGTAAACTAATGTCCATCCTGTCTTAAAACTGAATTAGTGTTTAAATCTTCAACGTTCTTCACCCAATATTAAAATTACAAGCACTAATGCAAATGCAAACTAGTTCACAATTTCTGATATTTAAATCCCACAAAATAATGTTTCATTCTGTAACTATTTGGCAACACAGTGGTTGCCAAAAAGAGATACAGACACCCTATTTTACATGTATAACTTAAACAGAACACCCGGTTTAAGCATGATGAGCAGTATAAACTGAACTTTCAGCATAGTGTGTTGTGCACCATAAGTGCAGTACAGTAAAAGTGCCAAAATATTCCATCCCATTTGGCAGGCAGAGAATTATTTGCTTATTGCACTTCTGCTTATTGATTTGAAAAGTGAGAAACTTACCAACGCATCTTCCTTGACATTCTTATGTACAGATCAAATCCAACAGACAGACATGCACCTAATGTAAGTTTTAAATAGGATAAACCAATTTACCTCACCATTGGCCCATGAGAATTCTCCATAACCAAGCTTCAGACCAAACCCAAATTCTCCGTTGTAACTGGAACCATCTGGCCATTCCTGTATGCCAGTTTTGCGTATGACCTTATTACTGCTCAGGTCACCTTCATTCAATTTTACTAACTGGTCACCACCATCTTCAGTCTCAGATTCTTCCTCTTCTTCCAAGCAAGTGGAAACTTGTTTAACATCATCATCTTTTTCTTCTTCTCTCACCAGGCTAGGATGTTGTTCACAGCCACCTTCCCTATCTTCTTTTCCGATCAGGCTGGAATCTTGTTCACAGTCACCTACTGCATCTTCTTTGATCAGCCTGAAATCACACTCAGAAGGGACGCAAAATTCAAATCAGAATTGAGACTAATACTACGTGAAGCTATTTTGCTTCCCACAAAACATCTAACTCCAATATAATTATTCAAAACATGATCCGTGTTTACTGCACAGCACATAACACTGATGCTGTAAATCAAGGTACACACTGAGGAGAAAGAGGAAGCTGAGGAAAAAAAATGTTATTCCAGAAGTCCAGACTAAACAAGCTGCACCTCTATAATCATAGAACTAACAACACCTGGTCTAAAAGCACGTTCATGAAAACCCTGCTGTTTTGAGGCATATTTTGGTGAAATGCAACAACAAAAAGATGAGAAATTCTGGGTAGAAGTAAGTTTCCAGACAGTCTTGAATGCTACTTCCAAAGGCACCAGCTTCCTGGTTAGAGTAAAAATGCCACCATTCCTTACCGTACAGCTATAACAGGTTACATCCAGTTTCTTTATATTTATAAAAGGTTTGTTCAACTAAGTTATCATAAGCATTTACACCCTTCCTGCTGCTTTTTAGTTTTGAAGAGATGGTTCATACGCTTATACTGCTGTTTCCTTTGATTCAGGCAGTGGAGGTGGGCCATTTAATAGCTCAAGAGGAATAGATTTCCTTACTAATGTACAGGAGCTAAACATGGGACCTATGTATGCAAATGATAATAGGGAACCTGGGGGGAATACTCTAGATAACCATTCTAACTCTACTATCAAAGTGAAAGCAACCCAGACCTCCAAGGTATAAATGCTTCTCACAAACCCACTGGAGCAGGTGTGGTGCAGCTCCCTTCCCAAACGCATGCAGTCAAACATGCTTCTATGACCACAGCAAAGGTGGAGATTCCTTTCACCACGCACCTTCAGAACACATTCACCATTAACACCTGCCACCGGCAGAGCAGAACCCTAGGTGTATATCCTCTCCCTGAATGCACACAAATTCTCAGCCACATCCTTAAACACCCAGCACCTCATATCTGCTGTCTTGCTTTCACATCACACCCCAGATACACTCCCACATGCATGCATGCACACCCTACACACAACCCATGCATGGAGTCTGACACATGCATGCACACGTACATCTGATGCTGCTGCATGCAAATACTCTATGCCACATACCTGTGAAAGCAAAACCCCCACTCCCTGCATATACACAGGCTTCATGCACCACACACATGTACACTGTTATGAGATTTGTATGAGACCACAAACTTGTGAGCATAAGTGACTCCATCTTAGCACTGTTCCCTTAATATTATTTCAACCTCTAGCCTAACTAACAAAAGTATAGAGCCCCTCACATCCTTGAACAGTCTATAAGCAGGAGATTAGGGAAACTGCACCAGTCTCGAGGTCACCTATTAATCAACAATTTCTCTTGTTTATTACATTCCCAGGCTCCAAGGAGCCAGCCTGACCTTCTTTACTAATTCTCCTATCTTATATGAATATGTATGAAAACTATCCCTATATGGTACTAATAAATGTATTAATTTTGTTTACATTGAATATATTAACCATTTTTAGATTTCCTTGAATTAAGTTGTTGTACCTGGGTATAAAACCCTTTTAGCACCGGTCCTTCAGGGCCGGCCGCACTCAGTAGCTCTGAGTGTCAATAAACTGGTGATTCTTCCTCCTGTTGTCTGGCTCCATCATTGACCAGAGCAGAGAACAAGCTTTTCTCTTAACAACACGCACACCTGGAATTCCTGCACACGCATGCACGTTGACGTGTGCATGTATACGCCCTCCAAGCACCTGCACAAACATATATGCTCCCACACTTGTTCACACGTGTTCGCTACCATGTGTGTGCACAAACACTCCAAGAGCTGCCTACATGCTTACTTCACATGCCTTGCACATGTACAGGTACACTAGGAACCTCCTGCACACCTGTGCACTCGCACATGTCTATAGATACACATGAAATCCACGCACCGGGACTGGCACACACATGCCCCTACCTACACAATGCGCGCACACACTCCAACTCCCTGCGCACACTGGTGCCGCACATGCCTCACACACGTAGACACGAACACACGCTCTAGGTCCCTGTGAGCACACACAAGTACTAAGCAGCTCCCACACGCGCTCGCCTAGCCGCCGCACACACGTAGGCAGCCCACTCGCTGCACGCACACTAGCCGCGGCACGCGCTCGCTCCCACAGACAGACGCGCCGCCCCGCCCCTCCCGTGCCCACACCCACCGGACAGCGCCAGGCCCCTCCATCAGCCCGCCCAGCGCCGCGGGCCCTACCACTGCCGGGGCAGGGGGCGACGCTCTGGGGAAGGGCAGAGCCGCGCTGCCGCGGCCAGGGGGGCTGAGAGACTCGCACTGGCCCCAGCGCGGAGGCGAGCGTCGAGCCGCTCCCTTCAAACCGGCCTCTCCCCCCCGCGGCCGCCAGCCCGCATGGACTGTGCCAGCGTCCGGGTTTCCAGGGAGACGCGGGCGCCTTTGTGAAAATGGTCCCGCCCTCGCTCGCCATTGGCCCCTGCGCTCTGGCCCCGCCTCTCGTCGGAGGGGGAGAAGCGCGCCGAGCCCCGCCCCTCCGCGCGGCCACGCCCCTTCTCCCCGCTGCGCCGCGCCGAGCACAGCCCCGCCCCGCCCCGCCCCCATGGAGCCAGGGGTGCTGAGAGGGGGGAGGCTAAAGGCTTTGGGGCGGGAGCCAGGCCCTTGGTTCCCCCTGAAACGTCAGAGGGGCCCGTGGGCAGGAGAGCGGTTACTGGCTGAGCCGTGTGGCCAGTCCTCGGGCAGTAGACAAATGGTTCATGCCCTGGTTCAGCAGAGTGAAGGGTGCTTTGCTGCCAACGATGAGAGAGAAAATTCATCACCAGCCACGCTCAAACTTCCATTCCCCAGCCAGGGGGTCGGGTGGTCCTTCCCGGGGTATGGCAAGTGTGTGCTCGAGGGGGCACACGAGCCCCCAGCACCAGTGCCCCAACTTCCAGCTCTGGCCAGCGCTGTGGGGATGGGGCAGCAACCTGATCCACCCCATCTCTGCTTAGGAGCAGGGGTTAAAGTATAATTTGGCAGGCCCCAGAACCCTCCTAAATTTCCAAGCCCCTCCCACACCCCTGCCACTGCCCCCCAAACACCTACTCCCGCCCCAGCTCCTGCCCCCCAAGCACCAGCCCCCCACCAACCTCTGGCCACTGGTCCCCCAACCCCCCACCACACTGTGCTGCCTTCCCCTGCTGCCCTGAACCAGCTCCCACCCCCACACCTTTCCCCTGCCGGTCTGGCATGCCTGACTCCAAACCTGCGCCCAGGCCCCCCTTGCCTGGCCACAGGGCTGAGCAGCCCATCCACAACCCCAGCCTGAGCATGCTCAGTGAGAGCTGGCTGAGGGCAGGAGATTTAAATTCTCCCAGCCTGCCAGAATGTGCCAGAACAGCATTGCAGGGCATGCTAGTTTTAGGGGCTCAGTGTTTGCCAGGCACCGTTTTCTATTTTTAGGGAGCCTGGAACACTGAGCCCCTAGAAACAGTGGGCCCCAGAACGCCATTCCTGTGCATTCAGGCTTACTTTAACCCATGGATAGGATGCAGGGGTTAGGCTGGGCCCGAGAGGCGGGACTGGTGCTGCAGGAGACAGGCAGGCCTGCAACCAGGCCCAAAAAGTTTTTTGGGGCCAGTGATGCACCTGGTTCCTTCCATCCCTTCTCCTAAGTAAATATAGAGATGCACAGTTGGGTGGGAATTCATATGCAAACTAAATACCTTCAGACTAGGTTTGAATAGAGATCTTGAATGGCTGGATTATTAAAGGTTATATCCCTTATATCACCCTTCTTGACTCCTGCCTTCCTATTCCACAATTGGAATCTAAACAACTTATTTACTTTAAAAGACAGACTAGCATTCTACCCCCTCGATCTGTTTGAACTGACCACCCTTCTCTATATCTATATATTTACAGCCTACATGCTATATTTTCCATTTCATTCATCTGACAAAGTGGGATTGTGCCCGAGGAAGTTCATGACATGTTTGTTAGTCTTTAAAAGTGCCACAGAACTCCATTGTTATTTACACAGTTATTTCCTATTTGATTAATGTTTCCATGGTTAGCATAGTATTACCTGCTGCACAAGAAATAGTCCTGGGGCAGATGAAATTGGTGCTATTCACATTCCTAAATTACTCTATATACTTTGGGTATAAGCCGATCTGGGCATAAGCCGCCCCCCACCCCCCATTCTGAGCCCAAAAAGAAGTTAAAATTGGTGACCCCTTTTGGCCTTGGCCCCTAACCCCGCCACCCACCGCTGCTGGCTTCCTCTGGAGTTTCTGACAGCTTCCCTACCCCAAAATCTCTGCTGCTGCTGCTTTTCCCTTGCCCTCCTGCTCTGCCCTTTCCTCACTTCTCAGTTTCCTGCTGCTGCCCCCTGCGCCGCCCTTTCCTCACTGTTGTCAACCCTGCAGCCCCCTGCTCTGCCCTTTCCTCACTGCTACCCCCTGCTCACTTCTCAGTTTCCTGCTGTTGCCCCCTGATCCTCCTGCTGCCCCCTGCTCTGACCTTGCCTCACTGCTGGCCCCTGCTCTGCCCCCTCCTCACTGCTGCTCTCTGCTCCTCCTACTGCCCCCTCCTCACTGCCACTCCCTACTCCGCCCTTCCCTCACTGCTGCCTGCTGCTCTGCCTCCTCCCCCCTGCTGTCCCCTGGCTCCTCACTACTGCCCCCCTTCTCTGCCTCTTTCTCCCTGCTGCCCCCTTCTCTGCGCCTTCCCCCCTGCTCCTCCCCTGCTCTACCCTTTCCTCACTGCTGCCTCCCTGCTCCTCCTGCTAGCCCCTGCTCTGCCCCTTCCCTCACTGCTGCCCCCCTCCTCTGCCCCTTCTCCACTGCTGCCCTGCTGGCTCGTCACTGCCACCCCCTGCTCCCTTCTCAGGTCCTTGCTGTTGCTCCCCTGCTCCCCAACACCCTTTCCACCCCTTTCCTCATCACCCCCCAACCCCTGCTGCCGCTCTTCCCAGCCTGCCATGCACCCCCCCCAAATCCACGGTCCCTGCCGCCGCTTCCCTGGCCTCCCTGAATCCCCCCCCCAATGTCCAGGCCGACCCCCCCAGGACCCCTTACTTGGCCACTCCAGACGCCGGGGTCCCTTCTTTCCTCCAGCCCCCGCCAACTGCCCAAGATGGCCGCCCAGCAACACTGGGTCCCCAGCCTGCCACATGGTCAGGGAAAGGGCTGGCTGGGGCTGTCTACCGTATTCTCCCGAGTATAAGCCAAGTGCCTGTTTTGAAACCAATTTTCGGGCACAAAATTCTTGGCTTATATGCAATGATATACGGTGGTCTACAACTGCTCTGCAAGCTCTGAACAGTGTTTTAGAAACGTTTGAGAAATTATTGTGTTACAGAGTGCACTAGGACCTGAGGGCATCCTCTAGTCCTGGTGTAGCAAATGGAAAATAAATATAGCACATAACAGATGGCTAAGGAACAAGACAGCAGAGACAAGCCAGGGTGCAGCTGGAAACAAACAGCACTTTCAATTAACCAGGATTTAAGTATCATTTTGTGTTCTACTACAGTCCTTTATGCATTTCAAGACAAGCAGCTTGTGAAAGCATCAGTGGGCAGTGGTGCCGCTGCACCCTTTGTTGCCAATGTTACAGCTCTTTAAAATAACTGACTCTTTGCTGATCAGTAATTCTAGGTCAGCCTGCAACAAAGAACTCCTCAGCCAAGAGGGAGTTACATTCTGCATTAATGTCTCCAGGCAGCAGCCATTCCCAGGCCTTCACCAAATCCAAAGCCTGCGGGTTCCTGTCTTTGATGACCCTTCAGAGGACTTGTATAAATATTTTGAACAATGCAGCAATGCCATTGAAGACACAGTACAAAGTGGTGGAAAATGCTTAGTTTACTGTAAAAATGGCCGCAGCAGATCTGCAGCAATCTGCACTGCCCATCTGATGAAACACCTAAATCTCAGTCTCAAGGATGCCTTTGAGGTATCGTACTCATGCTTGAAAGTCATATCTCTTCTGTTTGATAAGAAACTCATTTCCAAACATGGTATGAATAATGACCCAATTCCTAAGACCATAGGTAAGAAACAGACAATATAGGATTCAGCATTCCTATCAGAAAAAAATAAATAAATAGCTGGGGATAAAACTATTTAAGTTGCTTTACTGAACTTGGAAGCCTATGGATGCCATTACTGACAATATTGACAAAAATCTGATGCAATTTTATAGTTGCATTTTAGTGTTCTTAGCCCATTTTATTATATAATAATATTATATATTATACAATCATTCATACTTTTTAAAAATCTCCAATTTTGTTCACAAATTGTCTGAATATTTTAAAATGTATTCACTTGAAATCCTCTGAATATTATTGTACTGTGGTCTGTAAGCAGTTTAAGAATATTTAGCATTCAGAGTTTGAGCTATGATTCAACACAATCCCATGCTAAGTTTCTTGCCCTTCTTCCAGACAAGGGAAGCTTTTTAAATTAGGTTTTTAGAACAAATACAAATTACAAAGTGAAATGCTCTATAAGAAGACACTGCAAATATTCACAGCAAGCTGCTTGTTTCTATGAAACACTCCTAATCATGTTTGGAAATCCATGGCAAATGAACATGAAATGAATGCAGACAGAGGAAGCCATTCAGTGAAAAATGAAGCAAATTTGTGTGCAGATATCACTCAGCAGTGTTAATCCTGATCTTTTCCATACAAATATTTTATCTATGTAACAACAAAACAGTACCAAAAGACAAATGCTTGTTTCAGATAAACAACAAGTTAGCTAGGAACTAGCCCTGCTGACAATATCTTGACTCTGATTTGGAGTGCCTGCCAAGTGGGGCTCAGTCCCACCTTTCTATTACACTTACCAGAAAGGTTACTACTTAAATTGATTGTCATGTGGATGCCAGTTCACTAAGAAATGACTAACACTCGCTACTCCAGACGTAACAGATCAGATTACTTTCCAATAATGCCATGCATTCTTCGACATACACAAAATCTACAAAACAAGGACATTTCCTATTCACAGTGAATCCCTATAGAAATATCAAAATCAACTTTCTCAGAGGTTATGGAGGGAAAAAATCATCTTGACTAATTTCCTGCACAATTTCTATAACACATGCAATGTTTGTCCCTTTTTCCTAGATCGTGAAGAGTGCCAGACCAGGAGCAGAGCCCAATGTAGGCTTCTGGTCTCAGCTGCAGAGATATGAAGAACATTTACAGCTGCAGGATCAGTTGGGTCATTCTTCTGAAAAAATGGTTTCTTCCAAATAAATATAATTCTGATGAAAATTTTCTTTTTCCAAGTTATAAACACAATAGCTTTAAAAAAAATCTACGAAGTCGGCAAAAACTACTACAAGAACATAAAACATCCAGCCTCATCAGAGATTTTTTAAAATTTCCGTTACATTCAAGTTCTACAGACTAAATTAAATTCTTTATGGTTGCAGAAATAATCTTCCAAACATGAACAAGTGCCATGTTATTTTCTCCAAGCCTGTAAATAACTCAAACAATGACACAGTGTGACTTTCCTCATTCTTCATTCAGCTCATTGGAATGCTAAAGCCTAATAAAGGCTCTAAATATTTAATTGCTTATCATTTTAGCAGATGGAATGAGGTAGGAAAGCAGCCCAAAGGTGACAGAAAAAGCTGCAAGGGAAAGAAAAGAAAAGAAAAGAAAAGAAAAGAAAAGAGAAACAGGGAAGAGGGACACATGGAAACTTGCCATCCACTGGACAAAGATTTTAGCGTGTTGTATGGTGCCAATTTTTTAAACAAAGATCATCTACAAATCCTATTTAAGTTACTAGACATAATATGAATATCCATAAATCATGTCTCTGAGTGCAAATATAATAAAAATAATGTTTCATTGATAGTATCCATGACTGCTTTCATTTAGAAAACTCCAAATCACTCAAAGATTAATGTTTATTTACTGTTATATGCTAAAAAACCCAAGCACCCAAAGTATTAATAAAATTACAGTAAGTTTTTCAACATTCTGGTTTTATTAGGTTGTGATTAGTTGGAGCATGTGAGTTCCACTCTTTCAACCAGCCAAAAATAGATTAATCATCATTCTTGATTTGTTAGGGTACATCAAACATCATAGCTTCATTTTGTTCAGTTTGTCAGTGAGCAGAAAATCTCCATGTGGCAGTATCTTTCCAGAAATGTAAATGTTTCCATTTTCAAAATATTTCTAGTAGGAAGTATTAAAACATACTAACTAACCTCAATAATTGAGATAAAGATTGCAAGCTGAACTAGAACACTCAATCAGTTCATCTTTTTTATTTGGGATGACAAGACATTAATATACAAATAATTAAAAAATAAAAGAGTTTACACATAATCTTTGGCTGTCGTGACTGTATCAGAATTTTTAGTGTAAATGCATGGCTGAGGAGCTGCCTGGCCAGCTGAGTAATCATACTTGCGGTCACTGTAATTAAGAAAAACAACCTGTAAATAATTAAGCACTATACATCCATATGCTCTTTAACAAAATCTATTTAGCTGATCTAAGCAGTTATGCTTCTGGACTCTTTCTTTATGCCTGTGGTAATTTTTAACACAAATCAAGAAGATAAAAAGAGTGTAGTGGAAAGTTATCTTGGTCCACGCTGTCTCTTATCCATAGTGCAGAACTTTACATTTTGCACCAGGTTTCACTGAAGGACTTACTAAAATCATATTGAAAATTAGTGTATTATAGGTCAAAACCAGAACCCTATTAAGTCAATGGAAAATTTTCCATCAACTTTGTTGACTTCGGACCAGGCTTAACATGCATCTGTACATCATGCTTAGACTGTTAGTTGTTTTCACACAATTATTTTAATATTTAAGTTAAGCATCACCCAACATGCTTCTTTCTTCTATGCATATCCTCTTTTTTTTTATGTAAATAGATGAGGTTTAAATATACTTGGTCCTAGTATTCCTTGGACCACTTCAAGGATGCACAGACTTCTGCTGTTTCTGACAAGTGAATCTGTTTCCCAGACAATTGTATGTACTGCACATCTGACATATTTCAAATAAAGTTTGTTTTCCAACGAAAAAGGATAAGTAGTCAATCCATTAATCTTGATTTTTCCAACGTATTGCCAAACAAATCTTCTACAAGAACATCATAGAACTTCTTAATCTGTATTAGTTGCTTTTGGGAATAAAAAAGTTTTAATTTTCTGCTAGACAAATGGACATAGCTTCCTTTAATGGTAGTGAAAATACAGTATTAAAAAATATAATGCTATTGCCATAATACAAAATAAGTTAAAGCTCTGTATTACAGTTTTACCAATACAAAGAAAGCTCTGCTCTTTGACTGCACAATTCTCTTGTACAGGCATTAGAAGCACCAACTGTCCATAATTATTAAAAAATAAAACTGATTCTTTTAAATTTTAACAACGCAATGTCAGAAGTCAAAAGAAGTTACTCACCTTGTGCAATGACAATGATTCTTTGAGATGTATGTCCCTAGGAGGGCTCCACTATAGGTATATCTGGGTCCTTGCAGTACTGATCAGGGTACTTTGGTAGCAGTGCCCATACATGTCCTGGGGCCCAGACGTGTTCTGTCTTTTCTCATGCTGCACTATGAAGCTGGCCAGTGCACGTGGGCTAACCATCCTCAGTTCCTTCTCTACCACAGTGTCATAGCAAGAACTCCAAAAGAGAGTGGAGGACAGTGAGTAGTGGAGCACCGACAGGGACACACATGTCAAAGAACCATTGTTACTACACAAGGTGAGTAAATTCTTTTTCAAGTAATGTCCATGCATGGGTGCTCCACTGTAGGTGGCCCCTGAGCAGTACCTGCTCAGAGAGCTGGGACTTAAGTTCAGAGTTGGGTTAGACACAGACAATAGTACGCTGGTGTCAAAGATGGCATCAGAGGCTAAGTCCCAGGTGATTGCCTAATGATCTATAAAGATGTGGACTACCACCAATGTTGCCACTCTGCAGATCTCTGAGATAAGGACATCCATAAAGAAGGTGACATATAAGGAGACCAATCTTGTAAAATGTAGATGGATTGTACCACAGGGGTCATGTTCCAAATTTGGTAACACTGTCTTATGTAATTCAAGAACCACTTGAAGAGTCTTTAGTCTAATATCACTGAGCCATTAGATCTTTCCACTGTAGAGAGGAATAATTTAGGGAACTTGCTTAAGGCTTTTGTCCTGTGGAGAAAGAACATCAGCAGTTTCCTGATGTCTCAAGGTACGCACTATGGAAGGGGTCTCAAACACTCATCCAGGGGGCTGCATGCAGTTCCTAAAGCTCTATCCTGCAGCCTGCAATGACACTATTGTTATGGATATTTCCAATATAGTTGTATGAAAAGCCTTCAGTGGTGCAGCCCACAGGCTAACACACTAGTCCTCCTGCGGCCCTCGTGGTGATTTGAGTTTGAGACCCCTACACTATGGCTTCATTTTGCCTCTGTGAGGCTTGGGATAGAAGGTGGGAAGGTGTAGACTGATCCATGTAAAGGGTCACTTCAGGGATGGACCTTGGATGCAGCCTGAATGTAATCTTATCTGGAAAAAAATAGCATATGGCAGGAATATGCCATCAAAGCTGCTATTTGCCCTATGTTTCTAGGCGAAGTAATCACAAGCAGAAAGACCATTTTCGTCTATAGGTATGTGAGCAGACAGGTAGCCATAGATTCAAAGAGGAGCCTAGTCAGACCTTTCAGTACTAGGTTTAAGTCCTATAAGGGAGTAGGAAATTATGGCTGAAGGAAGAAGTTTGTTATTCCCTTAAAGAACCTTTTTGTGATCAGGTATGATAGTACTGAGTATCCCGTTAGGGTTGTTGAAATTCTGTAGTAGCTGCTAGGTGGATTCTGAGAGTGCTCAGGAATAACCCCAGTTTTTTAAGGGTCAAGGCATAGTCCAGAATATGTGGAAGAGTTGCTGACAGTGGAGGAATTTGTTGGGATGTGCACCAAGTCTGGAACCTGGACTATATCTGCAGGTAAGTGCATTGTATGGAGGACTTTCTACTGTATAGTTGAACTTCTCATACTTTCTTTGACCATGAGCTTTCTAGATGCTGGAACCACAGAGGAGCTGTGCTTTAAGTGGAGGGTCCCCAAGTTAAGATATAAATATGAAAGAGAAGGTGCAGAGTGGCTGGAAGGGAGATCAGTTAGCATATTGCAAGCTAAATCAGGTAAGGGTACCTCGCCTGCCTCAGCCACATAGAAGGAATCACAATTATGTAAGCTATACCCCTCTTATCTTTAGCAGGACCTTCAGCAGAAGAGGAAACAGGGAAGCGTGTACGAAAGATCCTTGTCCCATGGGAGAAGGAGGGTGTTGCCCAAAGAATGCTGACTAATCCCTGCCTGGAACAATATTGTGGACACTTTCTGTTCTGGTAAATGAAGAACAGATCAGTGGATGGTGTTCCCCATTAGGTGAGTAAGTTGCAAAGTAGTAATAGATGCATCTCTCACTCATGGTCATGAGGAAATTTGTGACTGAGCTTATCTTTTATCAAGTTTTGTGCACCTGGGAGGTAAGCTGCAGACAAGGCGATATTGCAAGAGATCCACCAGTTCCATAGTTTCATCGCCTCCAAGCACAGTGATGGAAATCTGCCCCCACCCTGGTACCTGATTTGGATCTTTATATTGATACTGTTATCAGCAGAAGGAAATGGGCACAGGCACTAAGATTATTGGACTGCTCTCAATTCAAGGAGACTGATACGGAAGGATATCTCTACAGGCAATCATTTGCCTTGCATTGTGAGACTATTTAATGAGGGATGCATTGGTGGCAAGGAGTGAAAAATGTGTTGCTGGGGGGGGGGGAGGCTTTCTTTGCCATACATTGGCCCGATTCTTCCACTAATCCAGGGAGTTCCTCATCCTCATGGGTAGTGACAGGAGTTTATCTAGACTGTCTCAATTTGGTCTGTAAACCGAACAAAAATCACAGCTGTGGGCACTGTATGTGTAGTTTGGTGTTTGGAATCACGGCAATGCTTGTCACCATATGCCCCAGGAACTGGAGGCAGATTCCGGCTGACACTAGCAGACTACATTGACATGTGTCTCTATGACAGACAAGGGAGAGAAACTTGTCTTAAGGTAAGAAGGCTTTGGCCTGTAGCACATCTAGGTTGGCTCCTATGAATTCTAAGCACGGCACTGGTGTGGGGGTTGCCTTCTGGAAACTGATCTGTAAGTCCAGTTCCATGAACAAGAACATTGCATCCTCAGTTGCTCAACAAGCCTCCTGAATTGACTGGACTCTGCAGAGACAGTCCTCCAGGTAAGGGTATATCATTATCCTTGTGCTCTTAAATGGGCAGCCACCACTGAAATAATTGTGCAAAATAGTCTCAGGGGTGATGATATCTGAAGTAGGAGAACTCTGTATTGCTAGTGTCCCAGAGTGAACCTGAGAAACCGCCTATGAGATGGCAGTATTGAAATGTGAAAGTAGGTGCCCGGTAGGTTGAGGGCTGAAAACCAGTCTCCCTATTCCAATGACAGGATGATTGTCAATAAAGTGACCAACATGAACTTCTTAGCTTTGATGAATTTGTTGAGAGCTCTGAGGTCCAGGATGGGTCTCGAACCTCCCTTCCCTTTGGGTGTTAGGAAGCAACAACTGTAGAACCCTTTTCCTCACAGATGTTGGTTCTATGGCTCCTAACTGCGAGAGCAATCTGTTTCCTGCCATAGTAGCCTCTTGTCAGAGACACCCCTAAAGAGGGATGGGAAAGAGAATTGTGGAGGGGGTAGGGAGGGGAAGTGCATAGAATAACTGGATCTGATGATCTCCAGGATCCATCTGTCTGATGTTACATGTTTCTAGACACTGTGGAATGTTGCCAAATAGACACATGGGCACAGGCAGTAGTAGGGAACGGTCTCCCTGTGCTTCAACCTGCCTATGAAAAGTGATGCTTAGGAACAGGTGGTTGCATTAAGGACTGGCATCCCGAAGGCTTCTGTTTTATGAATTTCCCTTTCCTCCTTTGGGGCTCATAGTGCCATTGGAATGATAATTGAGATGAATAAGGTTCTGTTGGTACTGAGAACTAAAATGACTCTTTTTGCCCTGGTGTGCAGTAGATTTATAGTGCCCTGAGAGTGACCCTGGAATCCTTCAAGGAATGGAGGAAGGTGTCAGTCTTCTCTGTGAGAAGCCTGACGCCCTCAAAGGAGAGCTCCTCCATGTCATCTGTACCTCCTATGGGAATCCCAAGAGGTGAAGCCATGGCACCCATCTCAATGCCACAGCTGGGGAGATGGTCCTGGCAGCTGTGTCAATGGTATCTAAGTTTGCTCCAAGCTACCCTTGCTGAATGATGGTCTTGAAGAAGTCCTGGAAGCTCTCTGACAGTTTATCAATAAAATCATTCAATTTATTATAATTCATCTAGTCCCCCTTTGCTGTGAGCACCTGGTAGTTGGCAATTCAAAACTGTAATTTGGCCAAGGGGGATGGTGCTTACCAAAGAGATCAAGGTGCTTCCAGTATTGTTGGCCACAAGAGCTCACAGTGTCCACCATGATGTAACTGGGTGGCAAGTGAGTGAACACTATCTCTGATTCCTTCACGGGAACATAACATTTTTGGTTCGTCCACTTGCATATTGGGACCAACAAAGCCAGGTAGAAATTTCCAGAGGGGTCGCTGTGTTAGTCTGTGTATAGCAAAAGCAGTAAGAGTCCTGTGGCACCTTATAGACTAAGAGATTACTTCAAGCATAAGCTTTTGTGGGCTTCAACCCACTTCGTCAGATGTTGCATCTGACAAAGTGGGTTGAAGCCCATGAAAGCTTATGCTCGAAGTAATCTCTTAGTCTATAAGATGCCACAGGACTCTAGCTACTTTTAAACAAAGCCAGGGTTTCCCATAGCATCTAAGCTGAGTGTAAGACGACCTCATTAATTGGGCCAGTGATTTTGTAAGCAGATGAAGCAAGAAGGATAATGATGAGCTGGTGGTGTTTAACTTTGACCTCCTCCAATGGAATGTGGAGGCTGTCAGCCAACTCTCAGAACAAATGAAAGTTGTCTACCACAGAAGGAGGTGACAGCATGACTGTTTCATCCAGCGAAGAAGAGCATGGGTCCTTCCTCCTCTTCTGTGTCTACCTCCTATTCCTCTACTTCTTGTCATTCTGAGGCCCAAGATGCTGTGGCCAAAGGAGCATGCTTGGAAGATTCCTGGGCAATTCTTGGTGCCACTGCAGGAGGCTGCCAGTGCAGTGCCATGAGGCCTCAGCATGGCCACTACAGTGGCACAGGGCCTGGTAGATGTATCTGATGGTACAGTCATGGGCCTTGTTAATATTAGGTCCCATATGGCATTTGGGAAGAATATTGAGAAACTCCCTTCAGTTCCTTGTCCAGTCCCTCACTTGACAATGGATAGGCATAGCATGACCATAGGGAAAAACCTCTTGGTCAACCATGGCTCAGTGCCATGATCTCGGCACTTTGATGAATGGAGAGTTAGGTGTTTCCAGCACAGCCAGATCCCTAGATTGAAGGAATTCAGCCACTGATGAGTATATTGTTGCCAGTGTCAGGGGGATGGAGACTTCACCTGTACCAATCTCCCCAGTGCAGCATGGGCCAATGCAACTGACAGTACTGACATCAGCTAGCATACCAGGAGTGTCTTAGAGAGATAAGGGGAAATTTCCTATCAAACATGTAATGTCAGTACCCAAAAAGTTCATAGGCCTATCAACGGTACCAGCCAGTGACAGCCACTGTGAGATGTGGGTGCCAGATGATCTCGATGTCAGCTGTGCTAACACTCTGCTAGATGGTGATTGCTTTTGGTTATCTCTGGTCTTTCTTACGGCTGTGGCTCTCAACCTTTCCAGACTCCTGTACCTCCTTCAGGAGTCTGATTTGTTTTGCCTACCCCCAACCAGCACCTTTCTTAAAAACTACTTGCTTACAAAATCAGACATAAAAATACAAAAGTGTCACAGCACACTATTCTGAAAAATTTCTTATTTTCTCATTTTTCCCATACAATTCTAAAATTAATCAATTGGAATATATTATACTTACATTTGAGTGTGTACAGCATATAAAGCTGTATAAACAAGCCATTGTCTGTATGAAATTTTAGTTTGTACTTACTTCACTATTACTTATTAACCACTCCTAAAACTAGGTAAATATCTAGATGAATTGATGTACCCCAGAAGACCTCTGCAACCTACAAAGGGTATGTCTATGCCTGGTTGGGAACCACTGGTTTAAGGGACTTCCTGCTCTGTTTTTTGACTTATGAGAGGAGTCCCCAGACTGTTTGTTTACCAGCTGTCTCTAAAGTCAAAGGTTATGGGGAACTAATGCCTGCCAGAAGACTGGGATTGGAGAGCTCCCAAAATGATAAGATGATATTCTGGTGGAAGCCTCTGACCTTGCAGGATATCAACTGGAGCTGCTGCAAAGCAACACTTTTTGGATGTGGCCCTTGCTGAAGAGGAGAAAGCAATGAGAATGCTTGTATATAACCACGGTCACTTTATTGCAAATGCCACACTTCCTGAAGCACAGACAACCGTCATACCTTTGTCCAGGAGGGTCCCCCCATCACTAGGGTTCAACATAGTCTTTTTTCTTTCTTCTTTTTGATCTCTCTTTTCTTTTTCTTTTTCTTTATTTATTTTCAGATACAGCCAAATAAAGAGTTAGAAGAAAGCTTATAGGTTTCTACAGCTAAGGATTAACAAATGAAAACAAAAGTTAGCAATCCACTAACAGACAACTAGAGGCTCCATCTCTAGCTAGTGGTGGTTGAGAAGGAAGAGGGATCCTTAACTTAGCACGCTGAGAATAGTCTTGTGGCACAGCATGAGGAGAGATAGTACATGTGTGGGCCCAATGGACATTACCACTGAAGTTCTCTGACTAGAAGTGCAGAGGTGCAGACACACCTGCATTGAAGCATCCATAGGGACACCTCTGAAAGAAGAATGATAGCACGAGGAGCATTTATGTTTACATCACAAGTTTATGGCAAGACTCAGTGTTGAATTGACAGTTCTAGCCTCTGGTTTTTGCATCTACACAATTACAAAAGTGGACAGCTGGGGACAAACTCATTTTCTATGCATAAATTGACACTACTGATTCAGCTTTAAGATGAAAAATTACCTGTATTTTTCCTTTTTTCCCCTTCTGCATGAACAGGTAAGGAAGATCCCACCAAGCATAGACAGACTAGATCCAGCCCAACCTAAGTACAATGCATCTCCCAGTTCAAACCTGAAATATGAAGGATTTTATGGAAGTATCATACAACAGGATAAAATATTGAACATTTAAAGTTTTCTCTATTATATTATAGATTTAATATGAAGCAGTAATACATTTTAAAGTGCACTGGCTATAAAATATGCTAATTATATAAAAAGCTAGCATCATTCTGGTAAAAAAGACAGAGTTATAAACCAAACAATTTAGTTTCCATACCTAATTAAATGTTACATAATAGATTATATGGATAATGATTAGAGATAAAAATGCTTACATTATCAAATCTCTTAAGCATATGCATAAGTGCTTTGCTGAATCAGGGATTTAAAGAACAAAATATTAATAAGCAATATGGAGATAAAAGAGAACATGTAACTGCTTAGAAATATTGAAAATTTGGTCATAAAGGACAGCTATTTACCATGTCAGAGAATAAAACAATATAATATGGAGCAACAGCTTGAAAATAAAAGGGAAAAACGGTTACTCACTTATCCATTTACATCTGGAGAGCTCAGTATTACCCTTTCAAAGTAACAATTTTCTCCTACACAGAATTACCAAAACAGATCACCACGTAGGAAATTAGTAAACAGCTAAGCCCCCAGTAGGTCTGAGTACTAAACAACTGATGAAATCTATATTAGTCTGATCTAGCACTCATACTAGGAAGATGTTTAGTTAGATGTGTGAACTTAATTTCAAGGTAGCCATCTTAAAAATCAGAGAGACAGCAATCTTATAAATGCATATGGTAGATACAGTCCTTGCTCTAATGTAGAAAATTTCTTTCTAGCAAACGAACATTTGCCTATTCATACCATGTCTCAATGCAAATTTTATTTCAGTCCAGTCTATTCTTTTCCAAGACTGGACAAAGACTGTCTCACCTTTAGACCTCTCTCTATGTTCTATGAACAGCTGGTAGATTTCCTGAAGTGCTTAGTTCTATATTAGCTCTAAATAGTAAGGTGGAGTTATTTTCACATCCAGCTTTTTCACAAGACCAGCTACAACTAATCATCCTTTACTGTGTTTTTTAATGAAGATATTAGTATTAGTACTTGTCTGACCACAGATCAGGTCCCCACTGAGCCAAGCACTGTACAAATATAGAACAAAGGACAGTCCCTGCCCCAAAGAGCTTACAATAAAAATATAAAATGAAAGACTGCTACGGACAAATAGTTGAATACAAAACCACAATAAAACAATATTGGTCAACATGACAGGCTTTGGTCTCAGCAGCCTAACTGTTGTAACACATTATGTAGACATCAAGGCAAAGGAGAATTTTAAGGAAGATTAAAAAAAAAAAGTAGTAATTTGGCTGTTTATGAGGAAGTCCCAAGGGCAAAAGACTGCATGGGAGAAAGCATGAAAATTTAACAAGAAAGCTCTGGCTGCAGATTGCAATCAGAAGCTGTACTTTCAGTAATGAATGAGGGGTGATTGATACATTGGGGAAAGACCAGGAAGGACATTGAAAATATTGAAAGTAGTGCGTCAGAGCCATGAAAAGTGGGGTAACATAGTCAAAATGATGGGTAAGGAGAATGATCTCTACAGCAGCATTCTGAACAGAAATGAGAGGGGCAAGACTGCTTTTATCAAGGCCAGAAGGAAGATTTTTGCGGTAACTGAGATGCAAGATGATGAGAGCAGAGCCATAATGTGGCATTTTGCCGCCTGGGGCACGTTCCGATCTGAAAGCGCTCCTTCCCCTTAGTGGAACTCAGAGCCAGCGCCGCAAAGCCGCCCCTTTAATAGCGTGGCTCTATTGAACCGCTTTGGATTGCCCAGGGCTGTGCCCCGTTGGCCCCACCGTAGTTACGGCCCTGAATGAGAGCACGGACAAGAGTTTAACTGTGTGGACAGATAGGAGAGGTTGTAGACCAGTGGTATTATACTGAAAGGATCTGCAAGATATAGACACAGTCTAGATATAAGGACCTAAAGAGAAATCCAAGTTGAAGATGAAGCCCAGGTTAAGGTTTGAATGACTGGCAAGATAATAGTGTTATCTGCAGTGTACAGCAGGGGTCTCAAACACACAGCCCGCAGGCCACCTGTGTCCCCTAAAGCTATTTCCTGCAGCCCGCATTGACACTAATGTTACCAATATTTGCAATATCATCGTATGAAAAAGTTTCAGTGGTGTGGCCCTCAGGCTACCGTACTAGCCCTCATGTGGCCCTGTACTAGTTCTTGTGCAGTTCTCGTGGTGATTTGAGTTTGAGACCCCTGGTGTACAGGATGGAAGACAAAAGGAAAGGTATGTGGGTGGGAATATTAGTTCTGTTTTAGCCAGATTTAGTTGAAGAAACACTGACAACTAGACCTCCACAAGGAGATGTCAGGCAGAGGCTAAGATTTCAGTTTAGACAGAAGGAAACAGGTGCAGAGCACAAATAGATCTGGGAGTGGTCAGCATAGACATGGTAGGTGAATTTGTGTTTGTGAGAGAAATTATCCAGAGATACAAAAAGGAGTCCTGTGGCACTGAGGCTATGTTTCCAAGAGCAAATTAGTCCAGATTAAGGAGGCTTAATCTGGACTAATTTGATTCTTGTCTACACTAGCCTGTGGTTAGTTCAAACTAGCCAAAGCTTAGTTTGAATAGTAATTTTGAACTAACTGCTTAGTTTGAACTTATTTCAAACTTTAGTTCAAACTAGCATGATGTAGTCATGCTGGTTCAAACTAAATAAATTCAAACTAGCAGTTAGTTAGAACAAACTGTTTTTTTAGTTCAAACTAACTTTTAGTTCAAACTAAAAAGTTAGTTTGAACTAACTTCGAACTGCTTAGTTCGGACTAAGCAAGTCCAAACTTCGCAGTTGGATGTACACATAGCCGTAAAGACTAACAAGTTTATTTATTGCATGAGCTTTCATGGGAGAAAATCCCACTTTGTCAAACACTTTGAAGATTGGGAACTTACAGAATGGGCAGAAATAAATGCAGGGAAGTATAGGTCATGGGAACAGGTCACACAGCAAATCAAAACAGTTGTAAAGATTCAAACACTGGGGAACAGCATATAGAGGAAGATGAGGTCAAATAACCTGTTCTAATGAGAGAAAAATCCAAAGTCCCTAGTAAGCCCTGAAGCAATGCAATCAAATTTGCAAATAAATTCAACCTCAGCAACTTCACTTTGAAGCCTTGATCTGGTATTCATCTGTCTGAGCGCGGCAATTAGTAAATCATTAATGGAGTCATCAGGAAGATTGTAATGCTGACCCATTGGTTTTAGAATATTGTGATTTCTGCACAAATCTGACATTAGAAATCCCTGCACTTACTTCCTCCCATTCTGTAAGTTCCCCCATCTTCAAAGCATCTGATGAAATGGGATTTTCTCCCATGAAAGCTCATAAAATAAATAAATGTGTTAGTCTTTAAGTGCCACAGGACTCCTTGTTTGTTTTACTGAACTAGACTAACACGGCTGCCCCTTTGGAACTATCCAGAGACAAGAATCATAGAATTAACTGGAAGGAACCATGAGAGTTCATCAAGTCAGGTCTTCTGCACTCATGGCAGAACCAAGTACCATCTTAAGCCATCCCTGACAGGTGTTTGTCTAATCTGCCCTTGAAAATTTCCAGTGATGGAGATTCCACAAGCTACCCAGGCAACTTATTCCAGTGGTTAAGCACCCTGCCAGTTAGGAATTTTTTCCTAATCACCAACCTAAACCTCCCTTGCTTTAATTTAAGTCCATTGCTTCTTGTCCTATTATCAGCAGTCAAGAAGAACAATCCCCTCCCCCCCCCAAACAACCTTTTAGGTGAGGGTCAGCAACCCAAAAGATAGGAAGAGTCATTTTTTAAACTCCTTCAGCAGGTAAGTATTTTGACAGCCGCAATGGGTATAGCCTCCTGATCCACTCTTTCCCACCCCCCCCCACCCCAGTTCACCTGGCTGCTGGGGCCTGCCACCCCCTCACCTTGCCCCTCCCCCGGCTCCAGCTCTCCACCAGCAAGCTGTACAGGATTGGGCCCACCTTACATCCCCCCACCACACTCCCTGCCATCAGGCCAGATAGGATTGGGCTCACATAACCCCATTCCCTGCTGCTAAACCATACTGGATTGGGCCTGCCTCTGCCTTCCCAGTGCCAGGCCACATTACGCCCCCTTGCCTCACCACCTCCACCCCTACCCCAGCTTTGGCTTCCTGCTACTAGGTCTGATTGGCCTGCCATGCCTCACACCCCACTGGCTCCAGCTCTCAGCTGCCTGTGGACTCACCTTCAGCTCCCTGCCATCATGCCAATGGGGCCTTCACCCCTCTCTCTTCTCCCCAGCTCAGGCTCCCTGCTGCTCAGGCCAGATGAGACCTGCCTCGTCCCCCCCAGCTCCAGCTCTGTGCTGCTGGGATGGATCAGACACACCTTGCTTACTCTGCCCCACCTTGGCACTCATGGGGCTCCAGCTCTCCACTGACGGGCTGGACTGCCTTACTCCACTCCCCACCACTCGGTCAGCCCAGACTGGGCCTGCTTCATCCTCCTGGCTCTAGCTCTGCACCACTAGGCTGGATCTGGCCTGCCTCACCTTGTACCCCCTTCCCCCAATTCCAGGCTGGATCAAGCCTAGCTCACCCCGCACCCCATCCCACCAGCTCCAGCATCTCACTGCCAGGCCAGGCCAGATCAGGCCTGCCTTGTCCCCCTGGTTCCAGCTCTGCACCACCAGAATGGATTGGGCCTGCCTCTCCTCAACCCCCATCCCCCCACCTGTCTCTGGCTTCCCACTGCTGGGCTAAATTGGGCCCACCATGCCTTGCCCCCTCCAAACCCCCATCCTTGCTGCTGGGCCAGATCAGGCCTACCTTGCTTCACATCCCCTCCCCCCAGCTTCAGTTCCTTGCTGCTGGGTCAGGCCAGATCAGGTCAGCTCTTTCAATCTTCTCTCATAAGCAAGTGTTACAGACCTTTAATCATTCTTGTTGCTCTTCTCTGGACTTTCTCCAATTTGTCCACATCTTTCTTGAAATGAGGCACCCAGTATTGGACCCAGTACTACAATTGGGCCCTAATCAACACGGAGTACAGTGGAAGAATTACTTCCTGTGTCTTTCTTACAATAGTCCTGTTAATACATCCCAGAATGATGTTTACTTTTTTTTCCAATAGTGTTACACTGTTGACTTAAATTTAGCTCGTGGTCCACTATGACACCCAGAACCCTTTCCGTGGTACTCCTTCCCAGGCAGTCATTGCCCATTTCCTGAGCACTTTGCACTTATCTTTATTTAATTTCATTCTGTTTACCTCAGACAATTTTACCTGTTTGTCCAAAACATTTTGAATTGTCAGCCTATCCTCCAGAGCACTTGAAATCCCTCCCAGTTGAGTATCATCTGCAAACTTTACAAGTATATTCTTTATGCCACCATCTAAATCACTGATGAAAATATTAAACACAACTGGACCCAAAACCAAGCCTGGTGGCACCCTGTTTGTTATGCCTTTCCAGCATGACTGTGAACCACTGATAACTACTTTCTAAGGCTATGTCTACATTGGAGGCTTAAGTCGACTTAACCAACTCCCTGGCCATATTTGGAGTTCATTATGTTGACTTAAGCACTTGCTTAAGTTGACTTAATAACTCTCACCCTAAAGTCAACTTTAAGGTTTAAGTCAACTTTATTAAGTAAACTTAACACAATGTGGTCATTAAACTCGACTTAATAAGGTCAACTTAAGTCAAGAGAGCCATTTAAGTCAACTTTACAAAATTGACTTAAGCCAGGAGACCCATTTAAAGTCAACTTAAACAAACAGGGACTCTCTAAGTAAACTTAATAAGGTCAACTTTAAGTCGACCTTATTAAGTCAACTTAACTGAGCCCTCTAGTGTAGACATAGCCAACTTAACATAGACATAGTCAACTTAACTGAGCCCTCTAGTGTAGATATAGCCTAGGAACAGTTGTCCAGCTAGTTTTGTGCCCATCTGATAGCAGCTCCATCCAGGCTGTACTTCCCTAGTTTGTTAATGAGAAGGTGACATGAGACTGTATCAAAAGCCTTACTAAAATCCAGATATACCACATCTACCGCTTCCCCTCTATCCACAAGGCTTGTCACCCTGTCACAGATAGCTATCGGGTGGGTTGAACGAGATTTATTCTTGACAAATCCATGCTGACTATCACTTAACACCTAATTCTCTTCTAGATGTTTGCTAATGGATTCCTTAATTATTTGCTCCATTATTTTTCCTGGGACAGGGGTTACACTGAATGGTCTATAATTCCCTAGGTTGTCCTTATTTCCCTATTTATAAGTGGACTCTATATTTGCTCTTTTCTAGTCCTCTGGAAACTCTCCAGTCTTCCATGAGTTTTATAGATATTAGCCAATGGCTCAGATATCTCCTGAGTCAGCTCCTTGAAAACAACTAGGGAGTCAACAGGTCTGCAAACGTGAAGCTGCGAACATGAAGGTGGTTGGGAACAAGTGATCATCCTTTGAGAGAATTCAAGATCCTATGAAAAGGAAGACATGAGAACAACAAAACAAGGACACTGGACTTCAGAAATATGGATTTCAATCTGCTCGGAAAAATAGTAGGCAAGGTCCTATGGAAAGACTAATTACAAAGAAAAGCAGTTAAAGAGGGCTGGCAGTTCCTAAAAAGGTGCAATACTAGAAGCTCAACATAAAAGCTATTCCAGTGCAGAAGAAAGATAAGAACCATGACTGGAAACCAATGTGGTTGTACAAGGAGCTTTATAGCTATCCAAAAACCAGAAGGGATACATACAGGGAATGGAAGAAGAGGCACATCACCAAGGAAGCATATGTGGGAATCCAATGAACATGTAGGGAAAAAATCAGGAAAGCCAAGGCAAAGAATTCATTACAGCTAGCAAAGAATGTTATCTACAAAAGGAAGGGTTTCTTCAAATATGTTAGACAAAAAAGAAAGCAGGGATTCTGTGGGTCCACTGCTCAATGGGGAAGGTGAGCTGGTAACAGAAGATGATAGGAAGGCAGAGATGCTCAATGGCTCCTTTGCTTCAATCTTCTCACAAAAAATAATGTGTGATCTTCTAACCAGCAAAGTTACCATAGAAAATAAAGGGGAAAGGATTCAGATCAGGATAATTAATGAACTCACCAGAGATATTCTGAAAAATTCAAATGAATTCAAATCAGCAGAACTTGATGCTGTTCATCGCAGGGTACTGAAGGAGTTAGCTGAAGAACTCTCAGAGCCAAAGACAATAATATTTACAAACACATGAATGACAGGAGAGGTCCTGGAAGACTGGAGAAGGACTAATGTAGTGCTCTTTTTTAAAAAGGTGAAAAAGGAGGAGCTGGAGAATTATAGACCAGTCCACCTGACTTCAGTACCTGGGAAGCTACTAGAGAAATGTATAAATGTATAGTTTGAGAATATATGGAGGATTAAGTAGTAATCACTATTAGACACTGTAGATTTACAAAGAACAAATCATGCCAAACGAGCTTGATTTCCTTCTTTGACAGGATAACTGGTTTGGTGTATATGGGGAACCTAGTGGACACTAAAAATATCTGGACTTCAGCAAGGCTTTTGGCACAGTCCTGCATGACATTCTGATAAATAAGCTGAAGAAGTGTGGGCTTAGTGGAACCACCATTACATGGGTATATAATTGGTTAAAAGGAGGGATGTCTCAGGAGGGGTTCCACAAGCTTCTGTTCTGGGCCTGGTGTTATTTGACATGTTTATTAATGACCTGAATGTAGGAATAGAGAGCATACTGATCAAGTCCACAAATAACACAAAGCTGGTCGGTGGACTGCCCACCCCTTTGGATAGAGCTAAAATTCTGAGGAATCTTGATAAGCTGGAAAAGTGGGCTATCCTCAACAAAATGAAATTTAACAAAGACAAATGTAGGACACTACACTTAGAGAAGGAAAACTAAATGCATAAATATAGAATGGTGGGAAAACTAGCTTGGCAGTAGCACTACTGAAAAAAATCTTGATGTTGTCACGGATAATATCCTCAACATGGGTCAGCAATGCAATGCATTTCCAAAGAAATCAAAGTAATTTTAGGATGCATTAACACAGAAGCACAGCACGCAAGTCGTGGGAGCAAATACAGCCCTACTCAACACTGGGTACGCCTCAGATGGAGTACTGTGACCCATTTTGTTCACCAACGTATAGAAAGGATTTGGAGAAACCAGAAAGGAGTTTGAAGCTGGTTGAATATTCCTTGACTCCTTGCAAGTGAGGCCATGCCCCAATCCTCTGAAAGATCACTAACCCCTTCACCCAACAGGTAAGAGGATTTCAAAGGCTTAGTTGTAGATAAATTTTTCTTTCACCAGCATGGGATAATGTGACCCGTACAGACTAGGGAGTCCTGGAAAACCCTACATGAAACTGCCCACAGCAACAACTGATTCAAAATATGCAGTAATTTGTTACAAGAGGTCCCATAACTCACTTGGTTCCACCATACAGTGGGTCAAAAAACTGAGTTACAATCCTTGCAGCATACCAAGAAACAGCTACCATGGAAGACAGTCCTGTGGAGAAAAAAATTAAATGCATATACTTTAATTGTTTATTTAACAGTTCCAGAGTGTCAAATTATGAAAACAGATGTGCATTTCACTTAGTTTTCTAATCATGAAAGCAGCACTGAGCATCACTGGTGGCTTAGCCCAAGTCTACATTGGGGCCAGTTTTCGGCAGCAGTTAACTGGCAGTTACGAAAGGAACATAAATTCCTTGGATAGCTACCAGCAACTTTCTAAGCCACTGATACACATTTGGGAAAGCTGGCTGCAAATCCCTTGCAGTTAGCTTTCCTGTACACCCCTTGGCCCCCAGCACTTCTGGGGCCAACTTCCAGGAGCACAGCACCGAGTTCAGACTCGTTGCTCCCGGAACACCAGCCTCATGGCAGTGATTTTGCCGCTGTCAGTGAAAACATACCCTTAATCGCAGTCTTCCTATACAATCAAGGCATCTTACCTGCTAAAATGAAGAGTGCTCCACCCGTTACAGCAATCTTTACTTTTGTGTTTTCATTGCTCATCCCAAATTGTGTGCACTTCAAACCGAACAATGACAGTACAGTAGCCAAGAGACCCAAGATGATGGAAATGATCATCAGGGCACGGCATGCTTGAATATAAGCTGCATTAGAAAGGTGGGATCAAAAAAAAAAAAATCAGGTCTTGCATAACTAAATTAAATTTCATTTTCAAAATACATTTTTATCAAAGAAAATGTCAAATAATTATCAGAATTAATGATGAGCGATGCCTACAAGATTTAGATATTTGGGTTGCAGAGGTTTTTGTAAATACTGAAAAATTACATCCAAATTAGTGAGTTAAGCAGCTGATCACCAGAACTGCTTGTTGTCAGGCAAAATTTGAGGTTTTGTGCCCATTAAAAATAGTACATGAAAAATAGCAGGTACTAGTTAGAGGTCATCTTGGAAATCTGATACCACATATAAATTCTATTTAAAGCTTTCTTGGGAGGAAAAATCATAGACAAAAAATGGTTTTCCATAAAATGAATAGTTTTAGCCCTAACTTTCAAATGTCTTGCCTGTGCAAGGTGAGTGCACAGCACAGACAGCCACAGCTTTCTGGAAAGTTCGGTGATGCATACTGCCAAGGTTGTATGCGCCCCTACAGTAGGGATCTATACAGGCAATGCTCAAAGGTTAAGATTTAGTTTCTTCAAACTCCTAAAGTATTAAACAGGATTACTTGTAATTCATCAGAGTATTAAATCATACCTGTAGGATAACAAATGTAAATTTAATTTTTACATTGTTTTCTAGCAAAGGGATTTAATACAGCATCCCTTGCTACATTATAATAAACTTAACAAATTTAACTAGTTACTTCCATAACAAGAGGGATCACTCTCAATTTTGTCTTCCTTATAAAAGTTATTTCTCACATTACAAATTAAGCTAATTTACCAATCAATAATAATTGCAGCACACGAGTCTAAATCAAAGATGGCACAGAGCTAATTGGCAATGAAACAAATTGAGGTGATGCAATGTTCTATTTACATAATAGTTTCATTGTTTTTCAATTCAGTTTATATTTAGTCTCTGACCTTCCACCTCTGCTCAATAACCTAGTTATTTTTTAACAACATTTGTTTGGCTGTAGTTTTACCACTTTCAGCTTTGAAGACAACAGCAACAATTTACATATAAACATCTCTCAAAGACCCTGAGAAAGCTAAGTATTAATTAGTCCCATTTTATAAATAGGGAAGCTGAAGCACAGATATTCAGTGATTATCTGATTCCCAGTCTCCCCCTCTAACTAGTACACAGTGCTGATTATTGATGAAAATATGTTACTGGTGTTTAAGATTAGATAATATATGTGGCCCACACAGCATTTAGAATGAGGTTGTGTATATAGCACATAAGAGGGATTAGAATTTGTTATGTTTTCCAGTGAATCTTGTCTGATAAATATTTGAACCTTCAAGCCAGTCCTGTTCCTAAAATACAAAAGACTCACCAAAGGAAGCCCAATAGGTTAAGGCTCGTACATTTGCTGTGTATCAATTTTGTTATATTTTAGCAGCACAGAGGGCACTCTTAAGTCCTGCCTTGTTTTACTGCCTGATGATCAGCATGTAAAGAAGTGGTCAAAGGCAATAGCTGAATCTCATTTTATACTACCAAGGACATATTAATTTTTTTATCCAAAGTGGTCATATACAAGATCATAATGGAATGTGAATCTGAACTGCAAAAACAGGTTAATTGTAGGAGGTAGCTGAAGTAAGCAAAGCAGTTAATTTCTCCCTCTGGGGCCTCATAACCCATCCTGAGGTCCTGGGATCCTCTGTTTAGATACTGCAAATGAAGTTTCTGCATTGGAACATGCGGGGGGAATCAAATAACTTTCTTAGATGCTCTAATGAAGCCCTAATGCCTGAGGCAGGTGGGGGAGGTCAACACCAAAAGAAAATCCAGGGAGGTAGATACAATAGAATTGAAAATCAAAATGGGAAAGTAGGGCAATCAGCTGGGTATCTTAGGTGCCTATACACAAATGCAAGGAGCCTGGGAAACAAGCAGGAGGAATTGGTAGTACTAGCACAGACAAAGAACTATGACATGATTGGGATAACAGAGACGTGGTGGAATAGTTTGCATGACTGGAGCTCTGCAATAGATGGGTATAGACTGTTCAGGAAGGACAGGCAGGGAAGGAAAGGGGGAGGAGTAGCACTATATGTAAAGGAGCTCTGTGACTGCTCAGAGCTTCATTATGAAAGTGGAAACAAGCCAGTTGAAAGTCTGTGGGTTAAGTTTAGAGGGGAGAGCAACAAGGGGGATGTTGTGGTAGGTGTCTGCTACAGACCACCAGATCAGAAGGAGGAAGTGGATGAGGCATTCTGTGGACAACTGACAGAAGTTTCTAGAGCACAGGCCCTGGTTCTCATGGGGGACTTCAATTACCCTGACATCTGCTGGAAGGCCAATACAGCAGTGCACAGGCAATCCAGGAAGTTTCTGGAGAGTGTTGAGGACAACTTCCTGGTACAAATGCTGGAGCAACCGACGAGGGGCCTTGCGCCTCTCGATCTGCTGCTCACAAATAGAGAAGAATTTATCAGGGAAGTAGAGGTCAATGGCAGCCTGGGTAGCAGTGACCATGAAATGATTGAGTTCAAGTTGATGATTAAAGGAAAGAAGGAAAGAAGCAAAACACAGACCCTGGACTTCAGAAAAGCAGATTTTGTCTCCCTCAGGGAACTGATGGGCAGGATCCCTTGGGAGGCTGATCTGAAGGGGAAAGGTGTCCAAGAGAGTTGGGTGCATTTTAAAGAAACCCTGCTAAGGGCACAGGAAGATACAATTCCGATAAGGAGAAAGCACAGCAAATGTGGAAGGCGCCCACTGTGGCTTACAAGAGAGCTCTGCACTGAGCTGAAGCATAAAAAGGACGCTTACAGGAAGTGGAAGCTAGGACAGATGACTAAGGAGGCATATAAAGACATTGCTCGGGACTGCAGGGATAAAATCAGAAAGGCCAAAGGACAAATGGAGTTGCGACTAGCAAGGGATGTGAAGGATAACAGGAAGGGGTTCTACAAGTATATCAATAACAAGAAGAGGATCAGGGATGGTGTAGGTCCCTTACTGAATGGGGCAGGCATCCTCGTGACAGAGGATGAGGAAAAAGCTGAAGTGCTCAATGCTTTTTTTAGTTCCGTTTTCACAAGCAAGGTCAGCTCCCAGCCCACTACACTAGGTACGGGGGACTGGGGAGAAGAAGAGAGGCCCTTGGTGACAGAAGGTCAGGTTAGGGACTGCTTAAAGAAACTAGATGTGCACAAGTCCATGGGGCCGGATGAACTGCATCCGAGGGTGCTGAGGGAGCTGGCTGATGAGATAGCAGTACCGTTGGCCATTATCTTTGAAAACTCGTGGCGAACGGGGGAGGTGCCAGAGGACTGGAAAAAAGCAAATATAGTACCTATCTTCAAGAAAGGCAAAAAGGACGATCCAGGGAATTACAGACCTGTCAGCCTCACCTCAATCCCTGGAAAAATCATGGAGCAGCTTCTCAAAGAATCCATCCTGAAACACTTGGAGGAACGTAGAGTAATCAGGAACAGTCAGCATGGATTTACCAAGGGTAAATCATGCCTGACCAACCTCATCGCCTTCTATGATGAGATGACTGGATTTGTGGATGCGGGAAGAGCCGTTGATGTGATATACCTTGACTTTAGCAAGGCTTTTGATACGGTTTCCCACAGCATTCTCATTGGCAAATTAAGGAAGTATGGGTTAGATGCATGGACTGTAAGGTGGATAGAAAACTGGCTAGAACAACGGTTTCAGCGCGTAGGAATCAATGGCTCCATGTCAAGTTGGCAGGCAGTAACAAGTGGTGTGCCCCAGGGGTCGGTCCTGGGGCCAGTTCTGTTCAATGTTTTCATTAATGATCTGGATGATGGGATAGATTGCACACTTAGTAAGTTTGCAGATGATACCAAACTGGGGGGAACGGTAGACACCCTAGAGGGCAGAGACAGGATTCAGGGAGACCTAGACAAACTGGAGCAGTGGGCCAAGAGGAATCTCATGAGGTTCAACAAGGATAAGTGTAAAATCCTGCACTTGGGACGAAAAAACCCCATGTACTGCTACAGGCTGGGGAGTGATCAGCTAAATAGCAGCACTGGAGAAAAGGACCTGGGAGTCATGGTGGAAGGGAAGCTGGATATGAGTCAGCAGTGTGCTCTTGCTGCCAAAAAGGCCAATGGCATACTGGGCTGCAACAGAAGAAGTATTACCAGCAGATCAAGGGATGTGATCATTCCCCTCTATTCTGCACTAGTGAGGCCACATCTAGAATACTGTGTCCAGTTTTGGGCTCCCCACTACAAAAAGGACATGGACAAATTAGAGAGAGTCCAGAGGAGGGCAACCAAAATGATCAAAGGGCTGGAGCACAAGCCCTATGAAGAAAGACTGAAGGAACTAGGCTTATTTAGCCTGCAGAAGAGAAGACTGAGGGGGGATTTGATAGCAACCTTCAACTACTTGAAGGGTTGCTCCAAGGAGGAGGGAGCTCAACTGTTCTCGGTAGTAACAGAGGGCAGAACGAGAAGCAATGGCTTCAAGTTACAGCTGGGGCGGTCCAGGCTGGATATTAGGAAAAACTTCCTTACTAGGCGAGTGGTGAAGCATTGGAATAAGTTGCCTAGGGAGGTGGTGGAATCTCCATCTCTGGAGGTGTTCAAGTCCCAGCTGGACAAAACACTGACTGGGATGATCTAATGGGAGTGGTCCTGCTTTTTTTGGCAGGGGGTTGGACTAGATGACCTCGTGGGGTCCCTTCCAACCCTATGATTCTATGATCCTTAGGCCTTTTGTTAATCAATATTGTTTGATATTTCTTCTTAAAGTTCACTGTCTATAATCAATTTATCCAGTACCTCATGTCTCAGATCTGCCACCTTCTTTTTCATCAAAATGCTCTTCAATTCATTTTTTCATTTTCCTTGTTCAATTTTCTTTTTCCAGGATGTTATTAATTATTTGTCTTTTTCGATTGCCTCCCCGATGCTATGATGGGGTACAAACTACCTATTATATATTCTGTAAGTATATTCTTTATGTGGAGCCTTAATTAATCTCTCTAATCTGGAGGAGGAACTCAGAGGTGATAAAACTACAGTTTAAAGTGCATATACAAATAGAAACTGACAGCTGATTAACTGCTTAGTATTAAATGCCTGATCTCTCAGATGTAGCACAGGTGCTAAATACATAAGCAATTTAACATCATTTGTCTCCTGACTCTCTCAGTCTGAATTAGCAATGCATAAAAAAATATTTTCAATTCAAATACCCTACCTGTGTTTCAGGAATCAGGAAATCTTTGGCTAAAAGGAGTTGTATTGCACAAGTACAGATTCTGGGTCATATCCTGCCCTCTATCTATTCATCAGTTGTGGTCAGATCATTCAGTTTAGTTTGTTCTTGATACTACTTCATCTACTATGCTGTGAATTGCCCATACACAGTTGTTCACACAAACTTTGGCTATCATAAATAGTTCTTCAAATTGTCTGAAGTGGGATTTTCTCCCATGAAAGCTCATGAAGAAAATAAATTTGTAAGTTTTTAAATGCCACAGAACTCCTTGCTTGTTTCTTACACTTTAAAAAGTGTATTAGGTGTCAAAAGATGCTCAAAGCACCTTATACTATAGATGAAAACATAAAAGGAAAAAGTTAAATCAAAATTCATACACCAAGTAAAGTTCTGTTGATCTCAAAAAGGTTTTAAACCTGACAAAAACTGGGCTAAATCTGATTATTGGAGGACCCTCTACCCAGCTAGGGCTGCCAGTGCAGACCTTTATAAGATCCCTCCCACTTCTGCTTAATACTAAGCTCTAAGAGCCCCTCACCAAAGATGCCCTTCCCTTCTACTTCTGGTCTCATCAGTTCTTATTGTTTCAGCTACATTTCTGTGGAGATGATTCCAAAATAACGTCTACACTGAAACTGAACTCTCACCCCCTCCCCACCACCACTGCCTGGTTTCATGCTTCCAGCTCCCACAGGAATTCTCTGGATATCCTGTAGCTCCCTCAGTCTCCAAAACTGGACTATGGTACTTATTTCTTCCAACCCTGTTTTCTCCATCTTCCTGAACTGTTACCACTAACTACTTCACTATCCTCCTTCCTGTCTCCCCTGCTTGCAACTCTCATCTCTGACTCTTCTCTTCTTCCATAAATCCAATGTCTCCAAGTTCTGCTGCTTTTTCCCTCTGTCATAAGAAAATCCATTTTTTTCTATCTTCATTCCTAAAATCACTTTTCTTCTCTTTTATATATTGCAAAATTTACACTTTACAGGCTATCCAACATACTGCTGCCTGAGAAACCTCCCTTTTCCATTGCTCAAACCACAGAGCTAGTTTCTGAATATACTAATTCATTTCTTCTTACTGCATCAAATTTAAGATTCAAGTCTTCACCATTAAAGCCAAAACTATTAATCTCCTATATGTCTACTCCCATATTTCTCCCTTACCTGCACATCATCCTCCAGATGATAACTGCAAAGTCTTCCAACTGTTGTCTTGTATTCTCACTCCTGATATTCTTGTCTGCCTTCTCCTAATGTTTTTACAGACATTTCTTCCAACAGTCTGTCTTACCTTCTTATCAGTGACACACTCTTGTGATATTGGCTACAGAATTCTAAGAAAAACTCTCACTGGTAACACTGCTATGTAAATTTATAGTACCATATAAATAATAACTAATAAGATGCTATGTGGAGCCAGAAACTCCAGATTTTAAGGCTCAGTGCATTAGCAAATCTATATGTTAACACAATCCATGTTCAAATAAGCAGTCTGCAAAGAGAAAAGAGACTGATATTATCCTAATTGTTACTGCAGAATTGAAGTTGTTTCAAAGCATGTTTTATGTTCCTCTCAGCCTAATATAATGCGAAGAAAATGAAAAACACCATTTTAAAACTGCTTGTTAGAGAAAAATATTTTAAGAAAATTATAAAAAATAAATTCTCCTCTAGAAGGAGCAGTTACCTTTTACTTTTAATGTATAGTAACTTATGTTCTTAAAATTTCATTAAAATCTTTTGCCAATCAGAATATATATTTTAGGGCTTGTCTACGTATGAAATTTATTCTGGTTTAGAGTGTGACTTTAAAGTGGAATATCTCCTCTGGAATACCTCCATACACAGAAGCTTGTATTCTAGAATAAGACTGCCTTTTTTCAAATTAACTTAACCCATTTTGGAAGCTGAACAAGGAAAAGAAACTTCTGCTCCAGAATGCAAGTGTCCATACATGGAATTATTCTGGAATATTCCAGAATAACTCCATAAGTAGAAGCCTTTAGACATAGCGTACATAAACCTACATGCTTTATACAGCAGTTTAAAGTATAATGAATATTGTCATTACACAATTAAAACTTCAGAACAATCCAAAGAGACGATATTGTTGAAGATTCACATATTTAGCTCAGATATACAGCAGCTGAGAATTCTGAAGTTTTTAAAGCAAATCCAATGCAAAAAGTAACCTCTACTTTTAATATACAGATTCATTTATTTTAAACATTTAATAGCTTTTTTCATTTATCCCATTCAACATGACTTTAGTCTAAATATGCAGTTTGCCATAAATGCTATTTCACATATTATATATATACAGTGGGGACCCATTAACGCGCGGGCTTCGGGGGACAAGCCCCAGCGACCACGTGTTAAGCGGACCGCGTGTAAATGGGACCAATGTTCCCCCTAAGCTCTGCACATGCGCGGGCAGCAAAAAGCATTCGCCGGCGCACAAATCAGTGCAGAGCCGGTAGCCAGGGACCCTAGCCAGCCCAAAGACACAGTCTTCAGGCTGGCAGGGAGCAGCAGGGATCCGGATGCGTCCCCAGCTGCTTCTGGATGAGCTGGGAAGCTTCCACTGCGGGGGCCATCCAGATCTGCTCCCCCCACCCCCCGGCTTGCCAGTGCGGCGGAAGTTCCTCCGCTTGTCCCGCAGCAGCTGGGGACAGATCCAGATTCCCCTGGCCTGCCGGTGATGGCGCAAGGCTTCTGCCACCACTGGCAGGCTGCAGGGATCCGGATCCATCCCCATCTACCGCCAGACAAGCAGAGGAGCTTCCACTGCACTCGCAAGCCGCGGGGGGGGGGGGGGGCAGATCTGAATGCCCCCGCGGTGGAAGCTTCCCAGCTCATCCAGAAGCAGCTGGGGACGCATCCAGATCCCCGCTGCTCCCTGCCAGCCTGAAGACTGTGTCCGAGGCTCATGAAAAGAAAAAGGCAGCACTACTAAGGCTCACTCCACGTGTTTCCTGCCCCAGCCAACTTCTGCTTGTAGGCAGCGCGCGTTACTGAGTCCCACACGTTAACTTGCTGGCTTTGGGGGACGTGACCAGAGCATGCGTTTACCGGATCCGCGTGCTAACTGGTCACTTGTTAACAGGTCCTCACTGTATATATGTATATCAGAAAGCACATTACGTTTTGTTTAAAATACTTATTAAAAGAACCACTGCCTGATTAAATGAGTTACTTTATATTATTTTATAGTTTTTACTAAAGTGCTTTGTTTGACACTTTCTGCTGCCTTACAGACAGTTTCATTGCAACAGTTCGTGAAGCCCTTATTGACCAAAACCCCTATTTTACTTTTTGCCACAGTTCCCAGTGAGTGCTTCCTGCTCACTCATTAGAGCTGATGTAAGGAGAATCCAAGCTATGAGCTCTAGATGCTGTGGAATGTGACACCTGAGATCCTCTGCAGGCTGTCAGCCCTTGTTCACCGTCTGGCCTCTCTGGCACATTTCCTAGGCACAGACTCTCAGCCTGGACCCCTTCTCAGAAATGGGAGTGCTCAGACCACCTGGCCTAGGTCCTACCACCATCACGAGGCCTGAGGTAACACATACACCCTCTCATGGAACGCTCCTTTTGGTTAACAATTGAACTCTCCGAGGAGCATGCCAGCAGCTGTAAAGCAATCAAACCATTCACATACAGCACAATCTAACACCTTTATTCTTTTGTATTTAATCATGTACAGCAAAAGAGATTACAGATCATGCAAAACAATAAACTGACACTACTATGTCCCTCATTTTCTAGTTCATCCTTCCCTTCTCAGTCCTGCAAGAACCATTTAAGTCCCAGTAGGCACACAGGGTATCTGTGCCTCAATGAGGCTGTTACATAGTAAATGGTCTCTACCTCAGGCTAAAGAAAATGGCCTCTACACAGACCAAACTCTGTCTTTTTAAAACCTTCAGATGCCTGTATCAAGTGACATCTTTGCCAACTTAATCCCATCCCCATTAGCACAAAATTGTCACGTGTCTCTGTTGCCAAGGTGACTTTCCCCTTGCTAGCTGCTACTCTGGGCAGGAACAATCTGTCTTTTGTGCAGAAGAAATAGATTTCCAATGATTGGTTACTAAAGAGTCACCTACGTCTCCTACTATACTTTTGCCACACATCTTTTGAATTTTCAACCCAACATGGAGACAGACAGACCACAGAAGCAGCAAAGGCTGCACATTTAGAGTGGCATTTACAGCCTGATATACAGACATGTAGGGTTAATAATCTCTCACAGAAAGTATAGACTGTGCACACATATTCCCAATTCATCGTATCTTTATTTTTCATTACTACTGAACAAGATATAGGGTTAGACTTTTTTTTAAACAGACACTGTTTCTTTTCAATAAGTTCATCTACTATATAAAATGTATTACACCAAAACAGAAACATACCAGGCAGTGCCAACATAGAATCAAATTTTCTGCAGTTGGAGACTCCAGTGCTATCTTCTGCACAGCTTTTCCAGAGGTTTTCAAATATGCTAGAAGTTGTGATCACACTCCCATGTATGGTGGAGATTTTCCAATAACTATTCGATAATGTGGTTCCAACAACTACCCACCCACACAAGCTCAGCAGAAAGCCAGTGATTTCCAAAGCAGCAGACATATTTGTGAATATTACACTCAACTATCTTTTATCAAAATGAAGTGTATTAAAATATTTCTTCCTCCAGAAGACTACGTGCTGTTCTGTCGCTGGTTTCACTCCAAAATGAAGCTACCTTTGCTCTTTGCTCAACCCACAAAGTGATAAGGCTTTTCATGCATGACAGTAATAACTGGGAGCAATTTATGGGAAAGATATTAATTGAAACAATAAGATAAACTTACAAATTCTATTTAACATTTTTGTCATCAAAAATCACAGTGAGCCCATTACGCATCCAGAGTCTGAAAGTCTAACCACTGTTTCAATTAGCTATCATGCCTCTTGTGAAGCATTGAGATTAGTAAAAATTTGTGATGTTCACTGAATCTCTGTCAATCATGGTTCACATAAGGCTACTATTATCTGAAATGTTATTGCTGCTTTGAAAGTTTAGTGTTCTTATGTTGTTTGCTTTAAGACAAAATTAGATTGTTAATTCAACAGCAG
Source organism: Podocnemis expansa (assembly GCA_007922195.1). Taxonomy (NCBI): domain Eukaryota; kingdom Metazoa; phylum Chordata; order Testudines; family Podocnemididae; genus Podocnemis; species Podocnemis expansa. Next base: position 26,621,405 of record ML682006.1, read on the forward strand.
AAACTTTGAGTTGTATAAAGAGCACTTTACATACATTTGGAAATTTATTATGAATAAAAATAAGACATACAATCATAAAATATATTTTAATTAAGATAGGCAGCTCCTGTATTAGTATACCGAGTATTTCAAAGGATGTGAAGTTTGCAGATAAAAGGTAAATGTTAATATTTTACAGACTATTGATTTCTAGATAAACTGATGTATCTTCATGAACCCATATCCCAATCACACTGGAAAATGAATATATGACAACACAAGTTTCATGGAATCTCAGCAAAACAAGGGCTCAGAAGGATTGGATCACAATCTGAAAACAGTTGTATGGAAAGCAATATCAATTAATTAAAAGTATTAATTTGTCATAGTTTGTTAAGTTTTTAGAGTTCAAGTGATGATGGCATAAATCATATACCTGGCTAGTTCCACAAAAGAATATGCAATAGCATTTAAAGACTTTTATCACTTAAACTGCTTGCAAATATAAATAGGGCTAACCATCTTTAACAGAAGGCAAACTACTTCTCCCTCATCTGGAAAAGAAAGCAAAGTTTCTTTACAAACTAGTTCTTTGTGTTGCATTAGAATTATACAACTATACCACTTACTATCATACAGTTATAAGTGATAGCATTTTATCAAATTTACACGCAGACTCCCAAAATGAGTCTGTATGTAAAAAATGCCTCAAATTCCTACTATACTAAATGCACCTCTTCTTTAAGGTAGACTGTCAAATCCCTCTGGCAATACTGCGGCTATGCTTTAGAAGTGAGATTTTTCATTGCAAAGAGATGTTAGAGTCAGGGGCATCGCTGGCCAGGGGAGGGACCCGGGGCACATGCCCAGGACCCGCCCCAGCCCCGCAGGCCCCACCCCCAGCCTGCAGGCCCCACCCCCTGGCCAGGGCCAGGGCCAGGGCCAGGCGCCACCACGTGCGACTAGGCCCTGCATCCCTGGCTGGGGCCGGGACCAGAAGCAGCCGCAGGAGGCCAAGCCCTGCATCCCTGGCTGGGGACGGAAGCGGCCGCGGCTGGTGGGGTCCTGCATCCCTGACCGGGATGGGGCTGCCACCGGCACGTGCGGCCGGGCCCCAGACTGCCCGCCGTGGGTGGCAGGCCCCAGATCCCAGGCGGGGGACGGGGCCGCTGCAGCTGCCAATGGCTGGGCCCCGGATCTCTGGCCCAATTGGGCCGGAGATGCGGGACACTGGCACTGGGGTTCAGGGCACGTGCCCCGGGGTGCCCAGCGCCAGCAACGCCTCTGGTTAGAGTCATAGAGGCCTGCTTTTGCTACCACAGAAACCAGTGGCAGTTTTACCACTGATTTAGACAGAAGATTTGGGATTCTAAAGGTATGTCTACACAGCAACTGAACACACACGGTTGGTCCATCTCAGCTGACTTGGGCCCACGCGGCTTGGACTAAAAAGCTGTAAATCTACAGTGTAGACAGATTCAGGTGACACATGCTAGCCACAGGTATTTAATTGTCATGCAGACTTACTTTAAAATGCATTCCTGCAGAACTTGACTGTGACTTGTCATTTAAAAGTCAAACTTTTAAAACTCTGAGATGCAGGAGCAGATTAACCCATGGGCCAATTGGGCCAATGCCCAGAGGCCCACCATGATGTGGGGCTCCTCCGTACTACTGGCACTGGTGGAAGGTGGGCCTGGGGCCAGAGGCCAGTTTCCATGCTCCTGCCCTGCCCCTGGGCCAGCCAGTTTGCCTCCCCAGGGGTGGAGCAGGCCAGCCATGGGCTGGCCGGTTGGCCTTCAGGAGTAGTGGGGCTGACTGTGTTGTGTGCCTTATGGACTCCAGCACAGCCTTTGGGCTGCACCAGAAGCCACACTGTGCACACTAGTTGGCCCCACTGCCCCAGGGTCCGACCAGCCAGGCCATGGCCAGCCTTTGGCCCCAGCTGCCCCCCCACCTCCCTCTAACACTGGATCACCTGCGCCAGGCTCTAGGCTGGCAGGGGAGGCAGGGCCAGGCAAAGGGACCAACTGTGTCAGAGGCCCAGGGGCTCTGCAGCCCCTGATCCACCACTGCTGTAATGATCACAAGTATTTGCTCCTATACAGTATGGGTCAAAAATTGTGGTAAATATTTAACTTCTCAAGAGAATCCTACCAAGTGCTAAACAAACAAGGAATCTGGTGGCACTTTTGAAGACTAACAAATTTATTTATCACATGAGCTCAGTTTAGTCCTTATATCCCTTTTGGAGCATGCTCTGTTTTACCAAAAAGTAGACGAAGAACACCAGGCTCATTTATCCTGATGCTGCCTCTGATCTTCACTACCCGACAGATTATATACCTCCACATACGTCTGGCACAGCTAAATTCGGTTAAGCTCAGCTAAGTTAAGGTGTCAGTTTCAGTTTCCCTCAGGTCACTGTACGCTGCCTGAAAGTGTCTGCTCGCACCTTCATGTTGTTACACCCCTTCTTTTTTTAAGAAAACTATCAAACACCCTCCAATAACTTATAACAATCTAACATAGTGCTTTCGTATGCTGATTGATCATTCTTGCGGTTCATCACCTTATTAGTTTGTCTAGCTATATACCTGTACAACTTACAAACTCCATCGCACAAACTCACAGATCTTTTAAACAATCCACCATCACAGACTTTAAGGTCAGAATGAACCTCCTGCATAACGCAAGCCACAGCACTTCACCCACCCACTCCTGTAAGAGACTTCTAACCTGTGACCAGGAGCGTCACTGGTGCTGGTCTTACTGGGCTTGAGCCCTGAGTCCCAGCTCCTGAGCCCCAGCTCTACTGCTGGGCTGCCTGTGGCAGCAACTGCAGCGGTGGCGTGCGAACCCTGAGTCCCAGTGCCTGAGCCTCAGGTCTTTTCCCAGGCCAGCAGCACTCCTGCCTGTGACTAAGTTACAAAAGTCCTCAAATAATCATTTGAAGATCCTCCTCTAGTACAATATGGTTCCTGGTCCCTCCTTGCTGCTGTCTTCCTCCCATCTGGTCAACCATAGTCTCTCCTTTCTGTTGCTGGAGTCCCCGTCAAAGATCCTTCTCCTCCTAGCTTTCCTCTGGTATGCCCTGACATTGTCATCTGCTAAAAAGCCAGGCTAGAGATTCCCCTACTGTAGAATCCTATTATCTGTGTTCTCCATACTCTCCTTAGATATTTGTTTTATTTTCCTGAGGAGCCTACTGTTTCACCTAACTGTCCATCATCCACTTGCCCTTGATATGATCTTTGATTTCCTTGTTGCACTGCTGTAGCTTTGTGTTAAAACTCATCCTGCTTTGTTAATAGTTGGATATGCATTTTGTTACCCACCTCCAAATCCTGTGGATTGCTCATGGGCTATGTCTACACTGGGGCTTAAGTCGACTTAACCCCCCTTAAAGTCAATTTAAACAAAGCCTAGGCTACATTTACATTTATTAAGTTGACTTAAGCGTTTGCTTAAGTTGACTTAATAGCTCTCACTTTTAAAGTCAACTTAATGGTTAAGTTGACTTTATTAAGTCAACTTAAGCCAGTGTAGCCTGGGATTTGGGTAAGTCACCTTAATTGGCCTCCTGGCCATCTGAAACACTTCCTGCCAACCAGGAAGTGCCTGCCTTGGCTGTTCCCAGGCAGGATAAAGCCCAGCCCACCCGGCTCCACAGACAGAGCCAGCCAAGACTGCCACTTGGTCTGCAACCATGGCAGAGGGCAGAGGCAGGCAGGCCAGGAAGCAGGTTCCATCCTGCCAAGATCTCCTGGCTATTTGGGGTGGATGAGGCCATACGCTCCTGACTCCAGAGTAGCCGGAGGAACCAAGAGGTGTGTAGGACCATCTCCAAGGCGCTGGCAGTGAAGGGCCACATCCAGGACATCCAGCAGGTCAGGGTGAAGAGTAAGGACCTCCATCAGGGCTACCACAGAGCCCGGGAGGCCATGCGGTGCAGGGTGGGGGGTCAGCCGCCATCACATGCCCCTATTACAGGGACCTCCATAGTTTCCTGGGTCTGGAGGCTGACACCCAGCCAGACTGCATCTTTGACTCCACCAAGCCCCCTTCCCTTGACAATGACCAGGAGGAGGGCTTGGTGGATGAGGATGTGGTGCTCAGCCACAGGGAAACCAGCTCCCAGGCAATGGGCACCATGCCAGCCCTGGGCAGCGCCACCCTGGAGTTGTTCCCTGCCCTGATGCCAACCCCAGGGACACAAGGGAAGGTTCCCTCCCCTAAGGAAACCTAAGCGAGGGGATATCACATCAGACCCCTGGTGCATCTGCCAGCGAGTGCTCCTACTCTGCAGGCATGGCGGGGGCAGGCACATGGGAGAGAGCCTGCAGGGGACAGGGCCCAAGGACAGGCAGGGTCCTGGGGTGGGAGTGCAGACGCACTCCCTCAGGGGCACAGAATCAGAGGGCCGTGTGGTGCAGGGGACCCAGAGCCGAGTGGGATGGGAGCACTGTCAGTGGGACAGCCAAGGCCAAAGAACATGCACCTGACACCGTTGGCATGTGGCCTCCGGAGAGACCCTCAGGACAGGGCTGCCTGGGGCTCACCACCCTGGGCACTGCACCTGCCCCATGCAGTGGAGCGTGGTGGTGTATAGTAAGGGGCCCCTGTCCCAAAGGACCAGGGGAGTGGAAAGCAAGGGTATGGGTATGGGCATGGTAAACCAGGTGCTGTCAGACTGCACTCTGCACTACCTGATCAGAGAACCCCTGTTCTTCGCCTCTGCCCTGCAGACCCTGCAATCTGGACACCAGTCACTCCCAGGGGGTGCCCAGCCTCAGCCAGGAGTAGGAGGGGACATCAGTCCAGGGAGAAGATACTGGAAGACTCCCTACAGCTGGCCAAGCTCGCTGAGGCAGGTCTCTGAGCCTGGCGGGAGCAGGAAGAGAACACCCATCGCAGGGTTGAGCAGGCCCAGATGGACCGCCTCCTTGACCTAATGGAGTGGCAGATCCGTGCCCTGGAGTCACTTGCAACATGGTGGGGTCTGAGGCACTCGCCAGGCTGAGGATCCCCCTGCCTGAGACCCCAGCAGCAGCCCTCCCCAACAGCAGCCCATGACTCAGGGTGGCTGGATGTAGGCCCGGGACCTGCCTACCCAAGGCCACTCAGCACCCCTGCCCCCACGTTCACCCCTCTCATTCTCCAATTTGTAGTCATGATCTTGCTCTGTTTATTCTGGATCGTCTCCCTCTCCCTCTAACAGCACATTTGGCTGCTACTATGCAGATTCCCATCATGCATGAGTCAATCTGCTCTGGAATACACCTGGTGCTAAAATGACTCCCACTGGTATCTCCCAAATGGAGTTGAGCAGGTTGTCAAGTAAGTGGATTCTTCACCTAGTCTGATGTGCTACCATGCATTTTCTGCATCACATACTGTAAAAAGTCTCAGTTTAGACAGATCTGGAAATATATCCTCAACTGTCCACAGAAGGAAATGGTTCCATTTCAAAGCTTTGCTTAAGGGCTGTGGGTGAAAATATATTCTCAGTTTCCAAATAGTTTTCTTACCACAAGACTGCCTAACCAGTCTGTGCTCTTCTCTACAGAATGTAAAACAAACAAGGAGTCCTGTGGCACTTTTAAAGACTAACAAATTTATTTATCACAAGAGCTTTTGTGAGAGAAAATCCCACTTCAAAGCATCTGACAAAGTGGGATTTTTGTCCATGAAAGCTCATGCAATAAACAAACTTGTTAGTCTTTAAAAGTTTCACAGGACTCTTTGTTTGTTTTGCTGAACTAGACAATCATGGCTACCCCTTTGCAGCTTGTCTACAGACTATATAATTCCATGATTTTGTTCATTCTGCAGTTCCTCTTTCAGTGGCTGTAGCAATGAAAGGGTAAATTTTCCTTCTGGCAATTTAATGGCTTCACACTCACACTCAGTGGTAAAAGAACAGTTTCAGGACTCTTTAGAAAGGCTGGACGTGCACAAGTCCATGGGGCCCGGTGCAATGAATTTGATGGTATCAAGGGAGTTGGCTCATGTGATTGCAGAGCTATTGGTCATCATCTTTAAAAACCTGTGGCAACTATGGAAGGTCCCAGGTGATTGGAAAAAGGCAAATATAGAATCCATCTTCAAAAAAAGGGGAGGAGAATCCAGGGAACTATAAACCCATGAGCTTCACCTCATCCCCTGGAAAAATCATGAAGCAGCTGCTCAAGGAATCCATTTTGAGTCACTTGGAAGAGAAAGTGATGAGGAATAGTCAGCATGGATTTACCAAGGGCAAGTTATGCCTGACCAACCTAGCTAATTACCTTCTATGATGAGATGACTGGCTCTGTGGATGTGAGGAAAGTAGTAGTGGATATGATATACCTTGACTTTAGCAAAGCTTTTGATACATTCTCCCACAGTATTCTTATCAGCAAGTTGAAGTATGGATTGGATAAATAGAAGATGGACAGAACAATGGCTAGCTCATCGGGCTCAGTGAGTAGTGATCAATGGCTCAATGTCTAGCTGGCAGTCAGTAACAAGCGAAGTGCCCCATGGGTTAGTGCTGAAGCAAGTCTTCTTCAACATTTTCATTAATATTTTTGAGGATGGGGTGGATTGCACCCTCAGCTAGTTTGTGGGTGACACTAAGCTAGGGGAGGCCACATTTGGAGCAACGTGTCCAGTTTTGGGTCCACCATTACCAAAGAGATGTAGAAAAATTGGAAAGAGTCCAGCAGAGGGCAATGCAAATGATTAAGGGGCTGGAATATATGACTTACTAGGAGAAGCTGAGAGAACTAGGCTTGTTCAGTCTGTAGAACAGAAGAATGAGGGTGGGGGGGATTTGATAGCATCTGTTAACTACCTAAAAGGGGGTTCCAGGGAGAATGGAGCTAGGCTCTTCTCAGTGGCAGTAGATGACAGACCTAGCAACAATGATCTCAAGTTGCAGTAGAGGAGATATAGGCTGGATAGTAGGGATACCTTTTTCACTAGGAGGGTGATAAAGTATTGGAATGGATTACCTGGGGAACTGGTGGAACCTCCATCTTCTAACATTTTTAAGGCTTGACTAAGCCCTAGCAGGATGATTTATTCAGGATTGGTCCTGATTTGAGCAAGGGGATTAGATAAGACAACCTTCTGAGGTCCCTTCTAACCATAATCTTCTATGATTCTATAATACATCCAGCATCCTACAAGCATTCCATAAAGTCCAACCAGTAAATACATTCTTATAATACTAACACTTATCAAACACCCATGAGGCTGTGGGCTCTGGCACCTAGTCTGCTAGCATCATCCTCTCAGTGGTGTCTTCGGCTGTCTATGACTTGATTACCACTACCACCATATTTTGTAAGTTCCAGGAGAGTAGCCGAGTCAGTCTAGTTAAGCAAAAGAAACAAAGAGTTAGCATCTGATGAAGTGGGATTTTCTCCCATGAAAGTTCATGCGATAAATTTTTTAGTCTTTAAAAGTGCCAAAGGAATCCTGTGCACTTTTAAAGAATAGACCAATGCTTCCTCAGTTCTACTCTTCAAGTACCCCTCCTCTATTTACACTATGTTGATTACATCTTCATGGCTAGAGACATGGAAAGGAGGTCCTTGAACATTTCTACAGATATTTCAACAATTTCCAACCCACGATCAACCTCAGCCTAGACCACTCCACATGGGAGATCCACTGGACACTACAGTACAAATAAGTGATGGACTCATACACATCACCCTATACTAGAAACCTATTGACCATTATAGTTTCCTACATCCCTTGACTTTTTATCCAGGACACACAACATGATCCATTGTCTGCAGCCAAGCCTTAAGATACAACCACATTTGCGCTGATCCCTCAGACAAAGGCAGACACCTTCAGGATCTCTATCAAGCATTCTGAAAACTACATTGCCCACCTAGGGAAGCGAGGAAAAAGATTGATACAGCCAACAGGTACCCAGAAGTCAATTACTACAGGACAAGCCCAACAATGAAAACAACAGAATGCCGCTGGTCATCACCTATAGCCCCCAATTCAAACCTCTGCACCATATTAGCAAGGATATACAGCCTGCCCTATAAGATGATCCCCCATTCTCTCAAGCCTTGAGAGATAGACTTCTCCTCATGTACAGACAGCCTCCCAACCTGGACAAACTGGACTGTCACTACACAAAAGAATAAAGGGAAACAAATCTGATACCAGAAATGGTAACATTCAAAAAACAGTAGGGGAACACGTCAGTCTCCCTGCTCACTGTATGAAAGGCATGTCTGTTGCAGTACGTAAACAGATTAACTTCAAATCAAAGCTTCAAATAGAAACTAGAGAGTTAGACTTCCTATGCAAATCTGACACCATTAACCTGGGTCTGAATAGAGATAATGGCTGGATTTCTGACAACAAAAAGTGGTTTCCCCTCTCTCAACCTCTCCACTTTCTTATTTGTTGTTCCACACTGTTCAAATCACAACAACTTGTTTGATTTGCTGAAACAGTCTGATCTGATTTTGTGACTTACACTTCATTGCATTTATTTTTCCCTCCCATACTGTAAGTTTTCCATTTTCAAGTGTCTGGCAAAGTGGGATTTAACCAATGAAAGTTCATGCAATAAATACATTTGCTAGTCTTCAAAAGTACTAGGTTCTATGCTTCCTTATGTCTGAATCATTTGTCACATAAGATCTCTTTCTTACATAGGTTAATTAACAAGCTCCAGCTTTATTGCAACTACTTACAATATGGCTTCTTCTGGCTCATGGTTTTTCAGACAGATTCTCTGAAAGTGTCAATTCTAAACAGTTTCCCTAGGAAACAGAACACATGCTGCCTGAAAATGTTTGCTTGTATTTTCATATTGTTACAGTTTAGGTGAGACTGGGACATGTTTGGCCATGTCTATTTGCCTCTCATAAAAGGGAAATTACAGATTTTAATTAAATTGTATAATATGCCCATAGACATGTAGACAAGGCACCTCAAACATCTATTAAACATGTTTTGAAACATCTGGGCTCCTTAGCATGTCAGGCAGTTTTCTCTGTCAACTGAAGTAAAACTTTCCCTTCTTTTGTTACGTAGTTTAAATTAACTAAAACAAAAGAAGCTTACTCCCATATTGAGATTGCAACTCAGGAGTTTCCATCCAGAGCAAGCTTTCAAGCCAGTTGAAAACCTGCAAGTTTTTGTACTGCAAAACAAGGATTTTTAATCCTAAATCTGGACCCCAAAGACAGAAGTCTATGCAAGCTTTACAACAGCTTATATTTAACAGCAGCTCAAGATGTCCTTTAACATTTCTACATATTAAGTAAATAGAACAAAGAAACAAAATAATGCATACTCTTCACTTTATTTAGATCTGAATAAATAGCTCTGTAAAATCATGGGAAAAAATGCTAAATACTGAGGAACTACAACATTTAAAATGAGGAAGGGATTGGGGTGGGATCAATGGTGACTATTAAAGGTTAACAACACTGGATTCCTTTTAAGCCATGCAAACATCCAATTTCCTGAGCAACAACAGATTTGCATGAAGGTCACTAAGAGGATAATCAAAAGAAGAGCAGAACAAGCCATCTCTATAGATCTGACCCATTGAAGTACCTTTCCTCACATGAAAAGGGAGAGGAACTGAAAATCAGACAACTTCCAGAGGGGTAGCAGTTTTAAAGCCTAACAGTCCATGAAAGCTCTTGCAATACATAAATTTGTTAGTTTTTAAAAATGCCACAGAACTCCTTGTTTATGCTGTTGAAAATCAAATATGCAGCAAGAAAATCATGGGCTAATACTCTTATTTCTTACTCTAGCTACTTCTATACAGGCAAATGATTACTAAAAAAACCCCAAAACTTCAAAATGTAATACAAATGCATTTTGATTTCTTGTGATATCACATCATATAAAAAATCTCAAGCAAATACAAGTATAAATGCACAAACCTGTAGTAAATGTAATTCCTAGTAAAAATTAAACATTTTATTTTAAGATTAGATGAGCTAACTAAGACGAGGTCCTGTGCTACTGACTATGTGGGCTACATGTATCATAGAACAGGATAGTTTTGTTTCATTTAAGCACCAGGCACTGAGTACTCCAAAAAGCAGGATGCCAGATTAGATTTGTGGTCTGATGTCAGTGAACATATTAATGGTCAGAAAGCTTTACTGATTGTGAAAACTTTGTACTGTCCCACCAATAAAGCACCTTTGCGTTGATCTTTTCCACTTTCAGGTGGAATAAAACATTGGCTTGTAGTTTTCAAGCAACAAGCTAATAAAATGGCTGAAGGATTACAGAAGCAGGGAATGGAAAGTAATCAGAATGTAGCATTAAAAAGCTGATATCTCATCTTGTGCTAACCAGCAGCAAACAGCTGCATCTCACAGAACAGCTGTAAAAATGTCAACTTATCAACGGAACATAGCAAAGTTTCTGTTTTTAACTGCTTGTGAGATAAGGACTTAAAAGTATGTCACTCTTCCATAGTGCCTTCCGTCTAACATGGTATTTTGGCATTGACTCCAGGAATGATTCAAAGCCCCAGAATAATTTAAACCAGAGTATATTTCAATGCCTACGTGTGACTATTTGGGGCTAAATTACTACACTATCATCTTTTGTCCTAGAAAATGCAGAAGTACGAGTTGTAGACTTAGAAACAGTTTAAAATTTGTTTAACTTAGACAGCCATCTTTGATTAATCACAAACTGTACAAGCACTTTGATATGTGACACTAAAGCAAGAAATGAAACAAAGTCCCTTCCAACCCTATGATTCTATTATTTAGGCCTTGTTTCAAGCAAACTACTCTATCAATCTGAAGTTAGATATTCAAAGTACTGATTCTTTTCTACTCCAATCTAAACTATGGAATTAATATTTGTGTTCCTTCCTGAAAATAATGTTTATTTTTGACAATTTGAAAGAATTAGAGTTATTTGACCAAAATGCTCAAGATATTAGAGACCCAACAAAGTTACGTACTACGGCAATGTTTAAAGAACCACCTCAAATCCATTGAGATGTGGTATGTTTGTAATTGAGTTAAGAAAACAATTGGAGAGTATCTCTTCCAAAACAGTAAGGATGAAATCCACCTCTATTACAGGCGTGAGTGAGTGAAGTGCTGTTGTTTGGAATGTGCAGGAGGTCAGACTAGATGATCATAATGGTCCCTTCTGACAAAGTTTGAGGCTATGCAAAGGGTTAGGATACTTATGTTGCAAGTGGATTGGATAATCAGGAACAGCGGACTCGATGCACTGAAGGGTCTCCTGCATGCTGCTGAAGAAATGGGGGAATCATGAGATTTTATGATCCCAATGCAGTGGAGGTCAGGGGCTAGAAGATGGGTGGCTGCTATTCTAAACTGTAGCCTACAGTAGTGACACTATGTTCAAGTCCTTTGGCCTGTCAGTAATGAATTCTATCCCTTAGTGCCTGCCTAGCTCCCTACCTAAACTGGAAGGTAAATGGCATCTTAGGATTTTATGTATGTAAGCAAGTACTTACTGTCTAAATTCAGCAAGGAGGAAAATTTCTTGCATTGAACCGAACCCAATGCAGTAGCTGCACAGTTCATCCACAGGCCTTCGTAAATCCAGTTTGCAGTTATAACTGTTGTTGCAGTGCTGGAAATTTTCCACTTGTTGGACACAGTGGTAACAAGTAAAATGATGAGGCCCACCAAAGCCAGAAGCAATCCCGAGATTTGTAAAGATGATGCCATTCTTTGGTTTCCAGAGTAGCCCTCCACAAAAAACTCAGATACTAGAAACCTATTAAAATAGTTTAAATACAAACAATCAATCAGATTATATGGACATTAGTCACATTGCCTCTGCCATATGTAAATTATAATCTAACAGTAAAAAGATCTGCAAAATTATTTAACAGTATACGTGACAGCTAAAGTTTGATCACTTATTTGGCAATCAAGTTAAAGTACTCCAACAGTACATTGCCATTTGTTCCAGGTTTTTAGACTTCTACATCTTTATATATTTATCATAAAAACCAGAAACTCCAACAGCCTGAGTCTGCAATACAACTACTGTTACAATATTTCCATTTCGCTAGTTTACAAACTGTTTCTTTGTTTGTTTTTTAAATTAAGGTAATCACACACAAGACTAAAACTCAGTAAACTAAATCAATTTATACTTCATTACACTGCATTACATAGATTCAAATTTCAAACAAACCAGTGTTGATGCTTCAGCTTACCGTTATGTTTTCTGCCTATTTCAATTGTCTTCTGCTACACAGAAATGTCAGCACTTTGTGAGACCTAGTTTGGCCAAACACAAAGTTTGTACTGTGTTAGGACTTTCCCCCTTGTACTAAAAATCAAGGCCTCACTCTCAGATCATTGACTGTTGTATAAGAGTTCATAGTATCACACTAAATATAGCTTCACTAACATGCACAAATTAAATCACAGAAATTAAAAATCAATCATAATATTAGAGAAACTACTCACCAGATGTTTTCAAATTTGTCTGCAGATCACTTGCTTGTGGCCTGATAAGAGCTGACTGGTCACTTGATGTCAATTCCTTTGTTTCTTGCTGTTAATTTGCATTGAAGGACAGAATAATATGTTTACGACATCCCTAGAAACAATTTTCTAGGGAGGAACTGCTGTAGTTGTCATAAGGATGTTATATGATGATGAATGAGAAGGAAGGTGGTCCACAGTTATGAATGGGAGCAGAAGCAGTCCAAGACATTCTCTGTATGCAGTCCATACTGTTGAAAAATTTGAAAACCCCTTCTTTACATGAATGAAGGGCATTATTTAGCACTGTCCTCATGGTACTATGCAGCAAGCCAGTGCACTGTAGATTCACACTCAGGCTCATACTGACTCTAAATGTTAATATTCCACTAAAAAGACTGAGCCCTACATTAAAGAAAGAATCATTTTTCTTCCAAACACCTCCAAATTTTGCTTCTTAAACTAAATATATTTAGAAATCAATGAAGAAATTCTGCAACAAATTATAAATTAATTGACACAACAAGATCAAGCAGGATTACACTAAACAAACTCACCAATAACCCAGATTAGTGACTTGTGTAGACTAATTAGGTATGAACACATACTGCAGAGGACTAGCCATGTTAGTGTATTTCAGCAAAACAAACAAGGAGTCCTGTGGCACTTTTAGAGACTAATAAATATATTTATCACTGTACCTTCTGCTTAGGTTCTGTGAAACTTGAATTCAATTATCTATCTTTCAAATATTTTTCATCTGCAGCATTCTGAGATTTTGTTTGAGATACAGTAAATAAAGTTGAATCCATGATAAGTTTTAAAGAGTCTCAATCATTCATCAAGGAAAGGCTGCAGAAATTCAAATGTCTGCAACTTTGACAGGTATCAACCTAGTCAATTACCATACATTTGAAATCAAATAAGTGTTTTTGACTTTCATTACATTTGTTCTCACGTTTCTTGAAGGGTCATCTTCACATCACCCCTTCCCTGCTTTGTTAATATGAAGTCACGTTGCTATTAAAGCAATCTCCAGGGGTAACAAGGTAGTCAGTTTGCAAGCTCAATAGCTTTTCAGTGCCAACAAGACTGCCAGATTTGATGTCTGATTTGTTATTGCTTTTGTATTTTTAATTATACAAAAACATTTTGAAAAGACATGGTTTCACACCCTAGAATTAAGTATGAAGACAGTTTGCAATGGAGATATTCACAAATGCCAGTCATTAAATAATTAAGCACTGTTTGCAGTCAAGGCGGTCCCTAGGGCGTGGCTCAGGGCCGAGGACAAACCACACTGTGTGGGACACCTGCATGCCTCCCGCCAAGTTTGGCACATGGCGAGGAGGCAAGCTGCAGCTGCAGGTCTCCTGCCTGCTCCCTGCTTCCAGTCGGGAGGTGGGCTGCAGCTGCCTACCTCAGAGTCCCACCCAGTCCTTGCAGGAAACTGGGAACCTTGCAGCAGCTGCCTGCCTCCTGTCTGGCCCCAGTGCACAGCCAGAAGGGGGGGGGGGTTGCAGCTGCCTTCCTCCCACTGGTTCAGTCCAGGGCCCCCCAAAGTGTGGGGCCTCACACCAATTCGCCCTACTGTAGGCAGAGCCATAACTATGAAATTCAGCACCCAGGGAGCATTCTGATTTCAATGTGCCCCTTACAATGGCTGGCACCAGGGGCAAGCAGTGAGGAATGTGTCTTTTAATGGAGTGGCTCAATGGAGCCACACCAGCGTGCCTGGGGCAGAGCCTTGCTTGCCCCAACACAGTTATGGCCCTCACCATAGGGATGGCTCTGTTTGCAGCGCTCTTGTAGCTATGTTGGTCCCAGGATATAAGACAAGATGGATAAGTTAATAGTTTTTACTGGATAAAACTCAAAAACTTGTCCCTTCTAATAAACAACAATCATTTTTACCCTTACTGTGCCTGTCATCATATACTCATTTCTTCTGTTTACCCACTGTGACCCCAGCCTCCTGGGATAACCTCCTGAATGCGCAAAAATCAGGGCAAGCTGCACAACTGGGGCCAAACCTCCAAACCACTGACAGGTGATACTTAAACCAGTCTCCCAGTCAGTAACAAAACATGCTTATGATTCCCCACACTGGTCATCACAAAGCATAACAAAATAGAAACGGCCCCCTTTATTGCACATCAGCTCCTCCAGTCCCCACCTAGCCACTGGGTCTCTCAGGCTATGTCCACACACAAAGTTTTATTTCAAAATAACTCATTTTGAAATGACTTATTTCGAATTAAAAATATTTATTCGAAATAAGCCCCTCCAATAGAAATAGCATGCCCTGCGTATGGACATGCTATTTCGATTGCTGGAGAGGGGCATCCTGGGAGAACCAGGCAGGGGAAAACAGCCCCCAGTAAAGGGCTCTCCCTGCCCTGGGTCCCCGCTCCTGCTGGGGGCAGCGGGGAAGGGGCCCTGGGGCACCCCAGCAGTTGCAGGAAGCTGGGTCCCACTGGCTCCCCAGCGCCCGGGGGCTGAGCGGTTGCAGCCACAGGGAGCCAGTCCAACTCGGCTCCCCAGCACCCCAGGGGCTGAGCAGATGCAGCCGCAGGGAGCCTGGTCCCACCAGCTCCCCAGCCCCCCAGGCTGAGCAGCTGCAGTGGCAGGGAGCCCCGCGGCTCACCCTACACCCAGCTCTGGGGGCTGCAGTGCCCAGTGGGGTGGCCACAGCCATGGCGGCTCATCCGGCGCCCAGCTCTGGGGGCTGCAGCACCCGGCAGGGTGGCCGCAGCCACAGCGGCTCACCCCGTGCCCGGCTCTGAAATAAGAAAACGTCGTGTGGACCTATTCTTTTTTATTTCGAAATAACCAGTGTTATTTCAAAATAAAAAAGATGTGTGGACATACCCTTAAAGAAATCGATTCTCCTGACCCCAAAGGGTCAGTCACATCACCCAGAACAATATAGGTTTGGATCTTGCCCCAAATACGACGCTGCCAGCCAATCCTTTAGTAACTACAACTAAAGGTTTAATATACGAGGAAGAGAAACAAAATGAGAGATGTTAAAAGGTCAGAGTGAATCACATGCATGCAAATGATTTAGAGTCCACAGAAAGCAAGTCCTTGCAGAATTTGGAATTTTCAGGTTAGTCCAATTCCTCTGGTATACATCCAGCACCTGGGTGGGTCTCAGTCCTTTGTTCTGGTGCAGAATCATAGGGTTGTGGTGATTGGGGACTCACTCCTGAGAGGAACGGAGGAACCCATCTGTCACCCTGACAAGGCCTCGCGGGAGGTATGCTTTCTGCCAGGTGCCTGTATCCGAGATGTTACAGAGGGATTGTTAAAAATCATCCACCCCTCAGACTACTACCCCATGCTTCTTATCCAGGTGGGTACCAATGATAGTGCGAGAGGTGATCCTCAGCAGATCAAAGGTGACTTCAAGGCTCTGGGAGCAAGGGTGAAGGAGTCTGGAGCACAGGTGGTGTTCTCCTCGATCCTTCCAGTCAAGGCTACAGGCCTGAGGAGAGACAGATGCATCCTAGAGGTGAATGCCTGGCTGTGTAGATGGTGTGGTCAGGAGGGATTTGGCTTCCTTGACCATGGAGTACTGTTTCAGGAAGGAGGACTGATAGGCAGAGATGGCCTTCATATGTCCAGGAAGGGGAAGACAACTCCTAGAAAAAATGCAAGGAGGTATATGTAATAAAATTGAAAATCAAAATGACAAAGTAGGGCAATCGGCTGGGTGTCTTAGGTGCCTGTACACTAATACGAGGAGTTGGGGAAATAGGCAGGAAGAATTGGTAGTACAAGCGCAGACAAGGAACTATGATATTATTGGAATAACAGAGATGTGGTGGGATAGTCTGCATGACTGGAGCTCTGCCATGGATGGGTATAAACTGTTCAGGAAAGACAGGCAGGGAAGAAGAGGGGAAGGAGTAGCACTATATGTAAAAGAGCTCTATGACTGCTCAGAGCTCCATTATGGAAATGGAAGTGTGCCAGTAGGAAGTCTGTGGGTTACACTGAGAGGGGAAAGCAACAAGGGGGATGTTGTGGTGGGGGTCTGCTATAGACCACCAGACCAGAAGCAGGTGGATGAGGTGTTCTATGGACATCTAGCAGAAGCTTCTAGATCACAGGCCCTGGTGCTCATGGGGGACTTTAATTACCCTGACATCTGCTGGGAGGCCAATACAGCAGTGCATGGGCAATCCAAGAAGTTTTTAGAGAGTGCTGGGGACAACTTTCTGGTACAAATGCTGGAGGAACCAACTAGGGGCCTTGCACCTCTTGCCCTGCTGCTCACAAACAGGGAAGAGTTGATCAGGGACATAGAGGTAAATGGCAAGCTAGGCAGTAGTGACCATGACATGGTTGAGTTCAGGATGCTGATTAAAGGAAGGAAGCAAAGAAGCAAAATACAAACCCTGGACTTCAAAAAAGCAGATTTTGGCTCCCTCAGGGAAGTGATGGGCAGGATCCCTTGGGAAGCTAATCTGAAGGGGAAAGGAGTCCAAGAGAGTTGGTTATATTTTAAAGAAACCCTGCTAAGGACACAGGAAGTTGCCATTCCAATTAGGAGAAAGAACAGCAAACATGTAAGGCACCCAGAATGGCTTAGCAGAGAACTCTGCTCTAAGCTTAAACATAAAAAGGAAGCTTACAGGAAGTGGAAGCTTGGTCAGATGACCAAGGAGGCATATAAAGATATTGCTAGGGACTGCAGGGATAAAATCAGAAAGGCCAAAGGACAAATGGAGTTGCGGCTAGCGAGGGATGTAAAGGATAACAAGAAGGGGTTCTACAAGTATGTTAATAACAAGAAGAGGATCAGGGATGGTGTAGGTCCCTTGCTGAATGGGGCAGGCAGCCTTGTGACAGAGGATGAGGGAAAAGCTGAACTGCTCAATGCTTTTTTTGCTTCAGTTTTCACAGGCAGGGTCAGCTCCCAGCCCACTGGAGAGAAGAAAAGAGGCCCTTGGTGACAGAAGGCCAGGTTAGGGACTGCTTAAGGAAGCTGGACGTGCACAAGTCCATGGAGCCGGACGAACTGCATCCAAGGGTGCTAAGCTAATTGGCCGATGAGATAGCAGCATCGTTGTCCATTATCTTTCAAAACTCATGGAGAATGGGGGAGGTGACAGAGGATTGGAAAAAAGCAAATATAGTACCTATTTTCAAGAAAGGGAAAAAGGAGGATCCAGAGAATTACAGACCTGTCAGCCTCACCTCAATCCCTGGAAAAATTATGGAGCAGATTCTCAAAGAATCCATCCTCAAACACTTAGAAGAAAATAAAGTGATCAGGAACAGTCAGCATGGATTTACCTATGGTAAATCATGCCTGACCAATCTCATTTCCTTCTATGATCAGGTGACTGGTTTTCTGGATGCAGGAAGAACTGTTGATGTGATATAACTTGATTTTAGCAAGGCTTTTGATACAGTTTCCCACAGCATTCTCATTGGCAAATTAAGGAAGAATGGGTTGGATGGGTGGACTATAGGGTGGATAGAAAGCTGGATAGATCAACGGTTTCGGCGTGTAGGAATCAATGGATCCATGTCTAGCTGGCAACCGGTCATGAGTGGTGTGCCCCAGGGGTCAGTCCTGGGGCCGGTTCTGTTCAACATTTTCATCAATGATCTGGATGATGGCAGAGACTGCACTCTCAGTAAGTTCGCGGATGACACCAAGCTGGGGGGAACAGTAGACATGTTGGAGGGCAAGGACAGGATTCAGGGAGACCTAGATAAATTGGAACAGTGGGCCAATAGAAATCTTATGAGGTTCAGTAAGGACAAGTATAAAATCCTGCACTTGGGACAGAAAAACCCCACGTACTGCTATAGGCTGGGGAACATTCAGCTAAGTAGCAGCAGTGTAGAAAAGGACCTGGGGGTCATGGTGGATGGGAAGCTAGATACGAGTCAGCAGTGTGCTCTTGCTGCCAAAAAGGCCAATGGCATACTGGGCTGCATCAAAAGAAGTGTTACCAGCAGATCAAGGGATGTGATCATTCCCCTCTATTCTGCACTGGTGAGGCCACATCTAGAATACTGTGTTCAGTTTTGGGCTCCCCACTACAAAAAGGACAGGGACATGCTAGAGAAAGTTCAGAGGAGGGCAACCAAAATGATTAAAGGGCTGGAGTACACGCCCTATGAGGAAAGACTGAAGCCATTATGCTTATTTAGTCTGCAGAAGAGAAGATCGAGGGGGGATTTGATAGCAACCTTCAACTACTTGAAGGGATGCTCCAAGGAAGATGGAGCTTGACTATTCTCAGTAGTAACGGAGGACAGAACGAGGAACAATAGTCTCAAGTTACAGTTAGGGAGGTCAAGGCTGGATATTAGAAAAAGCTTTTTACTAGGCGAGTGGTGAAGCCTTGGAATGAGCTGCCTAGGGAGGTGGTGGAGTCTCCATCTTTGGAGGTGCTTAAGGCCCGGCTGGACAAAACAATGATTGGGATGGTTTAGTGGGAGTGGTCCTGCCTCTGGCAGGGGGTTGGACTAGACGACCTATGAGGTCCCTTCCAACCCTATGATTCTATGATAAGAATCGTTCCAGAGGTGGGTGTTGGTGGTTGTAGACTGAAAACAAAATGGAACTGGGGCTGCTGCCTTTTATCATCTCTGTCCTTCTCCATGCTCTGCGAGTCTTTACAAATCAAAATGGAGTTGAGTCACATGGGCAAGTCTTAGTAGCTCAAAAGGTTTCTCCCTGGGCCCACTACACCTGGGAACTTCCTTAATGGGCCATTAACAGAAACAAAAGTTCGTAGACATCCACTCTGGAGAGTGCCGTAGAATTCAATAATTTGAAACACAAATAGAATAAACCAATTCCTAACTTCAAATACAGGCATTACACTTTCATGTAAACCACAGAATCATTCCTAGCTGATTACAACCTTTCCATTGGTACCAAACATGCCACATCATATATGGATTATTGCAAATTCAAAACATTAATATGAGAAATAATAATAAATGATTCTCTAAAGCCAAACAGTGTCAACCCACCTATTGCATTTTGCTGTTTCTGTATTGCAAGCTGCTTGGAACTGTTTAACTTGACTGTATATGGCCATGGACCCTGATTTTGACTTCTTGGCACTATACAGAAGCCACTTGAAACCCTGCCACTTCCCATCACTGCCAAGTTCTTTTTTCTTTCCCCAAAACCTGATGCCATTGCTGAGTCTCTCCTTCAATACTGCTGATGCCATGCAATCAAAAGTCATGAGTTAGATCTAAAAAACTATGAGATCAGTTTAAAAAACACGTGAGATTTAAAATAAGATATACTTATTTAATTATAGTCTATGTTCTTTCACTTTGGATCATGTTTTCAGGTTTTTCTCCACAACAGAGCTTTCAGAAGCTACTTTTTGTATCATTAATAAAATATGAAATTGTCACATAATCACAAGATTTTAGGAGCTAGGTTTATATCAGGTGTCGGCAACCCCCAGCACCCATGCCAGAAATGGCACAGGGCTGAGCCTGAGCAGCACGTGGCACTCTGCAGGCCCCACCCCCCTGCTGTCCCCATTCCCCCAGGCACCTGTGGTCAGCAGGGACAAGGTAGCTGCAGCGTGCAGCTCCTGGCCCCTGCTGGCCCCATCCCCTGATGGGCAGGGCTAGAGGGAAGCGGGGTGGCTTGGCCAGCTGGCAGCCGTTGCTGCTGGGGGCAGGTGGTGGCCCCAACCCCAACCCCTGGACAGGGCCGTCCCTAGTGGAGTGCAGGGCCCTGGACGAATAGCCCTTTGCGGGTCCCCCACTTAGCCCCGCTGGCAGTGGGGGGGTGGGGCCTGTCAGCCCAAGGGAGGGGCAGGCCTCTTTGTCCCTTTGCTGGCTGTCCCATGCTGGGGCCTGGCTCAGCATTCCCAGTCTCTTCCCGCCCCCACCACACACGCTGCTTTTGGTTCTGTGCCAGAGTAGTGGGGAGGAGGCAGGAGGCAGCATGGCCACGGCGGGGTGTAGCCATACGGGCCCCATGTTGCCTCCTGCCCCCTCCCTGCTGCTCCGGCACAAAGCCAAAAGCAGCATGGGGGGCAGGGGGTGGGGCAGAGACCAGGAGCACTGAGCCAGGTGCCGCTTTTGGGTGGCTAGCCCGGTTACTGGCATGGGGGGGCTGCAGTGCAGGCCCCGCACTGCCCTGCTTGGAAAGACAACACGGGGACCCCTGAACTGTGGGGCCCAGGGCCATCGCCCCTCCCCCCACTAGGGACGGCTCTGCCCTGGGAGGCCACCCTCCACTGCCGGGGACGGAAGCCAGCACACGGAGGCCACCGCCCCTTTTGCCCTTCCCCAGCACCCACTGAGGATACAGTGGGCAGGACTGGCACGGGTGTTGGCAAAGGTTGCCGACCCCTGGTTTATATTCATAAAAGTCGCTGCTACTGTGAGCCCAAGGATAAAACTGCAAGAGTTTATCAAGCCCCCATCTCTATACTTTACAGATTTTTACATTTTATAATTTTGAGGGGTTTCAATGTTTATTTTTAAGTTTTTCTACAAACTTTTCATCCATTTATATTTTCACAGTGCAGAAATTATTGGGGGAATCAGACAATAATAACTGGCAGGAGTTGAGAGTCAAAAAGTTGAATTTTACAACACAAATTATCATCATCACGTGTCAATATATCCAAAGTAAAAATCCTTGCCTCGAGCTCTAATATGTTCTCAAGCACCATTTTTCTGACCCTGTTTAAGCTGTACATTTTAAGTGTTACCAATAGAAATATTTTCCTCTGGGTTTGCAAATGCTCAGTGAAATAGATGTTTTCCAGTAAAAATCTATTAACCACCACCCTAATTATTCCAGCCAGGCTCTCATGATATGGCCTTACAGCAGGATATAAGAAGAGCCATAGTGGATCAGGCCAATAGTTCATCTAGCCCAGTATCCTGTCTTCTAACAGCGGCCAATGCCAGGTGCTTCAGAGGGAATGAAGAACAGACAATCAACAAGGGTACATCTACACTGAAGCCTTAGGTTGACTTAAAGAAGATTAAGCCAACCTATAGACTCCTGTGGCCACACTGGGCTTTTATTAAGCCAGTTTAAGTGCTTCCTTAATTTGACTTAATAACACCACCTCTTAAGGTTGATTTAATGCATAAATCGACGTTATTAAGTTAACTTAAGGGCTTTCCCTATCTACATTAGCTTAAACTGACCTAATTGGCCTCCAAGCCCCACCCCACTTTACTCCTTCATCAACCTAGCCCCTGCCAGTGTGGACGCAGGTAGTCAACAGGAGTTTTCAATCTGGACTCTCTAAGTCAATTTAACAAGGTCAACTTTAAGTCAACTAAAAGACCATCTGGTTAGGTTGACTTAACAGAGCCTACAGTGTAGACATACCCTAATTGATCTATCCTGTCAGCCATTCCCAGTCCTGGCAAAAAGCAATCTCTGCCTATCCCAACAAATAGTCATTGGTGAAACCTGTCGTTCATGAATTTATCTAGCTCTTTTTTGGACCCTGTTATGGTCTTGGCCTCTACAAAATTATCTGGCAAGGAGTTCCACAGGTTGCTGATGTTGTATGAAGAAATATTTCCAAATGCTTGTTTTAAATCTGTGGCCTCTTAATTTCTTTTGGTGATCCCTAATTTTTGTGTTATGAGAAAGAGAAATAACACTTCCTGAATTACTTTCTCCATACCAGCCATGGCTTTATAGACCTCTATAATATTTTCCTGAAAAATTTCAGTCTTCTCACACAGAAGACTTTTCTTATCCCTAATCATTTCAGTTGCCTTCTTCTGTGTCTTTTCCAATTCCAAACTAACTTCTTTGAGATGTTCCTAAGGGGCAGCCGTGTTAGTCTAGTTCAGTAACAAACAAGGAGTCCTTTGGCACTTAACGACTAACAAACATATATTGCATGAGCTTTCATGGGAGAAAATTCTGCTTTGAAGCTTCTGATGAAGTGGGATTTTTCTCCCACAAAAGGTCATGTGATAAATTTGTTAAAGTGCCACAGCATTCCTTGCGTGGGTTATTTTTTGAGATGGGATGACCAGATCTGCGTGCAGCGTTTACATTGTGGGCGTACTATGGATTCTGTCATCTATCCCCTTCCTAATGGTTCCCAACATTCTGTTAGCTTTTTTGACTGCCACTGTAAATTGAGTGGATGTTTTCAAAGAACTATGAACAATGACTCCAAGATCTCTTTCTTGATTGGCAACCACCACTTTAGACCCCATCATTTTATATGTATAGCTCAGACTACATTTTCCAATGTCCATTACCTTGTATTTATCAAAATTGAATTTCATCTGCCACTTGTTGGCCCAGTCACCCAGTTTTGTGAGACCCTTTGTAACCCTTCACACTCTGCTTTGGACTTACCTAGCTTGAATAGTTTTGAATCATTAGCAATTTTTGATACCTCACCGTTCATCCCTTTTTCCAAAACTTTTATGAATATGTTGAACAATACTGGTCCCAGTACAGACCCACAGGGGTGAGCACTATTCAAGTCTCTCGATTCTGAAAACTGACCATGTAGTTCTGGAATTTCACATCAGAGTTCCTTCAGAACACTTGGGTGGCTATCATCCGGTCCTGGTGACTTATTACCATTTAATTTACTTTCAATTTTTTCAGTCTGTTACAAAGCCTCTTCTAATCAAACCTCAAGCCATGACAGTTCCTCAGATTTGTCATCTTAAAAAAAAAGTCTCAGAGTTAGGACTTCAGGCTTCCCATGGTTTGAGCCTGTTAACTGCTCTGATTTGCTGTTACTTTATGACCTGATCCGATGTTTTACACCCCCTTGCATTTAGTTTCATTCCTTTCTGTAAGTTCACCCATCTTTGAAGCATCTGAGGAAGTGGGATCTTCTCCCACAAAAGCTCACGCAAAATATAAATCTGTTAGTCTTAAAGTGCCACACAACTCCTTGTTGTTTTTTTCTGCTTTCAAACATCATACTTTTGACTTTCCCAGTTGTATTGTCACATCTCATTCAACAGAGTTTATTCTCCTTTCTATTGTCCTGGATAGGATTTGACTTCCACATATTAAAGAAAGCCTGTCTGCCTCTAACTGCTTCTTTTACTTTCTCATTCAGCCACAGCAGCACTTTTTTGTCCTTTTTTTTAAATTTGGCACAAACCTTTAAATTGACCCATGACTACAGTGCCTTTAAAAAGTTTCCAAGCAGCATGCACAGGAGGGGTGTCGCTGGCGCTGGGCACCCGGGGCACATGCCCCAAACCCCAGCACCGGGGCCCCGGCTCTGGCGGGGCCCCCCCCGTCCCAGTCTCCAGCCCAATTGGGCCACAGATCCAGGGCCCAGCCACCAGCGGCCACGGCGGCCCCGTCCCCAGCCGCGGTTCTGGGGCCTGGCCACCCGTGGTTGCGGCAAGGAATCTGGGGCCTGGTCTGTCCAGCAGTCTCCAGATCCATTCACTGCCCTCATGATAACAATGTCCCTCAGGTTTCTGCCTTGGACAATGATGTAGTCCAGGAGGTGCCCGTGCTCTGACCTCAGATGCCTCCACATAGTCTTGAGCTAAACTTTCTTGTGGAAGACCATGTTCCTCACCATGATTAGGTTCTACTGGATGCATTTGGTCAGGATCAAGCCATTCATGCTGATAGCTCCATTCCAGATTTCATTGTCACATCCAGTGTGGGGACTGAGGTTGCCCAGGAAATCATCTTATTATTCTTGGGTATGAAAGCAAGGGCATTGTCAAAATTGGAGTAGAACCTTTCTTCGAATCCATAGTTGGGTTGTGGGCACTGATGACAGTGGTGCATTGGCTTCAGCTGAGGAGCAAGAGGGGGTCATCAGCCTTTGCTGACACCTGAAAAGAGTTCAGGAGGTGTGCTAGTGTTCTCGTTCCTGATGATGAACCTGGTTCCATGGATGTGGGGATCATGGTCTAATTTCCCTTTCCAGAGGAAGATGTACCCTCTACTGACCGCCCTCAATTGCCCCTCAGGACACTCAAGGTTGCCTGCAAGCATGAAGGCATATGTATCAACAACTGAGAGAAAGCAAGATGCTGCCTGCTCAGTGTTGAGCTGCCTTGTTCATCAAGGTGTATGCCATTTTGAGGCTCAACAACTTGACACTGAGGCAGAACAGTGGCATTTAAGGAAGAAGGAGACTAACCCCAAGCTGCGAATTCCACTTCCCCATACAGCAAATGTCCTCACTGCTGAAGGACATGTGGATTCAGAACTGGGCTCCTCAGTCATTTCAAGACCCACCAAGCCCAACAGACATCATACTCAATTCGAGAAACCACCAACAATCTGACCAAGAACCAGTCAGTCAAGCTTGTGAGAGCAAGAGAGAGTGTGTTCATTTTCACCTCAGAGTCCTGTCCATCCTGGCATTGTCCCATCTCCACCACAGCCATTCCTGCTGTTTCAAAGGAAGAAGATAAAAACAACCCCCCCCCAATACATTTCTCAGAGAGTGGGAGGGGATTGAGCAAAATTTAGGTGATCCTTCCTGCTGGTACTGAACACAATCGAAAAAATTCTTAGGAAGTTCTAAGGGACACTGGGAAGTCAGAGACCATTAACTGGCTTTAGTTTTGAAGACTTCAGTGGGAGAAAATAATTATCTGAAGCAAGAACTCTCTCCTGTGACACAGGATTATTGAGCTAGCCTGCAGTAGAAGCCCTACATGAGCGCAGCAGCAGCACATCTGGTGAAGAGTCTCTATGGCCAGGTTTGCACTCGGGAGCTTCTGACAGCATAGCTGTACTGAAGCAGCCGCACTGCTCTTAGATCACTTGTGTTGCCACTCTAAGCTGATAGGAGAGAGCTCTCCCACAGACATAATTAAACCACCCTCAAAGAGTGACAAGAGAAGCTCTCCCCCCAACATAGCACCATCCACTGTAGTGTGTTTATCACTCAGGGATGGGATGCCTTAATCACACTCAAAGATTCACAGACTCTAAG
Organism: Podocnemis expansa; assembly: GCA_007922195.1. Taxonomy (NCBI): domain Eukaryota; kingdom Metazoa; phylum Chordata; order Testudines; family Podocnemididae; genus Podocnemis; species Podocnemis expansa. The sequence continues at coordinate 26,646,810 of ML682006.1, forward strand.
GGCATATCCACACACACATTTTAAATCGAAATAACACTCGTTATTTCAATTTTAAAATGTTTATGTACAGATCATGTTTCCTTATGTCTAAATAAGGAGCTCCCTTATTTTGAAATAAGAAAAATCATTTTGATATAATAAAACCTAGTTTGATACCACAATGAGGGTTATTTTGAAACTGTGGTTTCAAAATAACCCTGGCTGGCTCTGTTATATTGATATGACGCACATATCGATATAACAGTTGACCTTCCTCCCAGGGTGCATGGCACCCTGGAAGGAAGTCCCCCAGCCAGCACCCAGCCAAGGAGCTGGTCAGCACCCTGGCTAGGGAGGGAGAGGAGTTGCAGGGGGGTGGTGGGTCAGGGAGCCGGTACGCCCCGCTTGCTGTGTTTGCTGGCAGCTAGGGGCAGCGAGTCGGGGAGCTGGCTTGCCCCACTTGCTGGGCTTGCCAGCAGCTAGTGGGGTGGCCTGGTGGGGAGCTGGTGCACCCAGCTTGCCGGGCTTGTTGGCTGGATGGCAGGTGCGGGAGCCAGCATGCCCCACTGCCCCAACTTCTCCATGGCTGGGTGGCAGCTGAGGAGGCCGGCGTACCCAGCTTGCTGGGTTTGCCAGCTGCTGGCCAGGTGGTGGGTACAGGAGCTGGCATGCCAGGCAAGCCGGGCATGCCGGCTCCCACGCCTGCTGCCCAGCCAGCAGCCGGCAAGCCGGGGCAGTCTGGAGCACTGGCTCCCACACCTGCCGCCTGGCCAGCAGCTGGCAAGCCCGGCAAGCGGGGCGAGCCGGCTCCCCAATCGGCCACCCTGCTAGCTGCTGGCAAGCCAGGCACACCAGTTCCAGCACCCACTTCCTGGCCAGCTGCGGAGAAGCACGGTGGCATGTGGGGTCCCTGCCAGCGCTGCTGGTCAGCTGCGAGGTAGCTGGGTGCCCAGTGGTCCTTTCCCAGCTGCAGGGCCAGCTGCGGGGATGCAGGGTGCAGGTGAATTCCTGACCTGGGGGCTTTTTTCCCCTGCCTGGCTCTCCCGTGTGGACATACCCTAAGTTCAGAAGGGGCCAATATGATCATCTAGTCAGACCTCCTGCACAATGCAGGCCACAGAACTTCACCCACCCACTCCTGAAATAAACCTCTAACCTATGCTTGAGTTATTAAATTCTTTAAATCTGGTCTGTCATCTCTCCAGAGTGTCAACCATCTGTCTGACCTTAAGTGCTGTCAGCTTTTGGATGTCAAACAGACAGACCCTATAAGGATGATTACACGGACACTTAGGATTTAATATCTTCATGAATGATGGAGAGAAACAGCTTAAAATAAGAGTACTCTCTAGTCTTTTGAAATGAAGGAAAGATAGTTCTGTAATATATAAACGTGGCATGACCGGATCTAAAAAACTGAGGATTTGGCCTCTGATGCAGGATGTTTTGTATGGTTTGTCTAAATACACAATGACAGGGATCTTAAAACTAATGTTTGGGAAAATATAAGCATCGGGAAACAATTTGTGGTAGTTTGAACTATGGAATAAGAAATTTGAATGTCAAAAACAAGTCTTATTTGCTCAGGAGATATTAAAGGGTTTTTTTTTAATTAAACCTCAAGTCAAAAAATGGGTGACTGAAGTTATTCTCCTTCTAAAGCCATTTGTAGGCATCTAGGCCTTTACCCAAAAATCTCTGCACTCTGCAGACTCCCACTGACTACAGGCCACTTTGGCTCAGATTCCTGGCTGAGGTGCCCAACTTCCCAAAGCACTGAAGAGCTTCAACAGGAGCCTCCGGGGAAGGGCTGCTGCTGAGTTCTTGGCACGCTCCAAAATCTGGCTGTTAATGGGGCTGATGGAAAAAGCCAGAGCAGGTCTGGGTGACCCAAATGGTCATTCCTGTTTCTGACCCATAGTATGAACCTGAAACCGCCCGTGGCAGCAGCAGCCCTGTCCCCACTTGGGGATGTGGGGCCTGGCCACCCGCGATCGCTTCTGGCCCCAGCTCCAGCCGGGGATGTGCGGCCTAGCCGCCTGCGGCGGTGTGGCAGCTTCCAGCCCTGTCCCCAGCCAGAAGGTGGGGCCTGCGGGCCATGCCCCGGGTCACTACCAAGGGCAGCAACGCCCCTGATGCACAGCTGTCATTTCTGGCACCTTAGTTTTTATTTTCTGTTTAACAACCTTCTGATTTTTGTCAAAGCAGCAAGGAGTGCTGTGGCACTTAAAGACTGACATTTATTTATCGCATGAGCGTTCACGGGAGAAGATCCGACTTCGCCTGTAGCTGCCCGTCCTGAGCCCCAACAGACTCGAAGTCCCACAGACCTGCAGGCCAGGGGGTCTAGGGGAAGCTGCAGGAACAGCCACGGGGCTTCACCAGCCCCAAGGCTCCTACTGCTGAGCTGCCTGGTTTGCCCCGGCCCCTGCACAGCAGCACAGCCGTTTGGATGCTGGTCCCCCTGGGGCCCACAATACCACAGCGCCCATCTTCCCAACAGCCTCGAGGTACCCAGGCGGGAAGGCCGGAGGGCTTCGAAAACGCCTCTTCCCAACATGGCGGCTACGGGACCCTCTGCGGTGACGTGAACCCCCGTCTCAACATGGCGCCCGAGGCTTGGCTTGCAGAGGGCGAAGACCCTCCCAATATGGCTCCCGCGCTGGCACGCCCCGTACGGCCTTTTCAACATGGCGGCTACGGCACCCTGTGCGGTGACGTAAATCCCCTTCTCAACATGGCGCCCGAGGCTTAGCGGGCAGAGAGCGCAGTGACCCGCTCAACATGGCTCCCGAACTTAGACGCGGCGTACAGCCTTCTCAACATGGCGGCTGGCTTTGCTGCCGGAAATACTCTCCTCCCCAGGCCACCAGCGGAAGCGGCGGCTGCTGGCCGGCCTCCAGCGCCCGGCGGCCCGGCTGCCCCGAGTCCTGACGGGATCGGCCCTTCCCTCGTCTGACGCGCTCAGCGCGCGCTGCCCTGGCAAGATGGCGCCCGGGGCCGCCGGGCTGTCGGGCAGCCGCTGAGGGCAGCAGGGCGGGGCAGCCGACATGGCGTGGAGCTGCTGGGCCCGGCTCGGCGGCCGCTCCCCGGGGCACAGGTAGCGGGGGGCCCCGGCCCGGATGGGGCGCCGGGAGCTCGGCACTGGGGCCGGGACCGTGGGACGGGCGCTGGGGCCTCCCGGCCTGGCCCCCGCCCGCCTCTGCCGCCCCTCGCGGGACACAGGGACCGTCCTGGCCGTGGCTCGCCCAGCGCCGCCCCAGTACCCCGCAGGGCGTGTGGAGGGTGCTCACTAAATTGGGTTAACACGGCGGCTAGCTGACAGCTGGCGGGTGTTGGGAAATTTAGGGGGGGCAGGGGGTCTTAGGGAAATCCCTGGCTGCCCCCCCATCCTCCCCCACAGCTAGGGTTACCAGATGCCAGCCAAAGGAGGACATGCCCTGCTTTTTTACTTTCACGTCCTGTGTCTGGCGGGCATTTTAAAAAGACATGATTTTGTCTAGCATTTACTCACAGGGGTTAAAGTATGCTGGAGTGCCCCACAACACCCTGTTTTTAGGGAGAGTGTTCCAGGCCTCTCTGAAGACAGAAGAATATTACATTATTACATTTTCTCCATGTGTCCTCCTTTTTGTGCTTCCCTGTCCTCCTTTCCAGGCTGTGGTATCTGGTAACCCTACCCACAGCCCTTGGACCCAGCTGGGACATTTAACTGGGTGAGAGAGCTGGTCGTGTAACACCCCAGACCAGGCCGGTGCTGGCACCATCCTAAGGCTGAGCATTATAGCTGGGAAACTCCCCCACTTCAAATACCTCTAGCCACTGACTCAGGCAGGGTGTGCGTCCACTTGAGTTTAGTCTCAGCAGTCATTAATAGGGGAATAGGTGAAGGGTGGCATTTGAAGCAATAGAAGACAAACTATCAGGCCCAGGCCTGAAGCTTCAGCTACTGTCTGGCAGCTCTCTCCCCTCCTGCCAGGGAAATGAATTGGTTGAGTTGGTTTTGTAACACTAAAGAACACACCAAGCTGCACCCCCATGTCAGTGCTTTAGCTAGAGTCGTGTTGATACCATACTTCTAATGTTTTTCATATGGTTGTGGAAGCTGGACTGGAAAATGAGACAGACAAACAAAACAGCTACTTTCCCCATTCTGGTCTTTCACCACTTCCTGAGACCTGCCCTTTCTTTTCCCTCCTCTTACCATGCTTGCCCCTCACCTCCCAAATTTTGGTAACATCAAGGTAATAAGAGGGTCTGGGCATAAATAGAGGTAATATTTAGAATGACTTGACTTTGGCTATGTAGGTGGCACACATTTCTTCTTCTTCCTCCCCCCTCCCCCCTACCAGGTTTGCTTTATATACACAGCAAAGAAGTGGATTCAGAAGAGCACCACAAAAACCAGACCCTAAAAAAACAGACCAAGAAACTGGCTCCAAACCACATAGAAGCAGTCTCTCTCCTCCAGTACAGGAACCAGTCTTCTGTAGTTCTTCCCGTTCCCTGAAGCGTCTTGTGAAGCCATTCATTTTTACAATAGGGGTAATTATTTGTGCCAGCATCTTACATGTATTAGAAGTAGAATTGATGCAGAGTTAAACAGGCAGGTGCCTACAACACAAGTTGTGCATGATAAGCAAGAGTATTCCATTTAAAAAAATGCTGTTAAATCAGAACGCTTATTGCATGAGGCTGTACACCCATCACCATCAAGGTGCTTTTATTTATTTATTTATTGAAAAGCTGTTTTCTCAGAAGGTTGCTTCCCCCCCCCCCCCTTAACTCACTATCATCAGTAGGTTTGGTGGATTCCTTCCAAGAGGAATATTACCAACTTCTTACCCAATTAGTGGGGGAGCGTGTGCTTAAATAATGCTGTATTTTTATGCTATGTATAGTGTCTTACTTGCCAGTCCTAAGGTAGCTGCATTATCTTTCACAGGGAGAGAATGCTCTTCAATACATTTCCCGTACATATGCTAGGCAGCTAGCTTCTTACTGAGCCCTCAATGTTTGCCAGTATTTCTCCATCTCCTGAGGAAGGTTAAAAATAAAATTAGCCTGAAGCTAACCAAGTTGCTTTCATATTCTTTCCAGCCATCATATCCCATTCCATGTTCCTTCCTCTGGTACCTGATTCCCTTCTCCCTTCAACCTGAAAAAAAATGGGAATGAATATCTCTCCTTGCAAGTAGAAAGAAGCAGAGCGTATAGCAGACTGACCTTAAATTCTGCAACAGAAATTCTGATTTTTATGACACAGTATGGTCTAATCCTGCCACATGCTAGAAGTTAGGCAGTAACTTGAAATGTGTGGGAAAAATCCATGAACTGAAGATTCTTATTAAATAGAGTAATAAATCAATAGTGTTATGTAATGCAGTGAGGTCCTCACTTTTTGAATGTTCTTAATAGTATTAATACTAAGTGCAGTAGGAGCACATGCTAAATTTTTACCTAAAATTGTATAAGGATTCCATTTTTAGACTTTGGTTTTGAACGCATCTAATGTTACATAGTTTACAGGCTGTGCATTTGGATCAGCTGCTGTTTGGCAGTACGAATGCCTAAAGTCCCGGGTCCAGAACTATTTTGATGAAGCTCGAGCAGATTGGATGGATAAATTACGACCTCAGAAAAGTGGGGATTTCAGAAAGCAGGTACATGGAACATGACTTCTGTCCATTAAAATGTGTTAACTGCTTAATACAGTGGCTGTATGGTTCCAATATACATGTATTGCTTATGACCAATGTGTTTAGTGCTTTACAGAATGCGACACTTAATGTACCCTTAGAAGATTGTTTTATACAATATTAACTATATGGTAAACTAAAAATCAGGCATGTATATTAATGCCTCTAGTATTAACTGAGTGACAGTAACAGATACTTGTCTCTTATTTTATAATATCAGATTTTGGCACTTAGAAAAGTTGTTAATGAGTGCTATATGGCAAAAGTGACAGGTATGCATAACAAGATGGTCAGTACCTTTTGGGTCAGGGAGCTTGGGGCTGCCTGCCCTTTTTAGTTATCAGACCCAGATGAAAATGGGTCAGCTGATTCCTATAAGGGGCTTGGAAAGCTGAAGGAAAGAAGTTGGCTCAAGTGGCTGGTTCTGGAGCAGGGGGAGAGATGAACTGGAAAGGCTTCTGGTCCCTGAAAACTTCTTTGATCAGGGGGATAATTGTGTTACTCTGAGTTTTCTATTTAAAGAATGAAACTGGACCCTGAGTGAAGCACCTGAACAGACTTGGGCATGGCATTAAGACTTTCTCGGCTGGGAGAGACGGCTAGCAGCTTACAACATTCTATACGTTAATTAAAAAGGAAACTGATGCACAGTTAGTGTAGATGAAAACTAAACATTTGGAAATGCTACCAAATAGATACTGAAAAAATGAAATAGCAGCTTCCTTTTTGCCCTTTTTCGCTGCCCCCTCTCCCCCCCCAAAGTCAAGAAAGAGACCCCAGTATTTCTCGGTACATCTAATGTATTTTAAAATTACACTCTTCCCCCCCAATGTTAGGCATAGTATTGCCAACCCCCAGAGTTAAAAATTATGGGTTTTTTTAATCTCATGATTTTTAAGACTTTCATAAATACAAGGTTCTTATTTGTCTTTTGAGCCTTTGAGATTCCTATTTTCAAGCTTTTCTTTGCAACTGTAAGGGCTAGGCACTTTTTTGTAAACATTTTTTTAAAAAAAGATAATCAAGTAAATCCCCAGCTCCAGAATACGTGATTAACAAAAGGACCAAATATTGCTAGATTTAAGATAAAATTATTAGTTGGCAGTATTGTACATAGTCACTTGTATTTTGCCATATTTTAATTTAAAATATAAGAAACGGATTCTGTACACTTTTTATCCATCAAGAAATTAGTTCCCTGGCATGCAGAAGAGCAGATTTGATTCCAGATCTGTTTCTTCCAGCACTGATAGGTGTGTGTGCATCTGCAGAGGCATTTGTGCCTGCAGCAGGATGCAGAGGAACCCTCTTGTGTCCATGATGTGAGTTGACTACACTGTAGCTTTCCTGTACAAGTGCAAGCCTGGTTACCTGTGTATGAATCACAGGTAAAATGAAAGCTGCCCCTTAAGTGTATTTGAAATAGTTCAGAACTAAATGTCTTTACTTCACAATCTGATAGCTAATTAGAATCTAGCAGCCATTTCCCATCTAAAATATAATAAACAAATCCACCATGTTGTTGCTAATATGTTTTTTTAAAAATCTCCAGCTCCCATCTTGTAATACAAGTATCCTTCTAAATTCAATATCTGGTTCTAGTTAGTAAGTTATTAATTTTTGCATTATACAAAATCATGTTTGCATAATGACCATATTGGAGGACATGATAAGGAGAAAATACTAATGTGGGTTTAGCTAGATTCTGTGCCAGATAATTAAGGAAGTGGGGGGAGATGGAGTGATGACTTTGACAAACATTTCACTAAAATCATATTTCATTACTTTTTGTCCAGCCTACAAAAATAAATTATGTAGCTTCTTGGAATGTTTGTTTAACTACAGTCAAACCAGCTTAAAAAAATATGAACATAAAAGGGGCTATTAAAAGGGTATGGGGTGGGGGGCGGGGAGGAAGAACATCTAAATAAGGGCTGACTGGTCAAAATAAATTTTTTTTGTAGTAGTTTCTTAAATGGTGGAGGAGGGATGGACTGAAATGGATATAATGGGGAGTGAATGCCACATTCTGTGAGCAGCTTCTGCAAAAATGACCTCTGGCCCAGAGGCGGATTTTCTCAAAGGTGGGTGGTGAGAGACCACAAGTAGCCATGGGGAAGAGGTTCAGCCTAGGAGATATAAATAAGTATTGTGGGTTATATCTTCCTTGGTATAAACTGATAGTGTCTTGCATTTCAGTGGAACTATGCTGTTTTATCCTATACGAGGGCTGGACCTTTTTCTGTAATAGAACAGTCAGCTGAAAGTAGAGAGTTAAAAAAAATATATGAACAGGAAATATAACTTTCTATAAAAGAAACACTATGGTTAAGTCTAAGAGAATAAATATTAGAAACTTATATTCACTCAATCCTTCTACTAAAAGGAACTTGATTTTTTTTAGCAGCATCTTTCTTGACTTTTAAATCTTTCTGATATCCTTACTACTTTTGGAGGTCAGTGAAATATTATTTTCTTTCAGATTAACAAGTGGTGGAATAGCCTGAGTGAGGGTCAGCGGACTGTGACAGGTTTGTGTTAGCTTACAAGTATTAGACATTCACAGGAAGAGAATTATGGCAAACAGGTACAGTATGTCGCAGTAGATGGTTTTCATGCCATGCTTATTAATTGTTAGAAACAAAACAAATCTGTGTACATACACACTATTTTCATTCCCTATCTGCCTCTGCTACACATTCCTTTTCATGGAATATATTTCTTGTACATTAAATTATAATCTCTACTCACTTGTTTGGAATAAGGTGCAATATTAGTTAGAATCTTCTGTTACATTTCTAGAAAACAGTAAAAATAGGGACTTTCAGAAGCAGGGTAACGTACTGTTTGTTAAAAAATTTCCACAACTTTGCCAAAGCCTGAAAAGCAATACCATAACTACCAGTATAAAGCATGCTGGATACTAGTCTTTCTAATTAACAGCTTTCTCGTGGAAGGGTGGATTTACTGTATATTACTTTGTAAAATGGCTATTTGTCTATTTTTTTCTGAGAATATTCTTTATTTTATCGTTCAAGGAATATCATGCAATTTTATGAATCATTACCAGAAACAATAGAAGCTTATTGTAGTCTCTCAGTGGTGCATTTTGGTATATATTCACTGCTTCCTATTAATGTGTCAGGCTTGCATACACTGTGTTGGGAACAGGAGGTAGCTATCTTGTTATTCATCAGAGTTTATTACGTCATATGTTAGTGTTTATATTTAACTGAGACTACATGGTCTGCTTGATGCAGAATAATTGAAATCCCATTAATGGATATCTCACATAGATGAGAAATAGATTAAATGCTGTAAATTGGCTAAAATGTGCTCAGTGTTGTGTGTGCTATGTGTAAAAATATATACTGATTATGTGAGCAGATTTCTGTTACTCATAGTGGAGCCTAAATAATCAGTATTTCCATTTGCCATAAATATATATTCATATAGGAAAAAGTAAATATGGTCAAAATATTTAAACTTCAAAAAGGCAGAAAGTTTCAACTACTTTCTGCCTCATTTTAACAGATTACTTTGTAGTGTAACAATAAACCACATTTAAGTCTAATGTCTAGGGCAATCAATCACTCATTATTAAAGAATTCCAGCTAAATAAATATAAGGTCCAATCAACTGGTTTTATACAATATTTATTACCCTTAACTTCCAATTTAAGCTTTTTATATCTAGAGAAAGTGGAACCAATACTGGACCTGGAAAAATCAGATGGAAAATTACTGGTAATCATGGATAGCCTCCATAGTGACACTCAGCATATGGATAATATTTATATTGCATGTAAATGTAACTTCTACATGAAACCTTTTAAACATACTTAAATCTGACATTGCACCAGAACAGATTTGGAATTATTTTGCAAAAATCTCTTGCCAAGGTCTTCTATAACTTCATAAGTTGAGCACATAGTAAAATCCGTGGTTCATAAGGAAGCACTGTAGCATGTAGGATAGGGTCTCTCAAAGTTAAAAGCAGCTCAGAGAAAGTAGATAATGCATATTCTAAATTGTGAATTTCACATTTAAATGGCCTTAAAAATATTTTTCCAAATTCAGCAGGAGTCTTTCAAATAGGTCATGAGAATAAGGAATTTAACTTTTTAGAAGGAAAGAAATCATCTCCCACTCCCCCCCCCCCAAAAAACTTAGAAAATTGCCATTTGTTGTATGGGAGTATGAAAGAAAAATGAGAATCTTGCAAACATGATTCTGAAACTATGAGCATAAACATGGTCATACTGGGTCAGACCAAAGATTTGCCTGCCCCAGTATTCTGTCTTCTGACAAACTAGAATAGTCCGACACAACTACCTGCCTGGAACTTGTCTTCTGACAGTGGCCAACAGTTTGCCACTGTGTGCTTCATTTTGCACATTATATTCAGACTGTCTCTAGCCTGGATTTTTTCTTTATAGGTATCATAGCTGCAAATGTCCTTGTGTTCTGCTTATGGAGGATCCCATCTATGCAGAAGACAATGGCTACTTACTTCACATCTAATCCAGCCTCTAGTAAGTGTACAGTAGTTACGTTGATATGAAGTGCACGTACATTCTACATGTTGGTGTGGTAAAGATTTTAAAGTGAAGCTACAAAATAACTTATGCCAGCCATCCCACACAAATTTGTCCTGTTTAACAACCAGGCCTTGGAGGAAGAAATTATAAATAGATTTATAGAAACAGACATTTTTTCCAAAAATTGCTGTTTTAGAGAGCATAATGTAGGATTGTGTCCACTATCTTCAAATGTACCATGGTTCTTAAAAAATCAGTTTTGAAGCTGTTCTTTATTTCCAAACCTTAATATTCCTGCTGTTAGGAACTAGGCCTGTGTTCAGGGGAGATGGTCACCACCACACATTCAAACTGGTGTGCTCTCACTTATCACTATAATGTTAATTATATTCTGTCAGTGAGCATGAGGTTGTTCATACAAGACCCTAGCCACAGAATTGGCCTTTCCTTCACATGAAGGAGAAGCTCAGCATTCATTCATGGTGAAATAGCCTTGAAAATGCTAACTGATAAAAAGAAATCTGTTGGATCTAAAGTCAGAAGCAGTTGGGGTCCATTTCCAAAATAGACCAAGGGGAGTGGAGGACACACTTTGGTACCCCCCATCCCCTCACTCCTGCTGCAGAAGGGGAACCCAGATATTTGTGCATTATGGCTGGGATTTTGAAAACTTAGGGGAATTGGGTAACTCACTGTTGAATTTCAATGGGTTCGCTGAAATTTTCCTACTTAGAAACCAATCTCTACGTTCAATCTGTTTACCTTTATCACTGCAGCAAATAGGACTAGAAACTTTTTTAAACGAAAAGTACGTTTCTCCTTCATACCTTAATCTAGCTAGTAATAATCGGACAAAACCCTTACTATGAAGAAAAGTGACTTTCTCCCCCCCCCCCCCCCCCCCAAAATGGTATGGAAACTTAGGCGGGGGGAGGGAATCAATCTTCCCACGCAGAAATATCTAGTGTACTTTTTCTTATCAGTTACAAATCTCTCAGAAAATGTTGCATGTTTCAGCAGTCCCCACTCTATCTGATGCTCATTATACTTCACATTTTGCATGTATCAAAGCTGATTAAAATAGTTAAGAAATCTGACAGTACCCTGCATTTTCTCTTGCTAAGCTTCCAGTCTGTAAGTATTATGCGCACAGATGAAAATAATATGAAGATAGCCTGTATTTGTTGCTCATTTAACTACTTGTTCTCCTCTTCTTGTAGGAGCTCTTTGCTCTCCCATGCTGCTCTCTACATTTAGTCATTTCTCTTTCTTCCACATGGCTGCAAACATGTATGTGTTGTGGAGTTTTTCTTCGAGCATAGTGTCTCTTTTGGGACGTGAACAGTTCATGGCAGTGTATCTCTCTGCAGGTAATTTTTCAAAATATATACATACTTCAGAGAAATGCCATAACTATTTATGTAGGTAAGATGTGAGACACAGATTAATGTATCTTTTTACGGCTTCAGAGACAGTGGGGCTTTATTCTTATAGGCAGTTGTACTCCAACTATGGTGCTTATTTTACTTGTGTGTGTATTACCATAGTACCTAGAGACTTAATCACAGACCAGGATGCCATTCTGTCAGACACTGGACATAGAAGGAACAAAAAGATGATCCTCTGCCCCATAGAACTGCTCCAGAACAAAACATTGATCACTTTGGAATGTTTGGTTTTATGATATCAACGTCTAACCCCTGTGTTCAAAAATCATGCTTCTGTACTGAAATATAGTTGTTTTAAACGTTTTCTTACAACATCCCTGAGGTGACAGGCAAAACTACAACTGTTCCTAGTCTCCGTGGCAGCCCTCAAAAAATTAGGTTAAAAAGTTAGTTTGCAAAATACCACATGGAAACATTCGGACAACATTTCGGTGCCCCCTCCCTGCCATGTACATTCCTGGCATGGTTTCTAATAGTAATTTCACCTTTTTAGGTGTTATCTCCACTTTTGTCAGTTATGTCAGTAAAGTAACTACTGGAAGATTTGGACCATCACTTGGAGCTGTGAGTAGCATGCATTTTAAAATCCCAAAATACTATATACTGTTGCACATTACATCACTAAAACCAGTTTCAAAGGCCTGTATAGCACAGCTTACTTAGGTGTCAGGGTTATGTTGGCTTGGGAAGGAAGCAGGGGTTACCAGCACTGACAGTAATCAAACAATCATACCTGTGCAAGGAGTGAGCCATTTTTCTGAGCTCTTGGCACCAGCAGCCCAGAACTAATGCTGCTAAATGCTAATGGGTTGTACTTTAGTACTTAGCAACAGGACCTCTTGTGGCTGGGCAGATAAGTTGTAGGGCTGAACTCACTATTTTATAAATGAGACATGAGACTGTAATGCATAATTGCATTCTCTAATTATTGAAGCTGTATGCTTGGTGTAGGAAGAGCTCATATGATGTATGAGAGTAGAAATAAACAAGTGATGCTGGTGAAATGTCTCCCATCTACTTTACTCCCAGAAACATAGAATTTCTGACTGAGTGCACCCAATCTGTAGAATTTCTGAAGTTTGACAGGAGTCATATACTTATTTTCTATTCTGCTTTCATTTTTTCCTAAATAAAAATACCTGCTGTCAGAGCTCTAGGATGTTTTAAGACACTTGCCGTATAGGAAGATGAAAGTAAACTTGCTGCTGAATCAAGTTGTTTTGGGAGGTATTCATTCATGTAAAGTTTGGGCTTTCAGAAAACATGTTTTGTTTTTCAAATGGAGAAAGGAACTTGTTGAGCAACTAGAGCTGTGGTTGATTGTAAACTATATTTCAATTAATACCATCCATGTACTGTTGCCTTATCCTGCAAATGGTTTGTATTTGCTACAGAGTAATTTTTTCACTGATCAGATGTTGATATTTGCTACACAGACTTCCATACAGTTTATGGTCCTGTCCATGCATGGACTTATGATTCTGTGGACTTCTGTTGTTAGTAGAGGGGTTTACTTCAGTTTCCTTTGTCAAAAAAATCATCATCTCCCGTTGTCATCCAGCATGCTTTAAACTAAGGGTTGCATTCACCTTAGCTGCACCTGCATTTTAGCAGTGTTATGTGTGTATTTTGAAAGTTCACTGGTATAAAAGGAACCATGGTAACATTTATTTGTGATTGTTACAAATTATATAGTTTTCAGAAAAGCTTACAATTTGTTCACTTGTTGTTTAGAGGTTACACAGTGAGGGGATAGAAGGCAATTCTTTCAGCTTTTATACATCCAGATCTCAAAATAAAGCGATGATTTCTTTCTATACTAAACTTACCATAGTGCTGTGTGCTTTGGGATTTGGCACAGGGCTGCATTGGAAAAGAAACAACAAGCAGTTGTGTGGCACTTTAAGACTGACAGATTTATTTTTTGCATGAGCTTTCGTGGGAGAAGATCCCACTTCCTCAGATGCTTCCTGTAAACTGCTCTGATCTGCTGTTGCTTTATGACCTGATCCTATGTTTTACACCCCCTTGCATTTAGTTTCATTCCTTTCTGTAAGTTCACCCATCTTCGAAGCATCTGAGGAAGTGGGATCTTCTCCCACGAAAGCTCATGCAAAAAATAAATCTGTTAGTCTTCAAGTGCCACACAACTGCTTGTTGTTTTTTTACTGGACTACACTAACACAGCTATCCCTTTGGAAATTGGAAAAGAAAGGCACCAAGAAAACAGATTCATATAGAGACAAAATAGATTTCCTGGTGTAATATCTCAGCTGACTTTCATGTCTTTTCAGTCAGGCGCTATAATGACTATCCTTGCAGCAGTATGTACGAAGATGCCAGAAGCAAAATTAGCCATCATATTTCTTCCAATGTTCACATTTACAGCAGGAAATGTAAGTGCCTTTCAACATCAGAAGAAACTCTATACTTTATTTTTCTTCCCCTACACTCCAGCGGGATCTGGATGTCTCCTTTTTGTGTGAATATGTAAGCTATGTCTAATTTTTGCTTAAATACATGATCATGGTTTGATATCCTAGAACCTGATTTGCTGTTACTCTGACCTTTGTAAAGTCATTTACACCAATGCAGAGCAGCATAAAATGTTATTTTAATTTGGTCGAGTTCTGCTCTGACTCTGTTGGAATGCAATCAAGAATTGGGCCTCTTGTTTTCAATTGCTTGTCTGTCTTTTATTAATTATTATAGCAGAGCTTAACTTCTAAATTCCCTTCAGGAGATGTATTTCAAATCACATTTTTAAGCTGCAGGAAATGGGTTGGGGAAAGTAACCCAGTGTCTGTGAAGGTGTACAACTGAATTGTGCACATGCAACATGGAAATCTGTAGTCATTCAAAAGTGCACCACATAATGTATGACTATGTTTGTTAGGGATATAATGCAAGACCTAGTTATTAATTTCATGCTGCTTCATGTGACTAAATGAAAAATAGCTGGGGGCTGAGGTAGAAAGTAAGCCTTCTAGGCAGATCCGAGAATTTCATTTTCCAGAAAAAAAATCATTTCTAATCATGTTGCTGTAGATGCTTATCTCCTGCTTCTACAAACAAATTTCTAGGAACAGAAATAAATTATGGGGGCTGTTGTGGCACATTTTTAATATTCTCATTCTTTGATTCCTTTCCATATTTCAAAATAAAATGTAATACTGTTGAAAAAAATCATTCACATATCTTGACTCCTGAGTGAATATGCATAGTCATTTTTGTCTATGCTACTGAGCATTTTTAGTATGATAACTTAATTGTTTTAACTTGTTTTAAGATAACCAAGTTTAAAATATTTGCTTTAAGAGAATGAGTTTACTGAGATGTGTATCAGATTTATATTTCAAAGCATTTGTTAATCTAACCCTGTCTTTCTTTAAACTTAAGTTTTAGAACTTTGTTCTTGCTATGGGCTTTTTCTGCGGATCTGTGTTGTGTCTGCACCAACCCTTCAATTATCTCCTCCTGAAACAGGTTAAACTTTAGGGATCAGTTAGCAATGTCCTGAGGCACTAATGCAGGGATGGCCAAACTTACGGAGCTCAAGAGCCACACAAGTTGATTATTAAACCTTTGAGAGCCACACTGAGCCATATAGCCATGTACTAAGTTTAAAATTCATTGCACACTTCAATTTTATTGTAAAAAGAGGACAAACGTTGATCCTGCTGATGTTAAATTCTAATAATTACTTAAGGTTACCATGAAAACTAGGCCTCTACAGTAAAAATTTAGCTGTCACTCAGTGTAGAAGACTGCAGGCTGGTGATGCGTTTTTTAAAATCTGGGCAGTAACTTGTCAACACAGTACATAAAAGCTCTCTCAGGTGCAGATGTGTAGGTATTGCACGATGTTTTGATTTCACAGATTTTATTGTGGAATACAATGCTTTAGAGCAGTAAGTTGTGCCAAAAATTGGAAGTAATCCCAACCATGCCATGCTTCTCCCCACTGTCCTGACCCCCTCCAAAACCCCCAGACCCTGATGCTGGCTCCCTCGGGCCGACCCTCCTCTTCCCAGGGCCCCCTACCCAGCCACTCTGGCAGCCAGGCACAGGCTGGGCTAGTCCCCAGCATGCTCAGGGCAGGAGATTTAAAACTCTTAGGCCAGGGCTGCTTTCCTAATTTGATTTGCTGCCATTCTTTCGTGAGCCACACATTTTCATTCAAGAGCCGCAGGTTGGCCACACCTGCACTAAAGCCACCAGTTTCTTTAATGGGTTCTTCTAACCTCCTACTTTCCATTCTTACTATAGTGCTAAAACAGTGTAATAATGTGTGAATTATTTCAGTGTAAACCTCAGAGTAGTTTAATCTCTTACACTGCCCCCAGTGAAAAGTTTATCCTTTGGTTAATTTTCAAACATCATATGCTTAAAACTGAATTATTTCATGCTTTGAAATTTTTTAAAAATTATTAAAAAGTAGTAGCTCCTTCATAAATCTTTACTCTGTAGCCACATTAGTCCGAGGATATTAAACCAGCTAGGTGAGGTAATATCGTTTTGTGGACCAAGTTCAGTTGGTGAAAGAGACAAGCTTTTGAGTTGCACAGAGTTGAAGAGCTCTTCTATATAAGTTTGAAAGCTTGTCTCTTTCACCAGCAGATGATCCAATAAGATACATCACCTGCTGTGTTTCTAATTACACGTTAGCCAACAGACACCCAAAGCTGTAGTCTAACCATTATAATCCAAATGTAAAAAAGTAATTGTCTCTCAGAATTGAAGACGATTAGTTTAATGGTGAGTAAATATAACTAGGTGCTACTACTTCTAATTAATACTGTGGTAAAGATTCAGTATACTGGTACCCAGTGTTCCCTCTAAGAGGCGCTGGCAGCTGAGCAACTCATGTTGCTCGCCATGCTGCTCCCCCCCCCACCACCACCACTGCGGGCCTGCTACCGGCTGCCCCCGCTCCTGGCCCCCCTCCGCCCCCACAGGCCCACTCCTAGCCGCGCCCCCCCCATGGGCCCACTCCCGGCTGCCCCCCCACTCCTGGCTGCCTCCCGCGGGCCTACTCCCAGTGGCCCCCCCATGAGCCCACTCCCCGCCGCCTGGCCACCCCCACAAACTTAGCTTGTGGCTGGAGCCTCATGGCCCAGCCACAGGTCCTGGGGCCAGAGAAGCTCTACAGAGCATGCTCAGATTTTCTGGGCATGCTCCATTAGAGCTGCTCTGGGCGGGAGTTTGAAAACTCCCTGCTCCACAGGAGCTCTATGGAGGGACTCTGGCTGCTGGCCATGTGCTGTCGGCAGCCTTCTCTGCGCTGGCGGCTGTGGTGGGCTGCGCTGCAGTGCGCCAGCGCAGCTTAGAAGGAACATTGCTGGTACCCCATGTTACTGCTAGTATATAACCCAAGAAACGTGCACACTTGTAGTATTAGAGCTTGTACTTAATAAACCTTGTCCACTAATGGGTGACATGCTGTTGTCAGTACATCTGCTTATACAGTAGCACTTAGCTCTTCTAGATCACCCTGATCTCTTTGTTCATAGGTCTGCTACTTCTTCCAGCACAGGATGCTAGTAGTAGATATTCTCTGGGTTGGAAGTTGAGGATGCAGTCCTACACCTTCCATCTAGAAGAGGCACAGGTGCATACCCATATGGTTGGAGGACAGAGAGGGGCAGCATTTTGGAGCATGCACAAGACCAAATCTCAGCTGTTACTATATAGAATGATTATTATGGCTTATAAAGAACTGACTTGGGAAGAGATCATTGCTACCCTTCCTTAGATCCAGATGGGCAGCCATGATAGTCTAATCTAAATATATTTGTTAGTCTTTAAGTGCCACAGGACTCCTTGTTTGTTTTGCCCTTCCTTAGTTGGTGTGCTCTGTATGTAGTGTGCCTTTTTCCCAGCTCTTTCCCTCATTTTCTGCCTTGATGTTGCAATAGAGCTGATGTTTTTAAAATGTAATAAATGCACATGTAGGTGTTTGTAGAGTATTTTGGATGAATTATATTTACTGCCACATTCTTAGCCTCCTTTATTCTGTGGTTTTTGGAAGAAGTAAACTTCATGTATGTCACCTGGTGAGAAAACAGCAGGGCTAGCGTCTGAGCCAGTCAAATGAAATCTTTACTTATGTAGTAAGGATGTTTGCATATCATGAGGAATGTCATATAGTTTAAATGTTTGTTTAATGGTCAGTATGAAGCTTTCCTACCACTAGATATTAGAGCCTGCTGAAGATTCTGCTCACACCATGGTTTGTTCATTTGTAGGCCTTAAAAGCTATTATTGCAATGGACACGACAGGGCTTGTTCTGGGTTGGAAATTTTTTGACCATGCAGCACATCTTGGGGGAGCTCTATTTGGAATGTAAGTTTTTATCTTATCTATTAATGTCATTGATTGCACACAAACAGCTATGTATTAGTAAAAGAAAATATTTAAAGCCTTCCAGTGCAGTTTCAGTATCTTCCGCACCATTTTGCCACTGAAGTGTTTAACCAGACAGTGTGTTCATCTTGCAGCACTGACAAGCCTTCCTTTAATATTTATAGTTGACTTTTCTGTTACTATATAACTGTGTGTTGAGTATCTGTTTATGGCCATTTTAAATGACAAGGAGCCTCTCTGAATTGCCGCTAAGAATTTGACAGAACATTGTCTCTGTAACTAGTTGACTGCTTAATACCTACAATTATCTTCTCTGCTTCACAGCTCAGTCTAAACTTGCCAAGTTGCCACATATCAGTTTGGGGAGTTATTGAGCAAATGTAAGATGACTGATCAAATGCCTTTGAAAGGCTATTAATATTTGTTTGGCTGCACTGTCTCCTTGTGTAAAGCCTTCGAAAGGTTATTGCTAATTGGGTTGAAGCACTAGAAAAGGTACTGAGCTACTGACACAACAGTTTTCTCTCTCTTCTCTGATGCAGCTATGGCATTATTTAGCTTACAGCCTTAAGGGCTAGCAGGTTATATATACAAGTATCTCATCAAAATGTCTAAAAAGTCCTGTAGAAACTTGCAGGTTATTCTTCTTAGCAAACCATCCTCCTCCCCATGCCTCTTAGCTGATTGCACCATAATTAAAACAATCGTTCTTTTTACCTGAAAACAGCCACACACAAATTCATATAATCTAAAAGAATTTATGAATACTTTCATCTTGCCCTCCAAATTTAGTTTAGCTTTCTCTTTCCTATTTGTTGGGCTCCTTAACACTGGCAAATTCTGAGCTCCTCTAGCCTCCTTGCCACCTCTTCTCTTAAATCCCTCAGGCATTTGGCATTACGCATCATTTTGGTTTGTCTGTATCACCACATTTTCATTGTAATACAGCTTCACATATCAGTGACTGATTTGATGTTACACACTGGAGATAATAAAGGCAACAGGAGTTGTCTCAAAAGCACGTATGCACTGATCTACATTCATTTGCCTTTGCTGTCCCTCCCCCATACAGACTGACTTGTAAGTGATCAGTTCATTCCCTTCATCTTTACAGACCTTGGTTTGTCAGCGTTTTTTCCCCAAAATCTTACCAAGCTTGCTTATCCTATTCATCTATATTTACTGCCTCTCCTGGCTTATCCCACCTGTTTACTCAGGTTATTGTCCTTCAGTGTTCTCTCTCATTCTTAACTTTGGTTTCGTGTCATCTAATTTCAGTTGAGGTGGTTTTTTTGTTTTTCCCCAGATGGTATGTAACTTATGGCCATGAACTCGTATGGAAGAACAGAGAGCCACTGGTGAAGGCTTGGCATGAAATGAGGACTAAAAGTCGAGGAAAAGGAGGTGGAGGATCTTACTGATTCTAATTTTAGAGCCTGTTTATACAAAAAAAATGGAGTGCTACTTGAAGACCTCGAAGTGAATTGGTTCTGGAACTTTTTTTTTTGCAACTCCACAGAAAACCTCTTAAAATGTGTAGTTTCTAATGTAAACTACATTTGAAAATAAATGCAGTTCGGTAAAGAATGAACTGAGTTGAAAAATAAGAGTTTATATCTGCTTGGTTTATGACATAGGTGCACATCAGATTTTTAAAAAAAGATTTGACGAGAGGAACATTTTCTGTTAAGTGGCTGGATGCTGAAGCCTGGAACATTTTAATTAGAAACTGGGCACAGATTTTAGTAATGTGACGGTAATTAATCATCTCCTCAAATTACCAGGGGAAGGTTGATCCACTGTCTCTTGATATCAGTAGAGCAAGACTGGATGTTGTTCTGGAAGCTATGCTTTAGCCCAGTGAGTTAGGCCCGGAATAGACATAGGTGGGTGAAATTTAATGGCCCGTAATATAGAGGAGGTCAAACCTGATGGTCTCTTCTGGCTGTAAACTCCATGTATCTGAAAAATATTGGTGTTCATTTAAATGTGGGTTGTACATTAGCATTCACACCTAGGAAAACCACACCAATAAGAATGGCTCACACTCTGTTGGCAGGATATATTCAACATAGTCTAGCTTTAAGTTCTTTCTACCTCCAGGACATTGTCAAACCAAGGGTTTAGAATTTCTCATTGGAGAACGCTCCTTGTCCTGCCTTAGGTAATTAGAATGGATTGTTCAATGGTAGTTTGGATATTTTTGCCATGAGTTATCAAAGGAGACATTCCACCTTTGGCATTTCTCTCACCAGTGAAATGCATTTAGTCAAAAAACCCAGAGCTTTCCTATCTGATAGTTTCATTTAGAATTATTATCCTTAAGGATTCTAAAATAGTCATCCTTGCTTCAAAGCTTATGCATGAAGAAGGTGACACTCCAGCAGAAGCTTGTGTGCTGCTTTTCTCTTCACGGGCACTTTTTGGTGACAAAGCTGAATGAATTTGAGATTGGTAAGAGGTTGACCCAATCAAAATGGCTCCTATTATGTAACTAGCAAGAGGCACTAAACAACTGGTGTGTGTGGAGATTTTTTGTTTTGCAAATTGCTAATCTAGGCCCCAGGCCTGCAATGGGAGCCATGCCTGGTGCATCCCTGCCAGTAGCCCTGCTGACTGCAAGGGGACACAGAGAGCTACCTGTGAGAAATAACTTGCAAGATCGAGGTGTCAGTAAACCAGTTACCTGTCTTTACTAGATGGATTATGGTAGAATGGAAGTGTCCCTGTTGTGACTATAAGCAAGCATCCATGTAATCTGTATGTTGGCTTTATAATGAAGCAGTGTAGAAAATACATGCAATGTCTATGTTTCCTGTTTGGAGACCAAAGATTATGGTAGTAAGTAGCATCAAATATAATAAAAGGTGGAGTCTGAAACTGGTGTCAAATCCTTACTAGCCTGTGCTGTTAACAGCCAGTTGCATTGGAATTGACTATTATAAAACACAGTTTGGTTTACCCTGTGAAGAAAAATACAGAAAGGTTGGATTAAGTTGTTTTGGGGGGTGTGTTTTAAGTCTTTAATCTTAACTCTAAACACTCAGGTTAAGATACTAGTTGGCGTCTAATGAATGTTTCTTGCACTGGTATTGTTTCCTCAAAGAGAGCTCCCCGTCCTGCACACTCCTCTTTTCTCTCATATTTATTTCTCCTCTTTCTGCACCTGATCCCATAATTTACACATCCCTGCATTTATTTTCCTCCCATTCTGTAAATTCCCTATCTTCAAAGCATCTGACGAAATGGGATTTTCTCCCACAAAAGCTCTTGCAATAAATGAATTGGTTAGTCTTTAAAAGGGCCACAGGACTCCTGGTTTGTTTAGACGAGTTGGTACCTGTGAAGCTCAGTTGGTGGGCTTGTGACAGCAGTGGTTTTCCTCATGGGCCTTGCTCCTATTTAATGTTCTGCTCCTTTGAGTTTCACCCTCCCGTTTCTTTGGTCATTCTTTTCCATCACTCTTACACACTCTCCCTTTCTTTCCTTTCCTCCCTACTTCATCATTCTCTCCCCCATTTTCTGTATCTTCAGGGTTTTTTTTTTTTTTTTTTTTAGATAAAGGTTTGACACATCTGTAGGTTACAGCCACACACTGTCGCCAGAGGTGATGTGCCCTCTAAGCAGACAGGGCAGAAGCATTTAAACAAGCTGTGGTACTCAGGACAGACACTTATGCAATCCTACCCTGCTGTACTACATTTTAGAGAGACTAAATAAGTTATGCAGGGGTTGCTTACCAGTAATGCCTGAGTTTACACCATAAGGACTTGATCTTTCCAGAGGAACCGTGCACCCACAGCTCTCAGTGGAGATTTGGGTTCCAACACTTATTTAAAAAAAAAAAAAAAAAGAAAAAACAGGCCTTAAGTAACTGGCAGAGCAGAGACCAGAACCTTGTTCTTCCTGTGACTGTAATCACTAGCTTGTAGTTTTAAGCCCTCCTCACTCGCAAGAATGACTCAGCCAAGCACTGAGCCACTTTGGGACTGATTTACAGAAGGTCAAAGTACCTGCAACCCCCATTGACTGCAAATGGCTTTGCAGATGCACAGTTCTCCTGAAAACCAATCCTCAGTGCCAAGTTAGGCACCCAAAATCTTTGGCCACGTTTGGGCCTCTGTGGTGAAGTTTCACCATCTGTAAGATTGGGATTGATAACACTTACTTCCCAGGGGCTGTCTAGAGTCATTCATTCGTACTTGTAAAATCCTCCAGTTTAAAGTGGCATAAAACTGATTGCCTGTGACCAAACTCCATGATCACCTTCATTTTGCCAAACAGCCCCTCCCTGCATCCCTTCAATGTCTGGAGGATCTGTCATACAAATCCAGAATTCTCCTGTATTCAGAAAACATTCACATTGGAGTACGTGAGTCAAAACTGAATTAAGGCAAGTGAAGAAATGGCCTAAAGTTATGGCAGCTAGCCACTGTAAACAAACTACCATTTTGAAAAAGGAAATAGCATGCCTTCAAAACTTGACCTATGGGGGTGCAGGGACACTCCCGTGCAATCTTTAAACAGCATATTTTAAAGTTCAAGCAACAAAAGAAAAGACATTTCCTTTCTAAAATGAGTTACTGCAAATAAAAACTAAATGAAATAGTGTTATGCCTAAGAAAACACTGGAAATCATGAAGCATGGATCATGGTTAATTATGGGGGAGCACAAAGTTTATGCTGAACCTTGTTCAGGGCTTTTAGAAAATTTAAATATATACATTAAAAAAAAAAAGTTCCTGTGGTTATGATGGGTTTGAAGAGCTCCTGCCTGAAAACATGCTGGTTTCTTTAATAAGATAGTTTGTTATTAATACTAAAATCATAAAACTGTGTTTGTGGGATTACAGTATCCCCCACCCCCAACTGATGTATCACCATCTGATCTGGTTTACAATTGCGTTTGCTGTTTCCCAGTGATGAGGAATTTTTCCAAATGCAGTCAGCTTTTAAATCTAATCTGACCTCTTCTAGCTTCTCCTGGGGTCTGTGTGATGCCCTTTGTGCCATTTCCATCTGACAAACTCAGCACTGAGCAGTAGCTCAAAGCATTGGCTGATGGTGTAGGTTCTCTTTGAGATGCAGTGTCAAAGCTGAATGAACTCAGTGCTAGGAAGTGTCAGGCACAATGTGGGCAGAGACTTTAGGGAGGAAAAAAAAAAAAGAATAAATCTGTCAAGCCCAGAAATAGTGATCTGAGTCTCATTTGTAATATGCCAGTGAAGAGCAAAGAGAAAATGACTGCCCTGTTTCCCTCATCCTCATTATTGCAAAATCCTTTCCTCAGTACTCTGCATGACCCAAATGGTATTTATTTGTAAAATCACTACACGCAAATTAAAAAGTATTTGATCTAGGCCTAAAGCCAGGAAGTTCATTAGTATTGCGCATTGTATGTATTTTGATAAATCAGTTCATGTGTATAAAGAGTTTTAGGACCAGCAGAATTTGTATTTATACATATACTGGGATAATGGGGCGAGATTTGCAGCTAAGATTAGTGATTTTGGTTGATTCCATTTTTAGGTACCTAACCTGAGGTGCCCTGCAGGGACCTGATTTTTCAGAGGAAGAGTAAACAACAATTCCTTCATCAGGCTTCTTTAAAGTGTAAGTTGAGTGACCAAAAATTGAGGCAGTCAGTGTCACTGAGATCTTGGTCCAAATTTTATTCTGTGGAGCGTGAGAATCATAAACCACTAGGACTGTGAGGAGATGACCTAGTCCAGTGGTTCCCAGTCTTTTCCTTTATGCAGCCCACTACATCATCATTGAAAGTTTTTGCAGACCACTACAAGCTGTTTTAAACATTTTTAATGTAGCCTATGGCTGATGAGTCAAACTTACCGCATATATTAAGAGGTATAACAAATGCAGCTATTTCTAATAATTTATTCTGATCACTCACAAACATTTCACTCATCACAGTACATTTACCTGCTTGCATAAGAGGTATATGGGATTATATTATATTATCTCCCCCTGTGCCTCCCCCCCCAGAGGACCACAGGTTGGGTACCATTGATCTAGTAGTGACTAGTCTAATGCCCTGCTGAGAGCGGGACCAAATCCTCCTCAGCCTGGGGGCTTGTCAAGCTGGGTCTTTAAAAACAAAGAAAGATGATTGCCTCAGGCAGTAGTCCCTAAACTTTTTGGTGTTGGCACACCCCCAGGGCTGTAATCGAGGATGGTGGGTCGGGGTGGTGCTCCATCCCTGCCCCCCTATAGGGGCTGGTTTAGGCCCTGCTGTGTCCCCCACAGTTTGGGGATCACTGGCCTTAGTGGTTAGGAGGGCATCCCTCCACGCATATTTGCATTTCGAAGGAGACAGTCTCCCTGAAGATGGAATACTAGAGTAGATGCTAGGGATGGTGTCTGCCCCTGTTATCTGTATAGTGCCTTGCACAATCTTGTGGCCTTCCAGCATTACTGTAATATAAAATTTAAAATAAATTAAGGTTGACATATAAGAGAGTAAATCTTATATTCCTGAAGTTTCACTGTCTACCCATGCACCACTGATTTAAAATCTTCCCAAAGCCACTTAGAACTATATTATAGGTTCCTAAAATTAATTTCCTGTTCTGTTAGCCTTTAAAGGTGATTTTACAGTACATAGATACTAAAACCTAACCTTGTAAGTGTCAGAATTTTACAGCCTTGTATTCGATAGTGTGGTGAAGTATAATGATATATTTAATCATAAAATTGTAGCATGATATTATAGCTTATACCTGCTTATTATGCAAGATGCTAAATTCTGAAGACCAAGTTACATCCCTGTTGTTCTATCAGGAATGTTTGTTTCCAAATGTTCAAAGAAATATGCAATTTCCAGTCATTAGCAAGCTGTAAATAATGCAAGTTGCTGCATACAAAGTAAAAAAATACACAGCAGGGCTCTCAAACTCAAATCACCATGAGGGCTTTGTGAGGACTAGCATGTTAGCCCAAGGGCTGCACCACTGAAAGCTTTTCATATAATGATATTGCAGATATCGGTAACAATAGCGTCATTGTGGGCTTCAGGAAATAGCTTTAGGGGCCGCATGTGGCCCATGGGCTACACGTTTGAGACCCCCCGATGTACAATAAATGTTTGGATTTGGTTGGTAGGCAAGTAGCAAAAGTCGAGGGTGTACAAACTGCATATTAGGAATAAAAAAAATCTATTCTTACACTATTTCTTCACTCTTTCACCAGAACACATGGTGAATTGGGAAGAGTTAGGAGGCCTTTCAGAGACTGGGGGCGGGGGGAGTGGTGGGCCAGCTGCTCTACGATTATTGGGATAATCCCAGTGATCTAGCTGGTGGAAGTGGGTCTTTTTATAAGGTGCTTTGCTCTGTCGGCCAGGCCCCTGGACGAAGGAGGCTCCATGCCCCTCTCCTGGGTGTGCTGCACATGATTTCTGCCTGGCGCACCATTCAGTCCGAGCGGCGGGGAGCCGGGAATCAGCCGGCCGGGGGCGGGGAAGGGGCGGTCCGGGGGTGCGGGTGCCGATGGCGTGGCCCTGCATGAGCCGCGTCTGCTGCCTGGCGCGCCTCTGGAGCCAGCTGGACGGCTCGGACCTGGCGGTGCCGCTCCCCAGCCGCAGCTACGCCGAGCTCCAGGAGCCGGAGCCCGAGCCCGAGCCGGAGGAGGCGGCGGAGCGGCCCCGGCCCCGGCCCCGGGCGGGCGGGCAGCTGCCAGCCGGGCCCCTCGCGGGTCAGGCCGGCCCGCGGCCGCCCTTCGCGGCGGAGAGCCAGTACCGGCGGGACTTCCGCGCCTGGCCGCTGCCCCGGCCCCGGCCCCTGCCCCTGCCCGGCCCGCAGCCTTCCCCGCCCGCCAGCCGCCCCCTGCCTCCGCCCTCGCCCGCCACCACCTCCTACAGGTAAGCCTGCCTGTGCTCGGCGCTGCGCGGCGGAGCCGGAGCCGGAGCCGGAGGCGGGGGGAGCCCGGCTTGCAGCGCCTCCAGGAAGGTGGGGGGGTGCCCCAGCCCCAGCTGCCGGCTGGGGGGAGCCTGGCCCCTAAACAGCCAGTGATCTCCTCCCTCTCCCCAGGGCTTGGACAGCCCTAGCTCGGGGCCCCGCTCCCGGCCGCACCCCTGCCCCCTCGCCAGCCGCTCGGCTGCCGCCTTTGCCAAAGCACAACACGAGCAAAGGAAGCGCTCGCTAGACAGACGGGCAGCCCAGCCCAGCCCAGCCCAGCATGCCAGCCCTGGCCCCAGACATGCGGTACAAGAGAGCTGGGCAGAAACAGGACGCAGGGTACCCCTCAGCAGACTGGTTACACACAGCTACCTTAGGTCTGATACCAGTGTCGGGACTGTTAACGCAGGGGCCTCAAACACGCAACCCCTATAGCTATTTCCTGTGGCCTGCAACAGCGCTCTTGTTACCGATATTTGTATATCATATCATTGTATGAAAAGGTTTCAGTGGTGCAGTCCTCAGGCTAACATACTAATCCTCCTGCAGCCCTCCTGGTGATTTGAGTTTGAGACCCTTGGTTTAACGCATGGGGCCTTGCGCTGCATTTACTGTCAATTTGGGGGCCACGATAGTGTCCCTGAAATGAATGTCATGGGATGAGCTGGAAGGTCACACAGCGTGATATGTAAACTGTTAAAGTCAAGCAAGTTCACAGCTCAATATTTTAAAATTATGTCAAAGCACCTTTAAATAATTTTAAATGGTTCTTTTATCTTCTTTTCACCTTTTCTGGATTATTATAGACATTTATTTACTGGAAGAAGAGATGGAATTGGTTACTTCTGAGGTCTGCGCTAGTCTGGGCTTTTCCCACCCAGTATATCCCTGGAGTATCTGAGCCCCTAAAAATAATGTGGTTATTAAATCATGTACCAGGTTCACTAGAATGGTTGCTGAGGAACTTTTCCATACTCTCCTATACTAACCAAGCATGGCATTTTTTAAACATGCCTTGTAGGTATATTGACAGAGCAGTTAACCCTACTGTAATTACATAACAGGTATTTAGACCTTTTTCGTCATGTATTATTTACCTACTAGCCAGATATCTAATTAGTTGTAACAGAAAGTTAACTATGCCATTAAATGGTCTGAAGACAAAAATATTTGAATTCCTTGGGGGTGATTGTAGTCCAGCGTGTGCATTTATAGCAGTTACCTTATCACCCCTTAGCATGAAGAGCTGTCCCTGTACAGATGTGGGGATATATATACACACATTAAAAAAGTCTTAAAAAAACAGTTGTTTCTCTTAATTATTCATCCTCTCTAGGTTGTTTAAACAGCAAAAAGCCTTGTACATACTATGGAATAAGACCTGTGAAATGACAGTTGTCAATAGACAAAGACATTTTGTAATCGGAAACAGAACAAAAAGTGCCTTAAAACAATAAACAGAAATGACCAAGGCAAGGTTGGTTAGCAAAACTCATCCATTTTCAATTTCTGGATTTTAAATATCTTCTGAGTCATTCTCTCTGATCCCAACACCGTGGGGGTATTAGGCACTTACTATGACCAGAGATTTTTGCACTATGTACCTTCCACACCATCCTTCCCTCTAACTGCTTTATTCTTACATAAGCGCCCTTAAAAACTGTCCACCAAATGCAGAAAAACACTTACATCTTAGCAGTTAGGTAGTGAGCCAGAAGGACAGCACAGCCTGCTAACCAGAACAGCAATAGTATAAGAAATCCCTGGCAGTCTAGGAACTTCATAACAGCTGCAGTGATGGAGCCCGCTGCCCAAAGCCATAGCCTCTTAGTAGTTGCATCAGTACAAAGCTGATCTATGAAATAATTAAGCAGTTTTAGGGTAATCCCCAGAGAACAAGTGACTTAACAGACCTACCCGCAATAAATTGCCAGTACATTAGTCTACAGTATTAGTCCTATAATAATATAAGTAATTAATAGTCCTAAAGCAAGTTGATATATTCCCCTCAGTAGTTTTACTCTGGGCAAACACAGCTCAGCCTCCAACCTGCTCCAGTAACTTTCCCTGTCTTGTCTCTCCATTTGTCACTGCCAAACAATCTAGCCCAGTTTAAAATTACTAGTTCTTAGGCAAGTTCCAAAGGGGCATTGATTTTCATCCCATTCTGTAAGCTCCCCCATCTTCAAAGCATCTGACGAAGTGGGATTTACTCCCACAAAAGCTCATGTGATAAATAAACCTGTTAGTCTTTAAGTGCCACTGGACTCCTTAGTTCTCAGGCATTCAGGTAGCATAATGATAGCTCAGTGCATTCTAAGACAAATTCTAGGAGTCACAGTAAAAGTGAGTAGAGGAGAGAGTTAACGACTACTCAACCACAGAAAGTTTGTGACTCTGGTTTTTACTGCTGAACAGTATTGGTCTGTATTAGCTGGGATGGGTGGTGACTGCTGTTCTGGTCTGGTGGTTATACTCCAACAGGGGCAGTGCTGTGGCAGCAATTGGGCAAAGCATGTTCATCCATAAGTAAAGAATGGAATCTCCTTCAGGCTTTGAAGCATGGCCCCCTTTAAGGTGGCTGGGCCCCTCTCCCAGTCAGAAGAGCCAGGGAACAGAGGAACCACTTCAGGGTACTGCCCATCCTTCAACACTGGGGTATTTTCACCACCCCCAGTCTCCAGCCTCCTGCCCCACATGATATTTATAGTTGTTTTGAGGGTGGTGTGCTAGCCTTTTACCCCTTTCCCCTCTGTTGTCTTCAGGAGATAGTTGGCAAGCCTCATTCCCCACTTCTCACAGTCTCGAAAATGGCAAGATGGTCTTCTGCATTTTCTTCTTTCAGGGAGGAGGATGAGGACCCAGTTCACAGGGTTAGTTCTCATGGCAGCAGGCAGGCACCCTGGTCTCCTGCTCCATCCTGCTTGAGTGGCTCCATCCTCCTGCAGGCAGAACTTATTTCCCTGTCTTTGTCAGCTCTGCCCTGCAGATGATTCCAGTGTGTGTGGTTCCCCTAGGACAGGGATCGCAAACATGCAGCCTGTGAGCCTCATGCAGTCCCTAAAGCTATTTCCTGCAGCCCACAATGACATAATTGTTAGCGATATTTGCAATATCATTGTATGGAAAGGTTTCAGTGGTGCGGCCCTTGGCCTACCGTACTAACCTTCCTGTGGCCCTCGTGGTGATTTGAGTTTGAGACCCCTGCCCTAGGCTGTGGGAAGCCAGCTCAGTGACACCAGGATTTCCCTAACAGTGTTTGAATTGACCTTGTGACCCACCCTTCTCTGTATGTACATGTTTATGGCTAACATGCTACATTTTCCATTTCATTCATCTGATGAGGTGGGATGGTTCCCACGAAAGCTCCTGCGATAAATAAAGCTGTTAGTCTTTAAAAGTGCCACAGGACTCCTTGTTTGAGCCAGAGCAAACTCCTTGTTTCCACTGAATGTGGAAGCAGGTAGGTGACCTGGTCACTTGAAGGCTGGCGTTGGGGTGTACATAATACTGGACCTTCTCTTTTCCCAGAGAAATAAGATGGTGGAGCTGGCCTATCAGTTGGCCTTGAAAAGTTCAGGCAAGAAGAGTAGTACCTGCCCAAACATGAACAATGAGACGGGGAACTGAAGATCACCAGGCCATGCACTGGAGAGACAAGGGAGAATAGAGGCCTGGTATGGGAGGAATGGAAAGAGTCACCAAGACCTCACAAGGCAAACGGGGGGGTCCAGCACCCAGGGAGCAAGCCCACATTTGGGCTCCCCCATGTGCCACATGCCTTGCAGCCAAACCACCCTCTGCAGGGCAATAGGGGGGTCTCAGCCCCACCCCCAGGTGCTCCAGGCAGGGGGGACCTGTAGATGCTGGAGCCCCATGCTCCTCTGAGTTTGTTGCAGTGGGATGCCAGGCCAGCCCTGCACCAGAGCAAGATTAGAGGGACCCCAGCCCAGGCTGCCCACTTTTGGGGCACCACCCATGTCCCCTGCCCACTCCTCATGTGGGCCAGAATGGCAGTGGGGTGGCAGGGGTCTGTTCAGAACTGGGAGGATTTGAACAGATACTGTAGCTTGGTTTATTCCATGCAGTCAGTGTGCCCTGAATTTTCTAGTTGGTTTTTGTAAGTTTTGACAATTATTTTTGAAAATTCTGAAACTTTGGCTGCACATTTCAACAGATCTTCCAGGAGTTGCACTGAAAATTAGTTTTCATACTTTTTTTTTTTTCAAATGCATGACCATAAACCTTCAGTAAATATGAAACATTCTACAGTGTGTTGTGGGTGCTCACCATGCTGGTCTGCTGTTTCAACTCCTGAGGAACTTAATTCTGCAAATTCTGTTTCCATGGCTCTCCCCACATGTTTTAGGAGCAGACTTATTTGAGCACAGTAAGAAATTCAGCAGTACATAAACACAGGCTGTATTCTTTCCCATACAGTAGGAAGTAAGTCATCCTGATCTACCATTTTGGAGAACAAATCAATAAACAGAAACAATGATCACCACAAGGGCCTAATCCACCTTGCACTACTTCTGTGGGAGTCTCCTTTGACTTCACTAGGAGTTGGATTTGGTACCAGATGAACTTAAAATCAAAAGGAACTTACAGCATTCAGCTTTAGCATACAGTTCAAGCCAGATCAATACAAGCTGCACATAATAAGGCAGAAATGGGACATACTCCACGACAGAAGAGATCTTTATGACTACTGCAAAGATACAATCAATAACTTCCTACTAGTTTTTTGACAGAGAAAGGATTAGCTGGATCTACTCTTCCCACAGTTCCTCCAGGTTAAAGAGAGACCCTTTTGTCATGGGAAAAGTTCTTTTCCCAATGGTGTTAAATCCACATTTGATACTGGAGTTTTCACATCAGTTATATTGTTATGGGGCATTTTAATTGCCTTTTACAGTCATTTAGAGCAGTGGTTCCCAAAATTTTCTCTGCCAAGGCACACCTTGCTACCTTTAACTTGAGGCACACCACCATATAGTTTCAAAATGAACTCATTAATATTCATGAGCTAATGAGCCAATCCAGAGCCCTCAGAGTAGTTTTCCAAAAAATGTTGTGGCACACCTGTGTGCCATGGCCCACTGGTTGGCAAACACTGATTTAGAGCCATGTGAATTGATAGTTTAGCTCCACGGTGTCTGGCAGTGACAGCGATTAGCAGCAGGAATGACTAGCTAGAGCCCTGGCACACCCCATGTACCTGTTATATTAGTTAGGTACTGCACTGGCCCCACCTTTCTGGTTTGGAAGGGACTCTAGTTCAGTGGCATTGCGCTGTGGTATCTAAGGTGCCGGCCTGGGAATCAGGAGACCAAAGTATTAGGCCCAGTTGTGTGTGTGTGTTTCCCATCTCATCTACTTAGATTATGAGGTTTGTGGGGCAGGCATTGTCTCTGTGTACACACAGGAATGAGCTCAGCGTGGCCTCTAGGTGAGAGCGCAAGACAGAGGAGAGTTCGCAGCAGTCATGAGAGCTAGATGTTCCACGGTCCCAGAGCTGGTGCTTGTCCACAGGAGTGCCTCAGGGAAAACTCATGTGGGTAGGCAAGGCCGTGTGGCATCCGAGGATCAGTGGGTACTGTTGCCTGTACAAAGGCAGACTAGCACTGAGCAGGAACAACCTTTCATTTCGTTTTTATCTTCTGAGAAAACAGAAATTATATGCACAGGAATAGAGTAATGAATAGTTAAGCTTGATGTTTTAGTTGCACGTGCAGCAGGAGTGTCAGGGTTAAAGGCTACTCCTCAGGTATCTGGACCCCTGCCTTTTCATGTGGATGTGTTAAGAGAATTCTGACCCTGTACGAGCTCATGGACCAGAGCAACCTGACAAGCTCTCCAGCAAATGCCATGCAATCAAATGAAGAGGAAGGCTTTCCTCTGTAACAATGGATGCATGTGGGCAGGGCCAGCTCTACTGTGAGGCAAGAGACAGACATGGCTTCAGGTGACAGTTCTTAGGGGCGCCTAGCCCCGTCCCCGAAGATCAGGCTGGCTCCCACCTCTTCAACTCTTTCCTAGCAGCTCAGGCACTGTTAGTCAACCTGCAGCTTATGTCACGTAGGCAGAGTGCACTTTAAATCCCTCTGCAGGCAGACGCTAGAGATTTATGCACTTTGGAAAACTGTTTTCAACCTCCATGAATGGGGGGGGGGGGCACCAAATCAAAATTTGGCTTGGGATGCCACAACCCTTTGAGCCGGCCCTGCGTGTGGGTAGCATCTTTTTTTACCAACTGCCATTCCTCTGCATTTGAATACTGCTGTTGCTGTGGTACTGTGTAAATAAGGTGAATTGCTTCATGTTAAATGTAACATTTTCTTGTAAGGTGAAAAACACACCACAAATTATGTGATCAAGACATACTCAAGAGGCGGCATTAAGGTAGCTAGAGGAAATTTCAGGCTGATCCAGCATGATACTTCAGCATATGAATAGTCCCATTATAAGCAATGTTTAAAGCTAGCTTTACTTGCTTAATTTCCCTGCTGAATGGGCTCGTTAATACTGAACCATGGGGCCACCAGGGATCATTCTTTTACGAAGTGCTCTCTAGCATGGAAAGGCTGAAGAACTGGAGCTTGTAGCAAGAATGGATCCCTTCATCTGACTCTACACACACCTATGGGCTGTATTACTTCGGGGGGTTAAGAGAATCATTACAGACATCAAAGAGCAGAGGTCACCCACGCAGGGAGCTCTTTGCACATGACATATGCCACTGAGAGAGGTAATGTAGCTAGCCCCTCAGCAGCTAAATCCACATATTGATTCACTCCTTTGTGCATCCAACTGAGAGTTAAAGGAAACTTCCTAGTAACCTATGGGATGCTGCTGTCACTGTCCTGACAAAAGTAACCCTTCCCAACCCCTTCCCTTTCTCTGCAGCTTCTCCTCTTCTTGCTATCTAAATAAAGGTACATCCGTGGCCTCAATTACTGTAGCATCAGAGTGCTTCATGCTACCTGGTGAAGGTTTATTGATCCTTGCACCTCTTATCCCCTACTGTTGCAAGTGCAAGGCACATTTTTCTGACGTAGCCTTCTTTGATGTAAATACATAACAGGTTCATTTAAAAACCAGCCAACACAAGACACTCCACTGCACACACTTCTCACCCTCTCCTCAGGAGAGAGCACACGCACATCACAGATGTGTAATTATCCTTAATGTGCTACTGGAACGCACTCGGGTAGTATGGCTACGAGTCTGGTATAAGAACCTAGATAAGATAGGAAGTGCCATTATCCCTGTTTTACAGATGAGAACTGAGCCATGGAGAGAATAAGTGACATGACCAAGGTTACAAAGGAGGTTTGTGGCTGAACAGTGACTTGAATTCATGTCTACTGAGTGCTAGGTTAGCACCCCAACCACTGAACCATCCTTTTTGGTCTCCTGCTGCTTTTCTCCTCCTCCCAGTATTGCCTCTCTGCTATTTCTATCTAGCCTTTCTGTCCCTTTCTCTCTTCTCCCCTTTCACCTCTCCCTACTTCCTCTATTCTTTCCCTTTCAATTCATCCTGTCTCTCTATCCAGCTTTCCTTCCTTTAAGGCTTGATTTTTTGAAGATTCCAGCTTTATGCTACAACCACTAGAGGGTAGCATGCTATTTCTCTCTGGAGATGGATTGACACTGAGACTCTAACCAGGAGAGGGCAGCATTTAAGATAGCAAGTTCACCTATAAGATGCTAGAATTCTGGCTAGCACCTGCTCTTAATTAAGGCTGCCTGGTATTATAAAACACTGTTTTCTGTTGCCTACAACTTTGACAGACTTTAACCATTTGGTTGGAAATTTTCCAGGCTGGGTATCTGTCTGGCTAAAACTTCCTCACACACACAGTCTATCCAAGGCAAACTGTTTCAGTCATTTCTAAGAATGAGGCTGTGGGGAATACATTAGATAAGCAATGTTACCATCTTCAGAAAGCACTATCTTTTGAGCATGGACTTGAAATTAGGTGGGGACTGGGCTTTTTTGTCAGGGATGTCCTTTTTGCCAACTGTATGACAATCTGCCCACATTTGACCAAATTATAAGCCTTTGAAAACCTGTAGTTCACATATGCTTCATAGAGAATTCCTAGAGTTTGACAGCTGAAGTCTTGAAAGATTCTGTCCTCAATGAGCATGCTCCAGACTCCCTGCTCCTTGGTGTGACCAAAATACACACTGGCTATCCACATAAAGTGATGGAGCATGTTCCAGCCTAGGTCTGGAGGGGCAAGGTCAGGCTTTCACTGTAATAAGTGCTCCTGTCTGCTCCAGGCTGGGGTGGCATCCCAGCAGCATGGAGGAAGAAGCCATCTGAGCTAAAGGAAGATGGGACAAGAGCTAGACCTAGACAGTTACAAGGCAGAAAGGGGACAGACCAGGACGAGGAGTCTGGCGGTAAAGATTACAATTGATGGGTGGCAGAGGGGTGTGGAGACTGGGTCTTGGAGTCAGGAGGCTGAGAGAGAGTGGCTGAGTGAGGAAATTAGATCTAGAAGCAGGGAAGATTGGGACTGGCAGAACAAGGAGCCCATGAACCAGAGGGGACAGGAGACAGATCTGACACAGAGTTGGGATGTGTAGGAAGATCTGGGATTATCTAGGTGAAGAAACAGGGACACAGAGGTGAGCAAAGCATGGCCACAGCTTGTTTGAGAACCTGGGGAGCGAGTGGAGACAGAGAACAAGGATACAGATGAGCGATTGGAGGCCAGTGAGAGAGACAGGGACGGATCAGGGAACAGTGGGAGGGCCTGGGACTGGTTTGGCTGCTGTGGCCTGGGAATTGTTAGGCAAAGAGATTTGGAGTGACTAGAATGGCACGTTTGGAGTGTTGACCCTATGACTTAACTGGGACAAGGAGCCAGTAGAGACAGGACTGGGACAGAAGTGGTCAAGCTTGGGGGCAATGGGTAAAAGAACCTGTGCCCGGAGCCACCCTTAAGGTAGGGTGACAGGGGCGGCCACCAAGGGCCCCATGCTTTGGGGGGCCCTGCATGACCACACCACTGCCCCCCCCCCATGCCAGTGACCAAGTGAGCAGCCAAAAGGGCAGCCTGGTGCAGTGCTGCTGGTCTGACCCCTGCCATGCGCACTGCTCTGGGCCCCATGCTGGAGCAGCGGGGACGGGGTGGGAGCCAGCGTGGAGCCGGTATCACTACCCACCCCTGCCTCCAGCCTGGCTGCACTGCCTCCCACGGTCTCCCCGCTGCTCCAGCACAGAGCCCAGAGCAGGCGGGAGGCACCGGAAGTGGTGCACTGGGCCGCCCTTTTGGCCACTTGCCCGGCCCCGGCATGGGGGGGCCAACGCAGGGGTCTGCCCCTCCCCTGGGCCAGCCAGCCCCGCCCCCCAAGTGTGGGGGGTGGCAGGGGCCCCGCAGAGGGCAATTTGCCCAGGGCTCCTCTGCTGGGGACAGCCCTGCCTGTGCCCACTAGGGTACATTCCTATTCCCAGGCATTGTTTGGGATGGGAACTCGTCAACATCTGTGAAGGCCACTGGCAGTGCCTGCCTCCCTTTAATGTTAGTCCATATAGCAGGAGTAGTTATCTTCTATCAGTTATTTCATTAGGTCCTGAGGCAGGGGTACCTGCTGTTGATATGAAGGTTCTCACCTACCTGACGAACTGAGTATCAATATGTTGCCTCATGACAGAATTTCTGTTTTACAGTTTGCCTTTTTAAAATTCTAGCAAGCGATACACAAACCCCCCATGTTAAAAAAACATTGCTAAGTTTGCAAAGTCGAACACTCAAAAGGTCAGGAAACACCAGAATTAAGGTAACCCATGAAACCTTAATTTGCCCCCTTGTGCATGTGTGTTCGGAAACAGTTTAACTACATCATCACATACTGTTTTTTCCACAGGACCCCTACCTCTTTCACTTCCTTGACAGGACCTGTTATGAGGTGCATCAGTGTTGTGCAGTGAAGACTACCTCATTTGTTGCATAAGTTGGAAAGTATACAGTGAGTGAGGCAGGGGAATTCAGGAAGAGAAAAGAGGGTTTTGTGGTTCATTCAGTTGAATGATGACCTGAAGAACTGGATCTTTTCCCTGCATCTGCCACAGAATTCCTGTGTGATGTTGGATACATCACTTAAACAAAACTTTTTTGTAAATGATCACTAATTATAAGTTCTTCATTTTCTGGCACTGATTTGCAGATGTTCCGAGCACTCACTGCTGCTACAGTGTGTGCATTTAAAAACGAACACACTAGATGCATAATTCTACCTCTGGGGAGAGAGAGAGAGAACCCCATGTGACAGATGCTAATATGCCACTTAAAGCCCTACTGGAAGGTGCTCAGATATTACATTGAAGCACTCTAAGATCCTATAAAGAAGAGACCAGACATACTGTAACTATTTGAGTGTCACATTCTCTCATCTGGTGTGATGTTTTCTCTTTATTCCTTATTTAAGCCATGCTAATGCAACATTTGTGAATGACACAAGTAAATTCTTCCTTGCAAGTAACCCTGGAAACAAAAACAATGTACCTGGCACTCTACTAAAAACAAATATAAGCTGTGAATGGTGAACTGTGATAGGAGTGTAAGGTTTCAAATCTATGTTTTAAATCAGGGGTCTCAAACATGTGACCTGTGGCCGCATGCGGCCTCTAAAGCAGTTTCCTGCGGCCCACAACAACAGTATTGTTACCCAATATTTGCAGTATTGTTGTATGAAAAGGCTTCAGTGGTGCAGCCCTTGGGCTAATGTACTAGTCCTCATGCAGGCCTCATGGTGATTTGAGTTTGAGACCCCTGCTTTAAATGCTAAAGAAAAACAAAGTTAGAAAAAGATAACTCCAAAATCACAATAATAGAATCTGTGCATAAAGTATTTAAACATTTGTGTTTACTGGTAGTAATATTAAAAATACCATACTCCCGAAAAGAGTGAAAACAAAAATAGACTTCACAAGTAATTTTCACAGCAGCAGCTTGTAAACATTCAGGCAGCACATACAGTAGAGGATTAAAATACAGACACTGGCAGCGTGTCTGAAAACACATTTAACTAGGAGTACTTAACACAGTATTTCAGCAGATGATTATACTTGAAAGAAGTTCCATGAAGCCCTACATTTTGAGCAAATGATAGACCCTTCCTGTGCATCTCACAGATTAAGCCTGTTTATTGTTTCAAAAGTGTGTGGTGAAATCTCGCAAACTGCTTTCTAAAAGTGCACAGGTATGTGGCCACTTCCCAAGATGACTTTGCTGTGACAGCTACTGTTAAAAGTTCCTTGCCATGGCCAGTAAACACACTCCTCACAAAGACATCTGCTGAGAAGGGACAGTGAACTAACTGTGGAGCAGGTATAGAAGTTGGCAGGTTCTAATCTTAAGAAATCCCTAAATGAAGCAAGGCATTCTTTGATGGGTTATGGCAGTGGTTCCCAACCTGGTGCCCAAAAGTGGCCTGTGGGGGCTTTCGAAATAGCCACCATTCTCCTCCCACTGCCTGTAAAAGAGAGCTGTTGCTGCCTGAGGACCCAGGTGGAAGGTGTTGCCATGAGACTGAAAGAAACTGCAGGGTCTTGGCTGTACCAAGGGAAGAGAGATCAGTGCTCCCCTCTGCTTGCCTGTAGCAGGTAGCACAGCAAAGTGTTTTTGCCTAGGATACTAGGTGCTGGGGTCACTGCTGGAGCCAGAGGCAGGGGAGCACTAATCTCCTATCCCTCTGACTGCACAAGGGAACTGCTTCCTAGGGACCCAGGTGGAGGGCAAGGTTCCCTACTGCTGTCAGGAGGATGAGAGAGCCTGCTTGTTGAACTCCTTCCTCTTCACTGCAGTGAGGGTAGAGGGGAAGGAATGCTGGTCTTTCAGGGTTAAACACATCATAGTTGTGATCCTCAAACTAAAAAGGCTGGGAACAATGAGGTTATGGCTTTTTGATTTGGCTTTATAGTGGTCAAGTTTTCCTTGTTCCCTCTCATTCTGACTCCAGTTCACAGCACTGAATTTCTAGTATGCTTCAGCTCCAAATCCCAGTTAGAATTGTGCCCTGGCTGATTCCTGCTACTCCTTGTGCCAGGAGGCCAGGCTAAGTGAAATGAGGTTTGCCAAGTGAGAAAGATGACAGCTTAGCCATGATAATAGCTGACTTCCATATCCATATAGGACACAATGAAACCAGCTACTAATACTACTTCCTTGTGGGCTACAGGGGCCCTGCTCCCTAACAGCATTAATGGCCAATCTTGCTCTAATACGACTGGAAAGAGTGCAGCATGGGGCCACTCTGTCAGAATATGTTGTTGGAAGGATTTGGAGCAGATAAATAAGAGCCAAATATTGAAACACCAAATGATATCCAGTATTTTAGATGCCTGTACACAAATGCAAGGAGCCTGGGAAACAAGCAGGAAGAATTAATTGGTAGTACTGGCACAGGCAAGGTACTGTGATGTAATGGGAATAACAGATGTGGTGGGATAGCTTGCATGACTGGAGCACTGCCATGGATGGGTAAAAATTGTTCAGAAAGGACAGGCAGGGAAGAAGAGATTAAGTAGTTATATGTAAAACAGCTTTATGACTGCTCGGAGCCCTACTGTGAAAGTGGAGACAAGCCTGTTGCAAGTCTTTGGGTTAAGTGTAGAGGAGAGGGCAACAAATGTGATGTGTTGGTGGGTGTCTGCTATAGACCACCAGACCAGAAGGAGGAGGTGGATGATGTTTTCTATGGACAACTAGCAGAATTTTCCAGATCACGGGCCCTGGTTCTCATGGGAGATTTCAATTATCCTGACATCTGTTGGGAGGGTGATACAGCAGTGCACAGACAATCCAGGAAGTTTTTGGAGAGTGTTGAGGAAAACTCCTGGTACATATGCTGGAGAAGCCAACTAGGTGCCTTGTAACTCTTGACCTGCTGCTCACAAACAAAGAATTGATCAGGAAAGGAGATGTGAATGGCAGCCTGGGCAGCAGTGACCTTGAGATGGTAGAGGTCAGGATCCTGGTCAAAGGAAGAAAGAACAGAAGCAGAACACAGACCCTGGACTTCAGAAAGGCAGATTTTGGCTCTCTCAGGGAACTGATGGGCAGGATCCCTTGGGAGGCTAG
Organism: Podocnemis expansa; assembly: GCA_007922195.1. Taxonomy (NCBI): domain Eukaryota; kingdom Metazoa; phylum Chordata; order Testudines; family Podocnemididae; genus Podocnemis; species Podocnemis expansa. The sequence goes on from ML682006.1 coordinate 26,685,856, forward strand.
TCTGAAGGGGAAAGGCATCCAAGAGAGCTAGCTATATTTTAAAGAAACCCTACTAAGGGCACAAAAAGATACCATTCCGATGTGCAGAAAGAACAGCAAACATGGAAGGTGCCCAGCATGGCTTAGAAGAGAACTCTACAGCAAGCTGAAACACAAAAGGGAAGCTTACAAGAAGTGGAAGCTTGGACAGATGACTAGGGAGGCATATAAACATATTGCTCTGGCCTGCAGGGATAAAATCAGAAAGGCCAAAGAGCAATTGGAGTTGCATTTAGCAAGGGAGGTGAAGGATAACAGGAAGGGGTTCTTCAAGTATGTCAGAAACAAGAAGAGGATCAGGGATGGTGTAGGTCACTTACTGAATGGGGCAGGTGGATGATGTGGAAAAGGCTGAAGTACTCAATGCTTTTTTTTACCTCAGTCTTCACAGGCAGGGTCAGGTCTCAGGCTACTACACTGGGTAACGCAGAATGGAGAGAAGGAGAGCAGCCCTCAGTGATGGAAGGTCAGGTTAGGGACTACTTAAAGAAGTCGGATGTGCATAAGTCTATAGGGGCAGATGAACTGCATCCGAAGGTGCTGAGGAGTTGGCCAATGTGATTACACAGCCGCTAGCTATTATCTTTGATAACTGATGGTGAACGGGGAAGGTCCCAGATGCTTGGAAAAAGGCATATATAGTGCCTATATCTTCAAGAAAGGGAAAAAGAGGAGCCGAGGAACTACAAACCAATCAGCCTCACTTCAACCCCTGGAAAATCATGGAGCAGGTCCTCAGAGAATCCATTCTAAAACACTTGGAGAAAAATAGAGTGATCAGGAGCAGTCAACGTGGATTCACCAAGGGCAAATCGTGCCTGGCCAACCTGACTGCCTTCTATGATGAGATGACAGGATATATGGATGCGGGAATAGCCATAGATGTGATATACCTGGACTTTAGCAAAGCTTTTGATATGATTTCCCACAGCATTCTTGTCAGCAAATTAAGGAAGCATGGTTTGGATGAATGGACCATAAGGTGGCTAGAAAGCTGGTTAGATCATCGGGCTCAGCAGGTAGAGATCAATGGCTCAATGTCTAGTTGGCAATCAGTAACTAGTGGAGTGCCCCAGGTGTCGGTCCTGGGGCTTGTTCTGTTCAGCATCTTTATTAATGATCTGGATAATGGGATAGATTGCACGCTCAGTAAGTTTGCGGATGACACCAGACTGGGGGAATGGTAAACACACTAGAGGGCAGGGATAGGATTCAGGGAGACCTAGACAAATTGAGCTTTGTGGCAAATGAAATCTTATGAGGTTCAACAAGGACAAGTGCAAAGTCCTGCACTTAGGATGGAAAAATCCCATGTACTAATACAGGTCGGGGATGGACTGGCTAAATAGCAGCAGTGTAGAAAAGAACCTGGGGGGTTATGGTGGATGGCAAGCTGGATATGAGTCAACAATGTGCTCTTGTTGCCAAAAAGGCCAATGGCATACTGGGCTGCATCTGTAGGAGTGTTGCCAGCAGATCAAGGGATGTGATTATTCCCCTCTATTCAGCACTGATAAGACCACATCTGGAATACTGTGTCCAGTTTTGGGCTCCCCCCCTACAAAAAGGACGTGGACAAATTAGAAGGAGTCCAGCAGAGGGCAATAAAAATTATTAGGGAACTGGGGCACATGACTTACGAGAACAGACTGCAGGAACTAGGCTTATTTAGCCTGCAGAAGAGAAGACGGAGTGGGGGGTGATTTGATAGCAATCTTCAACTACTTGAAGGGGTGCTCCAAGGAGGAGGGAGCTAGGCTGTTCTCAGTAGTAAGAGATGACAGAACAAGGAGCAATGATTTTCAAGCTGCAGCTGGGGCAGCTGAGGTTGGATATTAGGAAAAACTTTCTGACTAGGAGGGTGGTGAAGCATTGGAATGGGTTACCTAGGGAGGTGGTGGAATCTCCATCTTTGGAAACATTTAAGGCCTGATTAGACAAAACCCTGGCTGGGATGATTTAGTGAGAGTGGTCCTGCTTTTAGGAGGGGGTTGGACTAAGTGACCTCATGAGGTCCCTGCCAACCCTATGATTCTACTCATCCCTGTGCTACGTACAAAGTCCCTTCAGAACTTCACAGCAGTAATGCAGGAAGAACTCAGATCTCACCTTCTCCAAAAGCAACCACCCTCCCACATGGCAATGGGCTTAAATTGCAGCAAGGGAGGTATAGGTTGGACATTAGCATAAACTTAACTACCTGATGGGGTAGTTAAGCACAAATTACAGACGGAGGTTGCAGAAATCTCAGTCATGGAAGGGTTTAAGAACAGATTAGACAAACACCTGTCAGGAACAGTTTAGTTATTATGTAGTTCCGTCTTGAGTGTGGGAAACTGGACTAGAGAACCTCTTGAGATCCCTTTCAGTGCTATCCTTCTAGGGATTATATAGAAGGTCTACTAGTTGTTAGCAGTACAGGGTCTTATGACTCAAGCCGTCCTTGTTCCATCCAGTAGCTGGCAGTGGCACACACTAACCAGATCATTGAAAAATTTCTATTTAGGCTTAAAACTAGAATTCACAGCAAGCCTTATGTAACTACACCAGAAAAACAGCTTCCATTTTCATTATGTACACTAGCTCCCTTTCCACTTGCCCAGCCCAATACCCCTTCAGTTACCAGAGCAAGGTTCATCTACCACAGAACAAGAGGTTTCTACCCTGACTGTAGGCCTCAGTCCATGGAGGGCCTTTCATTCAGCCCACCCCCAAAGTACATTCAGGCTTCCCTCCACAGCCAATTTGTGTAACCATTATTTTGATGTCTCCGTGGCTTTCATTCATGGAGCCCAAGCACACTGGTGTGTTAAATGCAAAAAAGTGAAATCACACAACTGAGTCAGCACACACCATATAAGGACTGCTTGTTCTCTCACTACCACCTTTCAAAAGCAGATAGCCAAGTTAACATCTAGTGGCCATCCTCATTTTATAACCTAACTAAAGGATGTTAACAACTTTCAAATTATTTTAAAAAAGGGGATTGAGGGGTGAGAAGTGAAGAATGCTTGAAAAAGAATTTTCAAAATTTCCTCCCTTTTTTGCCTAGCCATCAAGGAGGCAGCTTGCTTCCTGGTTGCTGGGTAGGTGCTGTCTCAGCGCCAGATTAACTGGCCTGGGGGCCCCAGCCTGCTCCCCCCACCTACCTGGCCCCATGACTGCAGCCCCCCCCCAGGTCCTCCACTGCTTGGGCCGGCCCCTGTCCCCTCTTCATTGGGGGGAGGAGGCCCTGGGGCCAGATGTGCTCCCACCCTGGCCTTGCTCTTACTAGTCTGCCTGGGGATGGGGAGGCCGGTTGGCATGTGGCATGGGGGCCTCCAACGGAAGCTGGAAGGCTGTGCCAGAGCAGCAGTAGTCTCAGCGCAAGCCAGCTGGCCTGCCCCCCAGGCAGAGTGAACAGGGGTTGGCCCATCCCACCCTACCCCTGGGGGCAGGCCAGTTGGCCCAGGGGATGAGGCGGAGCACAGTACTCACCCCGCCCCCAGTGCCAGCAGGGTAGGAACAGTCTTGGTGCTCCTGCCCTGCTGGCGCTGAGGTTGGCAGGGGCTGGATAATCAGGATTTTTGGAACTGGAGCCTGGGCCCTCTTTTTGCCCAGGGCTCAAGCCCCTAAAGCAGGGGTTTCAAAAAGTGCAGTCCACATGTGGCCCCTGAACTTAGCTCCTGCAGCCAGCAATGACACTATCGTTAGCGATATTTGCAATATCTTTCTATGAAAAGGTTTCAGTGGTATGGCCCTTGAGCTAACATACTAGTCCTCATGCGTCCCTTGTGGTGATTTGAGTTCAAGACCCCTGCCCTAAAGCCCCTGCGATAATCCAGCCCTGTGTGGTCTGTTATTCCCACTCCGCTGTCTTACGTCTGGTATGTCTTTTTTCATTGCAAGCTCTCGAAGCAAGGACTGTCTCACAGCAGTTCTGCTGTGCCTGGAACAATGGGTCCCAGGCATTACCATAATACACAACTATTAATAATCTCCTTATAGATTACATCACCACATTTACTGTGATGTCAGTGTTTCCTGTTTAACTTAGAAAAAGACACCTAACAGAGGCTGCAGAGTGTGTATGTCACCTGTCACACTGCAAGGTGGCTCAGCCAGTCAATTTGTGCCCTCTTGAGTGCATCAGTCAAGCTTTGCTTGAGAAGCTTTGGTATAGATTTGCTCTCATTCACACTAGATTAGGTGGTTCTGCCACATGACATCTCAGATAATGGAATGTACCAGTGTGACAAGAATAGACACACATGCACAAAGTGGATGGATAATATGCATATTTAAAACTTTTTTAAATCTCACTTGTTAAATGTTCAGTTACGCAAAATTCTGAGTTAAAATTTATTTTCCTGATTATCTGATTTAAATCTTCACAGTTGAGGTAAATTTTGAGGGTCCAAGCCCTGGTCTACACTGCAGGGGTGATTTGGGTGGCAGTTACTTGAAATAACTTGCCTTCAACTGCCTAACACCTACTTATTTCAGTGTGCTGACTCAATGGGAAATGCCCTCCCATAGATTCAGTCCTATGCTAGTTGGTCGGCTTCAGGGATCGACTTCCTGATCAATCTGATGGTGGTGAATTTGCTGCTATCAGTGAAGACAAGCACTCTGACAGGAAATATATAACAACAGGAGATGTTGAATCAAAAAGGTAAAGATTTATAACAATTAAAATACAGGTTGTCAACATCACATGTGAAAATATGAGGTAAATATCCTCAAATCAAAAGGTTAAGTTCTCAAGCAGTGTTTTTCTTACTTAGCCTATCTGTAGATTTCTATCATTTATGAAAATATTTTTTCAATGGTTTATGTTTATATCATGAAATATACATTTATTGATAAAATCTAATCTTTCCAACCTGGCCAAGAGCTACTCTTTTGCAGTACAGTGAAACCAGTTATTTTGCAGCACAGTGGAACCAGTTTATCATTTGTGACTGCACAAGCTTCTATTTCCTCTTTAGCTGGCTGGGGTAACAGGTGGCTGCACAGCACAGACACATGGACGGGGAAGAACAGACAGGCAAGGAATGTGACTTCACTTTTTTTAACTTAACATTGAAGCAAAAAGAGTCAGATTTAAAGAGGAGGGGGTAAAATGAAAAGTCCTCTGCAAGTCTCCTGCTTTAGACTCATCCTCAAGCAAATCTTTTATTTTCTGAGTTCCAAAGGGGAAGACATGGTGCTTTCTTTGCAACTGGCTTGTCCTTTGCTACACAGTAGTGGAACATTCCCAGTCACTGAAACAGATTGATTGCATACATTTCATGCAGCCTTTCAGCGGGTAGGCTGTCAGAGTATTAGATAGGTGTCTACATTGTATTCAGCTTGGTGTCAAATGGGACACTGCCATCTTGAAATCTAAACAGATGTAAAAAATAAAATACAAAAGCTCACCCAAATGCCCCTGCTATTTGGTATTTTTATACCCACATTTGCATATCTAAAAATGTATTTATTTTCCCTGTTCCTCTGGGGAAAACCCCTATGTGCAGTGATAGAAGTGGACCACACCCACAGTGTTATCAATTGTACAAAATAAACAAACTGACAATGGACAGAAACAATATTTGTACCTAATATCCCAGTTCTACTCCTCAGAGTGAATGTTTAGTTGGGTTTTAGCTTGCATTGACTAGCAGAAGTGTAACTGTTAACACACACATTGGTTTCTCATCATGTTTACTCGTAGGCTGTACAACTAGCAACATGTCCTCGAATTTGAAAGGCAGACATAATTTAGTTTAAAAGGAAGCAAGGGTGGGGAGGGAGGGAATTTTTGGACCAACCATTGTTCTTGGGACTAAATCATCTTAAAATCAGTTTGGTCTATAACAATGTGATTCATCCCATGTCTCAGGCAGGCCTTTCCCATCAATATGAGCATCCTGAATACAAAGGAAAACCCCTCTGGAGTCAGACAGGTGTGTGAGCAATAGGATAGTGTCAGGCAGGGCTAATCGTTTTATTTTTGCTCCCCTTGAGTTGACAGAATGTTGCCCAGACACCATCAGATTTTTTTATTCCTTACACAATGGCTCATGTGCACAGACTACCAGGAAAGCTGCTTGGTTTCCAGCCAAACTAAGGACACCACAATCCAGAGCCCTACTCAGGGATGTCAGATCCACAGAGAATTTATTATAAAGTAATAAGACAAACTCAGTCCTAGAAAGAGGAGATTCAAGTGATTATTTAACACTAGGAGTACACTGGCACCTTTTTCTCTTCTCTGGTATAATGGAAAGGACCATCATTAGGACAGATAGGCTGAGAATCGGTGCAATCAGTAGGCAAGACAGCCTTGTGTCAGACAACAGATTCAAGTACTTGGAAATGACTGTGCCCTAATTAATAGTTAAGTAAGATCTTGTTGGTACTTTGTCGAGCGTGTCCTATGTCCTCCCCTCTGGCTGCACAGAGTTTGAATCCAGCTAGCCATTCACAAATGCTTGAGATTTCCTAGTGAAACTTCTGTTTTGTTGTGGCTGTATTTGGCTAATAGCATTAGGTTTTGGGACATACTTACGCTTTCTAAAGAACACTTCTCCAGTGATAACTAAGCACCAGATACAGACCAACAACAAGAGAACCAGTCAGCCCCCATAAACAGCCAGCCATCATCAAAATATCTGTCTCAGGGTAGCCCTGTGAGGTAACTGGTATGAAGGCTGTGGAAAAGGAGTGGGACACAGATGTTAAAACAAGGCAGGAGCTCAAAAGCAGGCCATCAAGATCAGACCAGCTGAAATAGATAACACATGCAGTGCAGCTTTGGGCTCCAGCTCAGGTCTGAGCCCAAGTCCCCTTCCGTCCACACACAGATCAGTCTGACTCAGGTCAGCAAGCCCTGAGGCCTGAGTTCTAGGACCCTGCTGGGGGTGGGGGGGTTGATCAGAGCTTGAGCCCCAATGTGATTTGGGTCCAACCACTGTAGACATAGCTCAAGCCACACACCCTAGTCAGAAGCTCTCTGTAAGGTGGCATGGATGCATTAGCATGGCTGAGACACCCAGGTCCAGCAATTGTAAGCCCTGGTGCACAAGGCAGTTTGAAGACTCAAATGCAACTTGGAAACAGTGACAGAGTTGCTAGTCCTTAAGCATCTGCTCCGTAGACCAAGGTTTACAGTGCAGTGTAGACATTTCCTATGGTGTGGTCAGGGATCCCAATTTGCCTTTCCTCAGTCAAATGAGACTGACCACTGGTCTCAAACAGACAACTCACAGCAGCATCACCTCATCTGAATAGCTATCTGCCAGTGAAACATGGAACAGCAAAGCACAGATGTTTCTGGATCCTAGGGCTTTACAGCAGGCTGACACCAGGAAAACATGCAGCATTTAAGCCAGGGGTCTCAAACTCAAATCACCACTAAGGCCGCATGAGGACTAGTATGTTAGCCCGAGGGCCGCACCACTGAAACCTTTGCATACAACGGTATTGCAAATATCAGTACCGATTGTGTCATCACGGGCTGCAGGAAATAGCTTTAGGAGCCACGTGCAGCCCACGGGCCATGTGTTTGAGACCCTTGATTTAAGCTGTGTCAAGATTTTATAATTCTAGTATAAAGCAGGCAGCATATACCTGAATCATATGCTAAGCTGATCGAGATAAATCTACATGTTCTAAAAACACGTCTTTAAACCCTAGTTTAGGCAGAGCTTTAGCAATGTGTTTTAACTGTTAGGGTTTTAAACAGCACTTTGCAACTAATATCAAAAGGGCAGTCATGTTTGGTGTGTGTGGGTTTGCTATTATTTTAAAGTTAGTTGCCATCAAACCTACCGGTAGGCTTCCTGCTAAAACCCAGTCTATTCTCTATGTTTGTGTCTGGACATGTCTTTGAACTGTAGCCTGGCCACATTAGCAGTTAGCACAGCTTTTTCTGAGGACTGTTGTATTGATTTTGACACAGTAAATGGGCCCAGAGAATCACAGATACCAACACAAACATGTCATTGTACAACATAAGACAGTTCAGCAAGCCTCAGGATTTTGAGAACAGAAACCTTGTTCTGCTTAATATCATGGCAGAGATGCTAAAAAAAATCCATGCCAACTTTGGAAATGTCTTGTGGATCCTTATCAATACAAAGGTTGATGAGCAAAATATTTTATTCACCTATCGGGCTTGGACTTCTGACACCAGTTTTTGGTCCCCCAATTTCCAGTGTGTCACTCCCTTGTTTACTAGGTATGATCTCGGTGCAGTCTGCGAGTGAGATCAGTAACCATTTTTGTTTGGGTTAGTTCAAGCTTGCCCTTTTTTGAACCTTTTCCCATCTCTGTTCAATGTTAGGGAACATTCTAGTCACCTGTAAACTTTTATCTGCTTTTCCACAGCTAGACCACAATTGGGTAGGGCATACTTACAGCAAGACAGACACAGGAATCTACCTTAAGTATGGCGCACGTAAGCAAAGAAGCAGACACACTTGGCTACTTCTGCAGCCTTCCAAATGGCCTAGTGGAGGGCACTTGTTAATCCTGGGACAAAGGTGTAGAGTATTATTCCCCAGGGTCCAGAAATGAGCCACATTACTGGATAAGTCCCTGACACTGTAATACAATAAACAAACAAGGAGTCCTATGGCACCTAAAGACTAACAAATTTATTTTTTGCATGATCTTTCAAGGGAGAAAATCCCATTTGTTAGACACTTAGATGTTCCCCCATCTTCAAAGTGTCTGATGAAGTGGGATTTTCTCCCACAAAAGCTCATGTGATAAATAATTTGTTAGTCTTTAAGTGCCACAGGACCCCTTGTTTGTTTTACAGAACTAGAACAATATGGCTACCCCTTTCAATCTCTGTAATATAATAGCCACTTTTGAACATGGCTGAACACTGCAAGTGAGGTAGGGCAGCCTCTGCACACATCCTACCAAAGAGCCATACTCCCAGAATAACAACAAAACCACATCTTCCTTCCTTTGCTTTAGTCTTTTATGAGCAGAGCTTTTCAGGCTGTGTCACATCCAAATGAAGACAGCTGAAGCATCAGGCAGCTGAGATAGTCTATACTGGGGGGCACTACACCGACACAAATATGCCCAGCACTGCACACTGGCAGATGTAACTGCAGACAAGAGGGGTAAAATCAGAAAAAGAAACAGCAAATCATTCACTGGAAGCACGTATAAGGTCACAAGGCTGAAGTCTAGAATCAAGATGCTTAAGATCAGTAATGTCGAATGAGACAGGAAAAAACAAACTTCTTATCCACGAAGAAATCAGCAGGCAGCTTAGAAAGAGCACAGATGCTCCACCAATTAGAGTGGATCTGTCTAGGCTGTTTCATACTCCGTGAGCAGTAGCTTTTTAAGGAATAGATATACAGCTGGCTTGAGAGTCTCTGTTTATCACAAAAACAAACAAGGAGTTTTGTGGCACTTAAAAGACTAACAAATTTATTTATCGCACGAGCTTTTGTGGGAGAAAATCCCAGTTCATCAGATGCTTAGGAGAAAGGGGAACTTCCAGAAAGTAAACTTCTGTTAAGTTCTCCCATCTTCTAAGTGTCTGACAAAGTGGGATTTTTCTCCCATAAAAACTCATGTGATAAATAAATTTGTTAGTCTTTAAGTGCCACAGGACTCCTTGTTTGTTTTGCTGAACTAGACTAACACAACTACCCCTTTGGAACTATGTTTATTACGTGCTGGGAGAAAAATGGACTTTACAGACTGGGTTGATTTACTTGTGTTGGACATTATAACCTGGTGATTCCCAAACGTGCTTTTTGTATTTATTTGTAGAGCCCTGCAAATCCATGGATATCCACAGATATCCGCATTATATCCGCATCCGCGGATACAACATGGATATCTGCGGACCATTTCTTGTTGATGCAGATTGGATATGGATCCACATATTTGTACCTGCACAGAGCTAGAGCCCTGCAAATATGCGGAGGGCTCTATTTATTTGTTCTCACACTGAACAAAGGTGCCTGATCTCACACTGCATTAATTCAGCATTCCAAGCCCCTTTGTTTTTACTAACTCGTTTCAGGCAGGAGTATCGTCCATGGACTGGAGCCAAACCGTCAAAGCCTATAAAGACAAAGCAAGGCTTCGTAATTCCAGAAGATCATTTTGTGCAAGAGACTAGCTACAGGGCAGATTTTAAGGTAATTAAACTTTTTGCAAACCGTGGAGGCCTTCTGAAGAGAGTCCAAATACTAGTGTGTTGTGGTTAGAAACCAAGCTGTGAATTGAGCGATTGCTCTTCCCCCATTACATATTAGCCACCTCCTGATTTCAGAAAGCCATGGCATAGGGTCCTCATAACTTTTAATTCAATGCTAAGACCAGATTTTAAACTATGTAAAATCCAGGAAGTTCAACACTATGTTTCCCAAAGTAAACTTGACCTGGACACTGTTGCTCTTGGTCTGTAGGATTGTGTTACTGTATGTTATTAGTTTAATACTATCTGTACACTCGCAGCATAGGCAAGTTACACTAAAGATCATAATAATTGTGTTATCTACTAATGTTAGGAGTTGCTGTGGGGACATCTAACTCTGAACCTGCTGACTTGTGCATTTAAAAATCTCAACTCTAACGTAAACACTGTATGTGTGCACAAAGCGGTTTGTAGGTATGCATGAGGATGACAGGACACAGAGATTCTTGGGTTTGAGGGGCTGCCCATTCCACACGCCCCCCAAACAAAAAAATAAAACAAAAATCCCCATCCCCAAACACTTGAGCACCTATGGGCAGACTTAGAGCCTTCAGTGTCCAGCAAGAGGTATGTGTTCTAAGCAGGGGCTGGAGATGATGAAAAGCTGGAATCCTAGAACAGTTAGCATTCCCTGGGCTTTTTCTTTCTGTTTATAAGGCTCTGTGCTATGCTATGTACCAAGCTTAAGCTGCCTTGCTGACATAGCAGGACCAAGGAATGTTGAAAAACTTACAAATGAACATTCCTTTCTCTGTTCAGGACTTTTCCTAAGTTTTTCCTTAGATGTGCAAGGCAAACAGCATCCTTCTAACTGAGAACAGTTTGCATGTAAACAACACTCCACTAACAGCCTTCTGTGAAACTTAAGAAAGCAATCCCGAAGCTGCCCTATCAACTTTCAAAAGCTGACAGACATGGCTTAACAGGCAAGATAGAGTCTAAATGTGGCTGCAAGGCAGACCCACTCAGTCAGCTTCCCTCTCTCCCCTTTGCTTTGAAGGCTCTGGGAGGGTTTCCCTCAGTTTCTGTGGTGCAGCTAAGTGGGAAGGACTAATGATCCAGACTGATGAAAACAATGCATTTTAAGGCTGGAGTCCCTCCATGGATGGCAGAAGTGACTTTTCGCTTCTGCACCAAGAAGTCCCCTCATTCCCTTAAGCCTTGAGCTGAGAGAAGACTCCACAACAAGGAGCTTTAAAAAAGAAATTCCAAACTTAAAAAACCCCCAAAAGTTCTGTGTTTTATTTCATCCAATGCTGTAGCATTAAAATACTACTAGCATCAGCCATACATGTAGGGAAATCTACAAATGGCAGAGGTGCCAGGAAACAGTGCTGATAGGCTTATATCTCTCTGGTCTTCTTCTGAGTCCCCTGGCCTTTGGCATCTGATCAACTTAAAAGCAAAGTGGAGACAAGCAGATCTCCGGACTGTTTTCTCTCCCTTTCCACCCATGTTATTGGGAAGTAAGGGGAAGAAATCACTAGGAGTGTTGCAGAATCCAACACTTGCCACCAAATCACTTTTCAGCTTTGATTAAAAGTAAATAAATGCATTGGTTTCTAGCCCTAGTGACTGCAAAGAAAGCATGGTATGTTAACTTAGCAATCAAATGGGGGCAATTTCAATGTCAACATGTAGCCATTTCACTGCTGATTATTTTAACAGGAATATGCAGCTGTTGTGCTTATCCTGTGATTGCAAACTTCCTCCACAAGGCTCTGTCTCCAGCTTGCCTCAGACTACTCCTGCAGTGCAGCAATATGTTTGGAGTGCAAAATTCTGTATCCCACTGAAAATGACAAATGTAGGAACAGCATAAAATTGAATTCAACATCAAATCCACACCACACAAGGGACACTGTACTGCTTGCATTATTCATTTTCATGTTTAATTTAAGAACCACCGCCAGCCCTTTAAAAAAAACCACACACATGTACTTGAAACTGCCTCTGAATCCCCATGCTATTGCACTTGGGTGCTGTAGACTAAACACACAGACATGTCAGCAGAATTTAGGTCAAATTGGACATGGGGATACAAGGAGCCTGGACTACAGAATCTGACAGCACAGCAGGCAGAGGGTACCACAGGATGTATTGTCATCACAAAGGGCTGATGCTATCAGTGACAGGGGTGGAGGGGGAGAGAAGAGAGTATTACAGCTGAGCGCCCACAAACTGTTGATTTTCCCTAGCAAGAGCTTAGTGAAGGAGATGAGAATGATGCAACAATCTTAAAGCTAAGATTTTTCAAAGCCCCCTGGAGGATTTGGGCTTCTAGTTCCCATTAGTTAGCTGATTCCACATCCTAGTTCTTGCTGAATTAAAGCAGCCAGTGCTTTGCTGAGAACAGAATGGATGCTGAAACAACTGATTAACTCCCAGTACATTTAATTGAAATGGAGCATCCAAATCCCATATGCGGCTTGAAAATCTCTCAGCCTAAAATGTCCAAGCTGCGTCAGCTTCAGACCTGTTCTCAAAGTGTTTCAATGCAGCAAATTTGGGTGGGAATGTGGCACCAGCAACAGCACTCAAAGAGATTAAAGAAGAGAGAGAACAAGTGGATGTGGAATCTGCAAAGAACCTTCCAAATGAAGATCACAGTAGTTTGTCATCTTTGAGTCTTTCATAGACTAGAGTTAAAACTCAGTGTGTGTTTGAATATTAAACTTTGGCCACAGGTTATGTAATCCCTACCAGACAATGCTGCAAGAGCTGACAAAGAAGGATATTTGGACTGTAAAGACGGGGACATAAGCTGCTGAACCGGACAATTCTGAGCTTGCTGGAAAATGAGGAATGATGGACAGGGACAGTAGCACTGTAAATGATGAGAAAGAGATCGTGAAAAAAGGAAAGGGGCAGCCTGTCACGAAGACGAAGCTTGGAAATGGCTAGATCAAACAGTAAAGAGATTTTCTAAGTAACTCATGTTTATGTGGCCACAGAAGACCTTTAAAAGTCATCCAGGCTTTTCCTTTTGCCCAAGCCCTGGCTTTGCTGGACATTTTTGATTCTGTCAAGACTAGCCATACTGAGTCAGACCAATGATCCATCTAACCCAGGGGTCTCAAACATGTGGCCTAAGAGCAATATGCGGCCACTAAAGCTATCTCCTGCAGCCTGCAATGACAGTGTTGTTACTAAAATTTGCAATATTGTTGTATGAAAAGGTTTCAGTGGTGCGACCCTTGGGCTAATGTACTAGTCCTCATGTGGCACTCAGGGTGATCTGACTTTGAGACCCCTGATCTAACCCAATATCCTGTCTTACAACAGTGGCTGGCGCGAAGTGCTTCAGAGGGAGTGAACAGAACAGAGCAGTTAATGAGTGATCTATCCCATCATCCATTCTCAGCATCTGGCAGTCAGAAGCTCATGAACATCCAGAGAATGGGGTTGCGTCCTTGACCATCTTGGCTAACAGCCATTGACGGACCTATCCTGCGTGAACTTATCCAGTTCTTTTTTGAACCTGTTTATACTTTTGACCTTCACAGCATCCCTTCGCAACAACTCCTCAAGTTGTGTTACAATAGTCTGTATATAAGATTTTTCAAAGGTTTTCCAGCTGTTGATCTCCATAGTCAGCTTGTGATGATATTGTGTTCCCCAGCATTTCAGACTCATTCCCAGAAGAACTGGGGTGGGTGGGGGATGACCAGACAAACAGATCAGTAGCTAATTTCCTTCTTCCCCACAATGTCCTGATTTTGTAGCCTTGTGTTTCTTCCTCATGCCTCCAGTAGCACAATTAGAATAACTGGGACAAACCAAAACTTCATAATTATGTTTGAGGTCAGCTATGTTCTGAGTCCTGGGCAAGAGGCACAAAATAAAGACAATTCAATTGGAAGTCAGTCAGTCTCTTGTTATGCTAGGAGACAGGCTCTTCAGAGGTCCTGCATCATCAGATACAAAGACAATATTCTCAAAAGCAGCTAGAGTGGTTAATGATATGTATAGGAGTCCTGTTCACCTCAGGACTATGCTTTTAGGTTGAAAGTTTAGGCTCCATTCAAGTCACTAGGAGTTTTGCTCTGAAGTCACCCCTGCCATCTTTCTCCTTTCTCACAGTACCTACCAAAGAGTATGCAGTCTTACCAGAGTTAGTCAGATGACACAAGCCAGCATGGATAATATTCAGTATACCTTTCTTCCAAAATACTGAATGTGTGTGCCCACATTGCCATACATACCGGGCTGTCTGAGGGAGGGGCAGGGTGCAGGGCCAATCGGCCTGTTGGGCCTCCTGCTCTGCAGGGTGGGCTGGCCCAGAAGCCGGGTTCCTCTCCCCCACCCCATCCCCCTGGGGCTGGCTGCTCTGCCGAAAGCAGGGTGGTGGGGGAGGCAGTGGTGCAGACCCCATGCTCCCCTGCTGGCATGGTCACCCTGCTCGTGACACCCCCCCCACCCCCGGACAGCGCTGTGTACAGTACGCTTGCTGCTCCATAAGGCATTGAGCTAAGACACTTTGAAAGAGAGTGGTCTTGGTGGAGTCTTCCACGCAGTTCAGACTTTGCATGAGCATGCACATGCACACGTTTCCTCTAAACTCTTAATTCAGTCACTAACTAGGGCAGTCGTGCATGTTTGTGTGAGATGTCAGCAAGAGTTCCTTAAAAGAGTCAGCAGTTCACTCTGGGTACATTTGGCTAGGAAACCATTAGCAACCTGCCAGCAAGAACTGCTCAAACATGCCTGCCTTGCTATTGTAGACAGCGCCTCAAGTCCTATCTACGGTATAACATTTAATGGTTTGGAAGGACCCAGTTCCAACAAAGCAGCCCATCCAGTGTGTTCAGGTGTTTCAGGGTAGATCTGACAAGTGTTTTTTTGCTGTTATTGTTT
The DNA here is from genome assembly GCA_007922195.1 of Podocnemis expansa. Taxonomy (NCBI): domain Eukaryota; kingdom Metazoa; phylum Chordata; order Testudines; family Podocnemididae; genus Podocnemis; species Podocnemis expansa. The sequence continues at coordinate 26,700,956 of ML682006.1, forward strand.
TTTTGATTAAAACAGTGCCCTGGAATTATAGTGTAAAAATGATCCAGTCTCATCTCCAGTTGCAGACCAACCTCTCTCAGGAGACTACTGGATGGCACAGTCCTCTAACATGTTTTATTTAACAGCAACAGGGAGACCAGAGACATTTGGTCTAAGAACAACTGAACCCACCTCATTAATATATGCAGATGTGGAGCTAATGTATATTATTTTCCCCTTTAGATACCAGAAGCACAGACCAAGTTTTCTCCCAATCCTTCTGCGGTTTTCCAGGCTCCCTCTCGGATTCTCAACGTGTGACCTCAGACCCTGTTCACATCCAGGCAGCTGAAATGGAGGTTGTTTGTAAAATGCACTGCTATGCAACTTTCATGCAGGGTGTTAAGATCAAAGAGATAATATTTTCAAAAGCAGCTCAAGTGATTAATGATATCTATATACTTTCTGATAACACACAAATTGTGAAGCACATGATTTGGAACCAGCAAAATAGGCTGCAAGGAATGACCTAGTTTGTGCAGAAACAGGCCCATTACTATGCCAGCTGGTCTCACATTAGGAGATTTGACTTCGTGCAGCAAAGACAGTATTGCAGGCAGTGCCCCTACGCTTACCTGCCATTTGTGGGAAAAATCCCAAATGCAACTTATAATTAAAAGCAAACCAGTGGTATTTAACATAGGGCTACAAATGAGGTGGTGAAAGACCCAAACTTGACTTTTGAACTTCTGCAGTTTGACATGAACAAGCAAGCATTTCACAGATACACCAGATAGTAACATCCTCGGCTGACCTTGATTTCAGTACAACAAACAAGAAGTCCTGTGGCACTTTTAAAGACTAACAAATTTATTTATCGCATGAACTTTCATGGGAGAAAACCCCACTTCATCAGGCTATCCCTTTGGAACTTGATTTCAGTGTTGTTTTGGAAGTTTTTGTTTGTTTGTTTGGCATGATTGGACTCTAACAGAAAAGAAAAAAAAACAGATAAATCACTTGGGTTTCATGACTGAAAGTAGACTATTTCAAACTTGGAAAGCCACCTGCGGTGGCATTTGAACAAGCAACAGCAGCAGGAGAGAGAATCTAGACAGTCCTGATGAACAATGCCTCAATTTGGCTCTGACAAAACAGCACCCATTAAGTCAGCTCAAATAACTATTGTTAATTGTGTGGGCTAGAATCTAAAATGTATGTAATGTCATTTGTAATGGTCATGCTTAAGGTGCATGTATTTACTGTACATGACTTTTTAAATCATGGAATTTGCTCCTTTAATAAAAGGATATGCCTAGACTTTTATTAAATGTTAAATCTTTGCTGAGGTAAGAGAGAAAATATATTGCCTTGAAACTCCTAAATTATTGCCTGTATATCAGTAATGCTAGTGCTAAAAATAACCAGAGATGAAGGTTACATAGAAACTTTTTGTTTAAAAAGTACAATGTAACTCATACTTAATTTTTAAAGATGGATCATTTAAAATTTACTCTAAAGCAGGGCTCAACAAAACCTCGGTGTCAGGTTGCCATGGTGACTGGGGTTTTTAGCCTGGCTCCTAACTCCACTGCAGAAATGCAGAAGAGGAGCACCCTCTGGTGACCAAAAATAAAACTGCTGGCACCTAGCTGGGAGTAAATTTTGTCAAGCCCTGCTCTAAAGATTACCATTTTTTAGACAACTGATGTGAATTTAACTTTTACTCATTCCTCTTTAATGATCCATTTCATAGTGATAGCTCATTTAAATTGTGATAGGCTTAGAATTTTTATCCAAAAGGTTTATACAATATAAAATTAAGCTATTTCTAATTTAACATTTCTCCTAATTTATTTTGGAAAATGTCATAGAAAAAATTAGCTTGTGTGTTAGAAGTTTGTCCATTAGAATGAAAGGAGTGTTAACCTCAGACTTGAACAGTATTCAGTTATTCATTCATCTGTGATAAAACAGACTGATGAAAGGAGAAAGGTTATAGAAACATTCTCTGAATGTTTCACTGGCTCAAGTCAAAGGCCTGTTTAGCAACCATTTGGACTATCTAAACACATTCACACTGCCAGTCATCTCTGTAAGAGATATTGTTGGACTGATGGCTGGTGGGCTATTTTTGAAATTTATCTAGAGGGTACATTGTATTATGTAGAGATTTAATGGAGCCCCTTCCATTGAAGTTAGTACAATTGAGCCACTAAGACCCAACTATGAGGAAGGATAATACACCCATTAACGTGGGTTTCTTTGGGACTGGGGGGATGAAATTTCTTTCACTTTTCAGATTTTTACGTTGTGACTTTTTGCCAGATGAACCTGCAGTATCTAACATCAGTACTTGCAAAATTTGTGAGAGAGAGAGAGAATTATTTATTGCTTTATTTATTTTTGGAGTGGTGTGTGGTGGAGGTCAATTCTTTTCTGGAAATGGATTGAAATATTGCACTAAATATTTTGCATGATAAACATTTCTAAGGAACAAAACTATGGAGTCTGCTTAATTAATCTATTTATAAAGTTTTTAACAATTCACTTTCAACATTTTCAATTAATTTTACTCTTGGATTTTACTGTTAGCAAGAAATCCCAGCACATACTGCCTACTCTGTTTCTTTTCTTAATATACTATATTTCTAAAAAAAAAAAAAAAACAGTTGTAAACAAACTGGTAATACATGAAGCTTGTATTTTATCATATGGACTGAAAATTAATTTAATAAAATGTATTTTGGCTACTGGTTTTCTCAAATCTTAATTTTGACGCAAGACATAACATTGCACACCTACATTCAACAAAAAGGGTTGTTAATATCTCTGCAGTGATGTATCATTACACACACGTTGCTCCAGAGGATGGTAATTTGGCTGTCTCCTAAAAATCACTCACAACACAGAGAGAAGTGTGAAGAAGCAGCAAGCTCCCTAGCAAACCTACTGAGTTGGACTGGTTGAGACACAATACTCAGCTGATGACATCTTTGTCTCTGAATACTGCAGCCTATCAGAGTGGGACAAATTAAAAAAGGAGAAAAAAAATCCTACATCACAGATCAGAAACCCTTTCACAAACACCTCAAGAGGAAAAAACAAAAAAACAAACCCCCACAGCACTGAACAACTTCCATAGGCCTTAGGAATGAAAACCACCACTTTACAAGTCACTGAAGAGCAATCTTACTGAAGTAGCACAACAAGGACAAATGTTATAATAATTTCTCAACAATATTCACATTTAACTCTGCCCTTTTTGTAACCACATTAAGCTAAAGTTTGATCAACTGATTGCAAATCTATGTAGGGACAGATAGCTACATTAACAGGCTTCAGGGGACCTTCATTTCTGCATCTTCTAACACCACACTCACTAGTTCTACTGAGTCAGTCTGAAAGATGTCCTAAATTTGTTCTGCTTAGTTCAGACTCAAGTTTAATTGTATTCAGGTAAGAAGTCTCCCTGTAATTAGGCTGCTTTAGACATTTTTATCCTCCACAGCAGTGGTTCTCAGTCACTGGCTGAGGACACATTATTGTGTCACCACACAGCAGTAAGTGTGGTGCAGAGAGCCAGGGAAATGGCTGGATTAGGTCTGAAGGGAGTAGGCTAGCAGGTCCTAGAGTCAGAATATGCTGGCAATGGTGTTGTGACTCACAAAAGATTGAGAACCACTTGCCCCATAATTTTTATTGGTGAATGAGTACTAGCAATGCTCAAAGGGAGTTCAAACACAAGAGGAATATGAGTAAGTTTAATTTTTTTTGCCAGTGATTTGACTGAAAATTAGCTTTGTTAATTCAAATGTTGAGTTATTTAAAATCAGAAGATGCAGGTCCCCTGAAGTCTGTTAATGTTGCTACATTGTCCACACATACTATTACAGTGCAGATTTGCAGACTAAAAATACGTTTGAAGACTGAGGCCAAGTTCACATGCTGTAGGAAACTTCACTTCTGCATTTCTTGACTTATTTTTGGTATGCAGCTTTTACAGCTTAGTGCATTAAAACAAACAAGGACTCCTTTGGTACTTTAAAGACATACATTTATTTATGGCATGAGTTTTCTAAAGTTGTTAGTTTTTGAAAATGCCACAAGACTCCTTGTTTGTTTTGCTGAACTAGACTAAACACAGCTAGTTCCTCTTGAACTTGATGCATCAAGTTTTTTTTTGAACAAGGAGAGAGGTGGAAGACTCACCAAGTTGCTGTAAGGCAGCACATTCATTTCAGCCATCTTAAGGTCCAGATGGTTTCTCTGTGTTCTCAGCTGCTGGAGATCCAGAGAAGGAGGGGAAAATTCCAGATTTCATAGTCAGAGAAGTACAGTACTAAGGTCTAGAGAAGGATATGCGATTCATGCCACTGTGGGAAGAACCCTGGACAGCCTCTCCTCTGCTCCGCTAAAGGAATGATGGCTGGGAACCACCATGAGTGTAGATCCTCTGGGCTGCTCCCCCCCCCCCGGACTCTTTCTGCAGGAGCTCAGTCTGGCTCCCTGTCCCTAAGGTGTGTAGTGTTTAAATCAGACACTGCCAAATGATCCCTCCAGTCTCAACAACAGAGCACACACGCAAGCAGTGAATCCCAGTATAGTGTCTCAGGATCTTCCTTGTGCATTCCCAGCTGATTTTCACTCAGTCATTCATAACCATCAACAACCACCAACAACCAATTGTTTCTCAAGCTTATGTGCAGATACCAGGCAGCTGGCAGAACAATTTACAGTACATGTTCCAATACAGAGAAGCAGCATGTGTGCACTAGATGAAGCTGGCAACCATCATTTTCAAAAAGGAAAAATATTGAACTGCAGAATCTGGGACAGCTCATGGGGATTTTCCTCAAGCAAATGGGTGAGCTTTTCAGAAACCAGCATGTGAGCACATAAAATTATCCCTGAAATTAGCTGGCAGCCCCAACTAAAGCTCTGACTGCCAGACTCCTGGCTGAGAGGGAGAGGCTAAAAATGGGGCCCAGTGAGGGCCACCTCTCTCCCAGCACCTTCCTGAACCAAGAATTGTACAAGGAGACATCCTCTACGCTGGGCCACTAGGAGTAGTTGTTGGGGAGCAATATAGTGAGGAGCCAGCCAGAGCCTCCAGCTGGTAGGCACAGAAGCAACAGGAGCTGGGACTCCCACAGCCAGATTAACCAGGGGCTTTAGGAGCTACAATCCCAGGCCCTGGAGTCAAGGGGGCCCCGCCAGCTCAAGCCCCTGAAAAAATAAACTGAGCATCAGCAAGCTCGAGTGTTGCCAGCCTGCACTGCATCACCCCTGGGGCAGCCAGTCTTCCAGGGCCCAGCTCTGTCCTGACCCCATGGCTGGCCAGTCCGCAGACCCCAGGCCTCCCATGTTGGTTCAGCCCCAGCACCAAGAACAAGCCTGCCCTGCTGCTGTGGCTGGCCAGTCTGCAGGCTCCAGACCTCCCTAGTGGTGGTCAGGCCCCAGTGCTGCATGCTGGCCAGTAGCACCCCCATTTTTGGTCAGGCTGTGGGCCCTGGACCCCTGCCCCAGTGCTGAGCATCAGCCCACCCCACCCCCATGACTGGATGGCTGCGGGCCTCAGCTCTGTCACGGCCAAGTGCCAACCCACCCCACCCGAGCTGGGCACCACTGTGGGGTGTGGGGGGAGTGGGAGGGGTCACAAAGCTGTGCAGCCCCAGGATCCCAGGAGCTTTAATCCAGCTCTGGGGACCCCTGACCACTCCATGCTGTAGAAAGGTCTCTGCTCTGTAGTGACTGCTCAGTACTATCATCCTGCCCGTCCCTGCCACCTGTCTCTTCACCTCAGCCGCCCCTCCTCCCCTGCACCTTCCCCATTAGGTGATCCCCTGCTAAGTAACACCATGCCCCCCACTACGTTCAAAAAGTCATGGAACTAAAAGATCACCACCCCCCATTGTTCCCATTGCTTGTGTGTCAGACTCCTTCCCCCATCCTGGGGGGTTGGGTCTTGCTACTTATTTCTTTGTACCACCCTGCCTGTCTGTAGCCATCTGTGGGCACGTCCATGCCTGCCAGCTCTTTGGGGCAGGGACTGTCCTGTTTGTACAGCACCTAGCGCCATGGAGGGAGCGCAGCCTGTGGCACTGTAGTAATACAGAGTGTTTCTAGCCCTCTCTCCACCCCCCGCCCCTGCCCGAGGGCAGCTTTTCCAGGTTAATGACCAAGCACCACAGTTGCAAGGGAGACCAAAGCTGCTTAGTTTTACCTCACAGGCCCCATGAGAGCCTGCTACCGGATGGGAATTTCAGAAGGCCCTGCTTCCTGACGGCTCCACCCAGCCTCCACAGTGAGCTCAGCCCCACGGGCCCCACCCCAAGCACTGGGACAATCTGCTGGCCAGTGGCCAGCCCACAGGACACCCTTGAAGGCCACCCGTCCCGGGCTCATGAGCCCTTAGTGGCAGGTTAGCAGAGCACAGCCACACTGCAGCTACCCACACAGGGTCTGCTGGGGGCACCAGGCAGGAAACCCAGGGAAAAGTAAAAGGCACTCACCAGCTGGTAGAGGAGAAAGGCAGGCAGTGGCTGTAACAGCAGCAGCTGCAGCCCCTTACAAAATGGCTGCTTTAGGCTAGAGCAGCTTGTCTGAGCTCCATTTTGAAGGGCCTGCCCCAGAAAGGCAGGCTGGGGAAAAGGGCAACTCAGTGGAGAACTAGCTGGGCAGGGTACTCCTGCCTGTATCCCCTCCCCCACTTGGGTTAGTTAACAGGTGAAGGTCCTGAACTCCAACTGCTCTGGGGCTTCACCTCAGCCCTCCCACCCTGAACTGAGGCTCCTTGGCCAGCTGGTGTCTTGCAGGAGCTAAGGGGAGGCACCCTTCCAGCCAGAGCAATGCACCTCATGGTGCTCACAGACCCTGTGCACAGGTGCACACTGGCAGCTGCTCTTCATGCCTGTGGAATGAGCCGCTGCTAAGTTGCCACCAGCCCCAGCCTGATGCAGAAGCAACAGCAGAGCTAGTGGGGATCCCTTCCTGCCAGAGGAGACCTTGGAGAGGATGAAGTGAGGCAGCAAGGAAATGGCAGGAGGGAAGAGGAAGGTACAACGTGGCCACATGGGGGGAGAGCAAAAGGAAAGCAGAGGAGTCATAAAGGGGAGACAAAGTGGGATGAAGGGGCCTCAGGGCCCTGGCCTGCTAACCACCATGTGCCCCCTCTCCCCCCAGCCTAGGGCCCTCAACCTAGAGGGTGGCCTGCAGGGGCCCTGCAGCTGCTCTCCACAGGGCTCCCGTCTCTGCCCTGGCCTAGGGATGGTCAGGGCTGGCTGCGGCATGGTGTAGTCTCTGCCACAGTCCCCCAGAGCTGTGCTGGAAGCCCCAGCATGCACCAGCTGTTCCTGCCCCTGGAGTGGAGTGAACATGTGCTGGCCCACCCCACCACCTGGGTGACCAGCCAGCCTGGGGGTGGGAGTGCTATATCCAGAGTAGAAAGTCTTCGACTGTAAAACCAGCATAGGATTTTTCTCACTGTGAATCATATTGCAAAACTGGTTGATTTGCACAATATCCCTCAGAAAGTTTTCAAATCAGTCATTATCATCTGTCTCCTACAGAATGATGCACTACAGAATACAGGTGTTCCATATGCTGCTGGCTTGCCAACCAACCTGGCTGGAGGCTGAAGCATATTTTTCTGTTTTGCAATGCTGTCTCCACTCTTCCAGTCAGAGAGCCATGAACATTTGCATTTCTGCATGTTCAGATAGACTTGTCAGCTGTTTAACTCCAGTAACTTGATCTGCTATCCCCAGAAAGTTGTGTAACATTAGTAAAAAAATCACCTAAAGTTCTGTGGCACCTTAGAGACCAACATTTCTTCAGGCATAAACTCTTGTGGGCTGCAGTCCACTTCATCAGGTGCATCTGACAAAAGTGGGTTGCAGCTCACAAAAGCTTATGTCTGGAGAAATTTGTTAGTCCTTAAGGTGCCACAGGACTCATTGTTTTTGCTGTACAGAGACTAACATGGCTCCCTCCTGGAATTTGTCATTTTCATTATCACATTTCCTGTGTGTTGTATGAGAATTTCTCACGGGACTGGCAATGGGATATTGGGCATATTACCTCTAGGTAAGCAATTCATATTTTCTCCATGTATGCCACCATTGTCAGGTAAGTTAATAGGATTAGTCCAGTTCATAGCAGACAGATAGATGTTTGCACTAAAACTAAAAGGAGACTTGTTTTCTTTTACACCACAGGTGGCCAGGACTGAATAGCCATAGAAACTGAATTATTCATCTTTGGAGGTGACCCCACCACATCAGGAAGGAGCACCCATCTTGTACCTGTTCTGTACAGAAACAAGAGACTTATTTCCCAGGAGCTAGCATTCTGGCACCTTTTGCAAGCACTGCAGTCATTTTAAGGTGCCATCTTCTACAACTTAGGCTTTATTTCCTGTAAATGTATTTACAAATGTGTCAGTCAGCAGGATGACGTTCTAACACCCAGATGGGAAGATGGTAACTAAAATACTTCTATTGTGTTAATTACTGAGATTGGTGATCTGTCCATTTGTTGCAGTTATTTCAGTGTTTCGAACATAGCTGTGCCATCAGGCCTGAGCAGGTGTACCAGAAAAACTACTCAAAGAGCTCTGGATTGGCTCATGAATATTCATGAGTTCATTTGGAAATTATATGGTGGTGTGCCTCAACTCAATTAAAGGTAGCAAGGTGGGCCATGGCAGAGAAAATGTTGGGAACCACTGAGTTAGTCCTCCAGGGCCTGATTCTTTCTTAACACTACAGACCCTACTATAAATGAGAACCTGGGTGCCAGCATTCCAAACGACAGTACAGGGATCTCATCTTTTGAGCTTTGTGATGATCAGAGAATTTTTGCTGTTCCTTTCAAGAAAATTAATAAAAATAACCTGACCAAAGTCAGTTTGATTTCTTCCCTTGTCATTCAACTATCCATGCTTTCATAAGGGCAAAAAAGTCAGCTGCTGTTTGCATGGGCACATCAAGAATAGCTTAAACTTTTTATTTTGGTTTTTGGCTCCCTCTTTCAAAGAATGAAACCTTCCCAATAAACCACAGAAAAACTTCTTGTGCTTTGCCCAAATTTCAGAACTACTAGGTTTTCTGCAGAGCCAACAAAAGAAAAAAATTTTTCTGGCACAAATCAGTTTTTCTTTTTGCACAACTGTTTTTCGTCCCACATCCAGTGGCACAGAACAACAGTTTAGAAAAACTTCATTTGGATGACAGATGAAAGTTAGATTATCTCATCACAACTAATAAAAGAATTTATTGTAAACTTATCTATATTATACAATTATACATTATAATACAGAATGTATAGAATTTAAACACAATGTTTCAAATACAGATAATGTTTGTAAGGAGGTCTTTGCTTCATATTAAGATGTTTTAAAAAGCTACAACACATGTATGAGACTATTTAAAAATATTCCAATTTCTTCCACACTTAATTGGTTCACCAGTTTTTACCTCCCCCTTGTTTCAGCATAACAGGGTTCACCAGTGTTCACCTCCCCCTTGTTGCTGCACATCAGCAACTTTCTTCTATTCATATCTGATGGAACGACAATCTTATCTTGAAGAAACATCTTTCCCATCCTTGAAAAATCCAGAGACCTTAGTGCAAAACAAACAAGGAGTCCTGCAGCACTTTTAAAGACTAAAATTTATTTATTGCATGAGCTTTCGCAAGAGAAAATCCCACCTCGTCAGACACTTTGCAGATGCGGAACTTACAGAACAGGAGGAAAGAAAGTGCAGGGAAGTTATAGGATCAGGTCACACACTAACAGCAAATCAAAGCAGCATATAAAGGAAGATGAGGTTCAAATCACCTGTTGTAATGAGAAAAATAATCCAAAGTCCTTATTTAGTCCTGAAAAGAGAATCAAATTTGCAAATGAATTCCAATGCTGTAGTTTCTCTTTGAAGTTTTGATGTGTTATTCGGTTGTTTGAGCATAGCTATAAGCAAATCGTCAATGGAGTGATCAGGAAGATTGAAGTGCTTACCTACTGGTTTTTAAATGTTGTGATTTCTGATGTCTGTTTTGCACCCTTTATTTTGGATTTTTCTCTTATTACAATAGTTGAGTTGACCTAATTTTCCTCTATGTGCTGTTCCCCTGCGTTTGAATCTCAACAACTGCTTTGATTTCCTGTTAGTGTGACCTGATTCTATGACTTAACACTTCCCTGCATTAATTTTCCTCCCATTCTGTGGAAGTTCCTCAAAGCATTTGATGAAATGGGATTTTTTCCCACAAAAGCTTATGTGATAAATAAATTTGTTAGTCTTTAAAAGTGTCACAGGACTCCTTGCTTTTGCTGAACTAGACTAACACGGCTACCCATTTGGAACTTCTTGCAAAAGTGTCCTACATTAGGAGGACTAAGCAAATATGATTGGCAGCTGCTTTTTGTTTTAACAAATAGTATGTTCTTAGAAAATTCCATGTTGAATTATTCTCCTGGGGTAGCTGTACCTGGGTTTGCTTAGAAATGAATCAAGGTTCAATTACCCATTTTATCTCCCTCAAACTACTACAGAATGAATGGGGAACTGCCTTTTAGATGTCTTGGTTTATGGGCCTCTCTAGAACTCAAATTCAGAATACTTCATTCTCTAAAGCTACAAAAAAAATTATATGGCTCAAAAAGTTGGAGCAAGATTTTCAACACCAGCTGCCCAAAGGTTGGTTCCTATGTCTGTGGCAGCTGGTGGGTGCTCAGCACTTGTGAAAAGCAGGCAAGCAATGAATAAATTTTAGTACTAAGGGATGGAAGTTCATGTCACTCCAAAATTTCACCCAAGAGGACACCATCCTGCTACAAAGGCTTTGTAGTCCCATGTCAGGCTGCATACAGCCTTTTGTGAAAACCCTTCTTTTTTAACTTACAAATTACATACAACTGTCTCTAAAAGGTATAGGAGACTGGACTTTGCTACAGCCTACAAATAAAACATTCAAGATAAAAGCCTGACAGGCACTGACACCACTTTGGGAAGCTACGATGGGATCTCGCGCTCCTAGATTCCTTTCTCTCCACTCTCAGCACTGGCCCAGCTACTGGAAGTTTAAAAGCTAGAACAAGGGCTAGATTACACAGCTGTTCTTTAAGCCGGTGAGCACTCTCACATGCATGTGACCTTGTTGGATGCACACTAGCACGAGTAAGAACTCCACAATCTGGCTCCAGAGGGTTTAAACTGCCCAACTCAATTGCCATAATCTCAGAGCCTGATTCAAATCCCCTCTCCTCAGTTCCATTTGGCTCAAGTTAAGAGCCAAGCTGAGTAGGACTGTACTGCACTCCCATATCTGCAGTCTAAGGCTTTCTTCACTGTAGACACTGATGGCTGAATCATGTGCAAGGAGGACAGTGTCAAGCATCTATAGCTTAAAAACTAATTCAAGTTTATTACTGTGGTTTGTAGCTGCTCACTGAAAGTTTGAAATGCCCTTTTTCATCCAAGCCACTCCCTCTGGTACAGGCACATAGTTGGGTTTAACTACAGAGCTCCTGGCATCAACTTTACGCATTTTCTAGTGAGACATGCATTGATGTGTTTTGAAATAGCCCTGCACCCCAACAAATTAATCTTATTTAGCATTTCTAAAGTGCTTTACGTTTTGAAAGCACTGCACAAACATTAGTTAATTAGGCCTCAAAATGTTCCTTTGAGGTAGGTTTCCTACTCCCCAAATTTACCAATGGGGAAACTGAGGCACTGAGCAGTGAAGTGATGCTCCAAGGCCAGGCGGAAAATCAGTAACCCTGATGGGATCAGAACTCACAAGTTCCTGGCCCTCAGGCTCTCATTCAACCTATTAGATGGCCCTGCCTCAGAATGACCAGGACTTTCAAAGCCTGATCAAATAATAGTCAAATTTTAGGTTCCTCAATCTTGACAATGTGTTTATGACATTAACAAACACATCACAAAGATTTTTATATTCCCAGCCAGATGTTCTTATGTCAACTAGCAGTCACAAGCTGCAAGTATTTCCTTCAGATGCGGTATTCACAAGAACACAGCAATACCTAAGGCAGCTAAGTGGTGGGAGGGACTACTTACAGCCAAGGCATGAGATGCTCCTATGCCCCAAAGTACATGCGTTTTCCTCACTGCTAATGGGCTTCTTTCTGCTACAGACTTCAAACCAGAGCTTTACTACCAGTTCCTCTAAGTCTGTGCTTATCACCAACTAATGTTTTTCAAAGATCTAAACAAGAATTAGAGGATTAGTGACTTGCTCTTCAAGTTAGTTAACAGGACTCTTCCAGCAGACAGTCAATACTTGCTATGCAAGCAAAGGATCTTGGCTAATTAACACCTAGAAATCTTGACAAAGTTCTCTATGAAATAAGCCACACATCCAAGTCACTCTTCCTCTCACACAGGTTATATGCTCAGACACTCTATATTTGATTTTAGTTATTCATCTTGGCAATGCTCCCAACCTACCATCATTGAGATGCTTTCTCAATCCTTCCTAAGGCAAGGAAATACTTATTTTACTCTAGCTAGTGATATATGGTTGCTCCTGCTGACTAACACGAGGCATGGTCATGGTGTTCAAGTATATCTGCACAACACTCACCACCAGCATCAATCTCCAGACAAACCAGATTCAAAAGCTGCCTATGGCTTTCCATGTTTTCTCAATGCCTTGGGCAAATGCTCTCCAGTGGTCCCTCAACTCACAACAAAACCTGTCCTGGTCTCCAGACTGCATCAAAAGAGCTGAAGTAGCGACGAATCATGTCCATCCTAAAGAGATCATCTCAGAGATATAGCCAAACATCAGCTGAATGAGGCCTATTTCACTGCCAAGTCTTTTTCAGCTAGCAACTGAATGTAAACTGACAAAGGTGGTTCCTCCACTTAACAAATGAACAACACTGCAAACAACTTGATTTTGAACAGATCATCATTTTGTTGTATTAAGGTGCATCTTTAACTGGAGGTAACTAACCAGTAGCCCAACATTATAAAAATTTATAGAATAGCATCCTTTAGAGACCGTGAAATTGCCATTAAATACTTCAGTCTTCAATCCATCAGCATCTCCCAGTTATCTCATTGTTCCTCATTTAATATTCTCATATGCTTGTTTGTCAGGAAATCAAGAAAGGGAATACTACAGATGGCTTGGTGAATATTCATCACAGTGATCTCTCTTGGAATCCTGCAGAGAATGAATCAAAGAATCTATTACAATACACAAAAAGCCAACTGTCTCTGAAGTGTCAGTTCAAACAATTTACTAACAGGGGAAAACAGCTAAAAATAATAATAGTGTTACAGCTACTGAGAAAAGGCATTAAACGTGATAGCACCAGAAAATTGGGCATTACTATATGAAAATTAAAGGGAAGTACTGAAGTACCAATTTTGTGGATTAAGCAGCATTTTAATTAAGCCATTCTCTTGCACATATTTAACTCTTAAGGTCTTACTTTTTCAATGTCAAGCTCTGCTAGAATACTATGAAGATGGGGTGACACGGTCCCATTCAACTATTCAAAAGGAGACTGGGGTATGGATCAAGCATTACTGTAAAAACTATTTGATTCCCATGCTACTAGGGTCTTGTCAGGCCACTGGCAAGTGACTTGTATGTCAGCTTGTTTTGCTAAGGGTGGAGAAATAAGACGGCATGGAATAACCAACATGGATTTACCAAAAAACAAATCATACCAAACCAATCCAAATCTCCTTTAACAGGGTTATTGGCTTACTAGATGGGGGAAGCAGCAGACGTAATACATCTTGACTGTATTCACACACACATGGTTATTTTGAAACAAGTTGTGTCGAAACAACTTGTTTTGAAATAACGCCTTATTTCGAAATAACGCCTTATTTCGAATTAACAAAATGTTATTTCGAAATAAAAAAAAGCGGGAAACGAAATAGCAGGTTCACACTGTGAACCTCCTATTTCGCTTCCTCAGGGGGCTGCAGGCACC
>ML682006.1:26715321-26812411 GCA_007922195.1 Podocnemis expansa
ACATCCCTCAGCACCCTGGCCAGGGTGCTGAGTGTTCCCTGGCCAGGGTGCTGAGGGGGCAGCCCTTTAAATGTTGTTTTGGAACGTCTTGTTCCGAAACAACATTCACACGAGTTGTTTCACCCCCAAATGGGGTTTAACTTGTTTCGAAACAACGCCCTTGTTTCGAAACAACGGGTTCCTGTTGTTTAGAAACAACGGTGTGTCGTGTGAACATGGGTTTTTTTTGTTTCGAAACAAAAGTGCTGTGTGAACACAGCCCTTGAATTAAGTAAGGCTTTTGACACAGACATGACATCCTCATAAGAGAACTAGAGAAATGTGTTCAAGATGAAATTATAAGATTGGCGTATAACAGGTTGAAAGACTACACTCAGAGTAGCTATCAATGGTCTGCTCTCAAATTGGCAGGACATATCAAACAAGGACCCTTAGGGAGTGATACGGGTTTGGCATTATCCAATATTTTCCATTAGTGATCAGATAATGGACTGGAGAATACATTTATAAAATCTGTGAATGACACCAAACTGGGAAAGGTTGCAAGCAGTGTGGAGGACAGGATTAGAATTCAAAGCCACCCTGACAAATTGGAGAACTGGTCTGAAGTCAACAAGATGAATTTCAATAAAGGCAAGTACAGAGTACTACACTTAATATAGAAAAATCAAATGCACAACTACAAAACTGGGAATAAGTGGCTAGATAGTAGTATTGCTGGAAAGGATCAGAAAGTCACAGCTATGAAAAAAACTAATATCACTCTGGGCTATGTTATAACAGGAGAGTAGTAAGAAAGACACAGGAGGTAACAGTCCTGCTGTATCTGGCACTAGGGAAGTCTCAGCTTGAGTACTGTGTCCACTTCTGTGTTCCCCACTTTGGGAACTATGGGGACTAACAGTAGAGAGCCCAGAGGAGAGCAATAAAAACGATGAAAGGTTCAAAAAACCTGACCTATGAAGAAAAATTTAAAAAAACTGACCATTGTTAGTTTTGAGAAAAGATGATAGACAGGGGACCTGATAACATTCCTCAAACATGATTAACAGTGTTAAAAAGAGGACCGCGATCAATTGTTCTCCATATCGACTTAAGGACAGACAAGAAGTAATAGGCTTAATCTGCAGCATGGGAGATGAGCTATTAGGAAAAACTTCCTAACTGTAAGGATTAGGGGCAGGCTTCCAAGAGAGTCTGTGGTATCCCCATCATTGAAGGATTTTAAGAACAGGATGGACCAAGACCTGTCAGGGGTGGTACAGGTTTATTTGGTCCTGCCTCGGTACAGGGGGCTGGATTTAACAACTTCTAAAGATCCTTTCCAGCTCAATATTTCTGTGATTCTGTACAATGAGGATTAATTCTCACAGTCTGAAACATGAAGTTTAACGATTTTTTGAAGCAGGTAAAACTTCTGTGTAAATGGCATAATGACTAAAAGGGAGCTCAGTCACCGTACCTGTTGTGAGGAGCTGTCTGATACCCAACAGCCAGTGCTTGCCTTAGGATGTCACTCACAAGTTGTTCAGTGGCCTAAGAGAAAGATAACGTTATGTAAGTGCTGACGTGTCAAATGACTAAACAACGGACTTTATTTTTATCTGACTTCAATTTCTTAAACAAGCAGCAACTCAGTCTAAGTGGGCTTTTTTTGGTTTTGTTTTGTTTTAAATCATGGAATCAGTTAGCTTTATAAACCTGAGTGGCCAACAGACTATGAACTGTACCAACAACCTGAAAAAGATTTGGTTGTCATAAGATCAGCAAAGCCCTGCTAAAAGTCATATGTGTGAGACCTGAATACAAAACTACTAGTAGTCTCCAATTTCAAGTTGTTAAAGGGCTTTGGTGATAAATAGTATATTCTTTGCTCTGGCTGGAGCATATCCAGCAGCCTAACAATGTAGGCTACAGAGCCAAAAAGGGGACAGCAATATTTGGGGAAAAGGTACATAGCCCTTTTCAAACACTAACAACTCTTTAACCTCCCTAGGAGATAATATTTTCTTTTTACAGATGAGGAAACAAAATGATTTGTTCAAGGTTACAAAGTGGATTCAGTGTCAGAGTAAGTTATCAGAGAGTTAGAGTCTCTCACACTCACACTCAGACAGATGGAACCCTTAATGCTATGTGAGTCTTCTGAACTAATACAATAACAGAAATGCAGTTCCTGTAAGAGTATGGCTTACCTTTAAAACCATATCTTCTATTACTGATGCATAAACATTCTTGTGCAGCTCAACAGGCTGAAAAGAAATTCCTATCTATAAAATGAGAGAGAGAACACACAATTTTTAATTCCACTGATTACTACATCAATTAAATGAACCAATAATGGATAATGCTTTGTTGTGGATGAGATGATAGTTAATCATTTGATTTAAGAATAATCAGCCAAAATGAAAAAATAAATATGCATTACAAAGTTTTAGTACAATATAATTTCAGGGTTTAGGCTGGAAAGAATTTCTACTGCAGGTGAAACTTGATCATACAAATGGCTGTGGGGACTTACCCAAAAATGCAGAAAAAGTTAAATCAATTTTGATTTGGGGCACTTTCAGGACCCTCCCCTTTTGTTAAATCTGTACCTATATTCACTTGATGAGTTTCATGTTCTGCCTCCCTTGAGTTGTAGACTGAATCTATATTGCATAGCTCTGTTTCAGCCCCCAACACCTTTGCCCTCTGTGCTGGCCATGACTTTAATGTGATATGCCTATGCTCAGATGTTGCAAAGAAGGAAAAATGTTAATGCTTTCCCCCCACTGGCTGATGGGACTAGAAGGAAAAAACCTCTCACTTCTGGCCCAGCTGCTACAGGGAACCACCCCTCCCCCCCACTCTTCTAATGAGAAGAAATGCATTGCTTGCTCTTCTTCAGCTAAGGAGGAGTCCTTCCACCTGCTGTTGCTATTAAAGGAAGTCTCTCCATCCACCCCTCTCTACCACTCTGACAAGTCACAGGTAACCTATGCAGAAGAGATTAACCAGGTTCTTGTTATTTAGGCCTCACTGCAGCTAATTGCAAAGAGCTCCTGAGCAGCGGCAGTGTAAGTTACCAGTTTTAAAAGCTGCATGTGGTGAGGGAGCAGGGATTGAAAGTCTGTATTCCTCAGCACTTTTAAGTTACAAGGTGATGGTCAATTTTTACTGATGTTGTGCAGCTATCAATACAGCAACAACAAAACTGACTTGTCTTAGATGTTCCCTCAGAGACATTAAATTATGTCCTGGGCCAGAAAGCCACATAATAGATCAATTGATAAAACATGACAGGATCCAGCTGGATAAAATACATTATTATAAATGTAAGGTAATTACTCATTCAGTAGCAGTTCATTAGCTTTGTGAATCACTTTTCACTACCTTTTCTGCAATGTCCCTCACAAACTCTGATGCAGGCAGGGATGCCAAGTAGAATTTCATCTCCTCTTGCTTCTCCTCCTGTTCCTTTTTAATGTTTATTTTCAGAGGCTCAGTAAAGCTGAGGATATCCACTTCCTCATCATTCTCTGGTTCTTGTTTCAGAAACTGCTGCAGCTCCTCTAGTTTTCGACAGAGTTCTTCACCACTGGTATAAGAGGATGGGCATTCTAAAAGAAAAGCAATCAGTCTTAGGTAAGACATGATGTGAAGAGCGCTTAAAATGGATACCTGCCCAAAGGCTAGGAAGAGAATCAGGCCACTGAAGGATACATATTGGTACTTCACACTTAAGACCACATGTCTGACCAAAGCACATCTACTACCTAAGATTTAACACCACCATAGTTTAAGAGTAGTGCAAGTTTACAGTACAAAATGTCCTCACTTATGAGTCTCAAATAAGTATGCCACGAAGAGACTTCACTTCAAACATATCCAGACTAATATGGATTTACTAGACAACTTTCAGAAAATCTTTTGTAGAAAAGTCTGATGAACTATCAGGTGCTCCCCTCCCCACTTTGAGAAATGGAAAACCTCAGAGTTCTGAGTTCTTCTAATTTCAATGCTAAATGTAATGATCTAATTTTTAAAGTACTTAAACAGACTGACTGATTCTCAACTGGTGCAAATGTGCGTAGCTATTTTCTCTGTACGAGAATCTAACCATAGCCCTGCCAGAAGATGACAACCAATCCTCTGAGCTCGACAATCCCCTTCCTCCATGCATTATTCCCCCCACAGCCAGTTATTAAGAACTGAAAAGACTGGATCAATTTTTGACTTTTCCTTTTCTACCCTGATATTGCTCAGAATTCACCCGATCTGATTTTTGTCTCGAACGACTGAAAATCACACACTGTTCTGTAGCTGTCTCCTTCTCTTTGGTAAAAATCCATTTCTTCATTTCATTCTTTAATCCCATTGCCTTTCTACCTCTTGAAAGCCTGGCACTTCCAACAAACACCTAGAAGCATCACGAAGTTGTCATTATGTTAGCTGCAGAATAGACATGTATGTTATCTATAAGCAATGAGACGTCCAAACTGAACCCAATATGTAACTACACTGGGAACTGGCAAAAAAAGCCCAATCATAGGATCGTGGTAAGACAAGCCCTATTTTCCAGTTCAAGCAAAACAAGTTTCCTTCCATGATCACAAATTTGACAAGCCATTAAGTTGCAAATACCAAAGCCAGTTCCACTTTGACCTGCTTGAGAGTGAGGAAGCTCTACAGAAAGTCAAAGGAGTTTTACAGAACTGTAAAATCATCCTCTTTTATAAGCTCTATAAACATTACTTGTAAGCACTGACAGAAGCCTTTACGTGACCAAGATGGGCAATGGTAGTTAAATTCTGTGATGGACATAAGAGTTGCTCTGGAGTAAATGAGGAACACTGCATGCTGACCTGGTTATTGAGACGTTTACTGTATAAGCATATTGGTTTAGCTGGACAGCAAACTGCCAGAGAAAATATCAGGAAAGGAAACTCAAGGTAAGCTGCCCCCCTCAGCAGACACCTGAAAATTGTTACAAGACAATGCCATAGTCCAGTGGTTCCCAACCTGTGGTCCGCAGACCACCAGGGGTCCACAGAGGTGTTGCAGGCGGTCTGCATGATGCTCCCCACTAGGGCTGGAACCCAGCTGCAGCGCCGCTGCTCCCTGCTGGGGCTGAGTACTGGTGAGGGCACCACTGCTCTACAACAGGAGCCGGATCCAGGTTGGGGGGCACCTCTTCCTGTCTGGAGGGGGCGGGCGGGCTCCAAATTATTTTGTTTCTAAAAGGGGTCTGCAACCTTGAAAAGGTTGAGAACCCTTTGGCTTGACCTCCTGCTGAGCCTACTAAACTGGTTTTGACAAGCAGGACCAATGCTGGGAACTGATACGAACAAAGGAACTATGTCTGGATTAAAAGAAATTCACTCTCAAAAGAAGTAGCTGCTGCTGAGGATCTGTTCAGGGGAACCAGACAGACACAAAGAGCCTGTGGGGATGTCAGAAGAAGCAAGGCCAGCCCAAGCCACTATTGGGGATAGTAAGCTGTTAGGCAAAGATAGACGTGTAAACTCTGCACACCCCTGCTCTAATGCCTTGTCCTACTGTTAAGTTGAACGATATTCAGGGTTTTGAGAAGGTTGTTCCTCCCACTGAAAACCACTGGTCAGAGACTCCCAAAGGGAAGAACCATGGTGTCTGATCTCAGTCAGACCTTCCAGGTAAGCACCGCTGATACACAGGGTTCTGTATCCCAAGGATCCAGGCTGACTGTAGCAGAACTTCAAAATTCCACCCCTCGAGAGGTGGAAGGCCTGAGGTCTGACACTGGAACAGGCTGGCCTCAGCGTCTAAGAAGAGAAATTCAGTTACCCCCATATGCATGACAGCTACTATTTTACCGTTACAAGTGGAACTCGCAGTGCAAAATCTAAACAGCTAAGTCCTACTGGGAAACCTTCCTGTGGTTACCACCGGCTGGTGGCAGAGAGCTCATTCTGTGTAGTTATAAGCAATGCCTCTCCTCCAGAGCTCCCCGGAGTTATGCCAGTTTCATGTTGTCACGCTGGATTTTTATTTTCCAGAGCAGAACAACCTCCAACACTTTTTAACAATTCTCCTTTTAAAGACACACAGTCTAATTAGGCAAATTAAAACCCTTCAAGGAATTTCTTTAAACCAGCAGAGCTGGCCCTGATATGAGAGTTTTCAGTCTGTTGGGGGATGGGAGTACAAAGGATTTAACAACACTTATTTTCACCATTTGTCTTGCTAGGGTTGGCTGTATCTCTGATCTGAATGTTAAATAACTGATTATTGCCTCACTGATCTTTGGACAGCTTCTTCCTCCATGTCCCACTTTAACTGTTTCTCTCCCAGTTGATCCCCGTTGGAAAAGCTTGCACCATTTAAGATGAAAGGACCAGTATGGTCTAATGTCCTCAGACTACTGTCCCAGAATCATGCTCTCCAGCAGGAAGCGATCAGAAAGCAAACATCAATCTGAAGACCCTTCAGAATCCACTCCCTTTATTCCACAAGCACATCACTTCCATAATGTGCCTGATCATGCAGGAGTCCCATCCAGAACTGTGCACTGCCATGGGTACAAGCCAGGATCAGTCTTTTCAGATGAGTAAAATCATTTTAAGATTAGGAAGGTTAGGCAGGTATCCAGCTTTCAGAGAGGGATTATCTGAAACTGATACAAAAGGGCACCAAAGAGTGGGATGAAAGTCAGAAAGGGTAAATTTTGTTCAGTTGTAGAGAAAAGATTCCTGACATTTAAATGTGTGCAACCGTGGAATAAATACTATCCACAATGCAACAGCGGAAGCCCCAGCATTCCCCCACCCTTTGCCTGTCCTAGAATGTAAACTCCTTGGAGTAGGGACTGTATTTCTTCCTGGTTGGTAAAGGGTCTAGTCCAATGGAATCCAGATACTGGCTGCAGCCTCTCCATGCTACCATAACATCAACTCCTAGGCTGTCCAGAGCACTTGAAAAGAAACAGTAAGGAACAGACTGAAAACAGCTTTAAAAATGTACTGGAGAACAAAGTCAGGGGAGAGACTCTCCTCGCTTAATAGACAATGTCTGTTGGGGATAAAGGGCACCGGAGCTGGCCTCCTGTAAATGCTCACCTGGTTCACTGTCTATTTGAGTCAGCACATCTTCTATTGAATCTTCTTCATTCCTTAGGGCTTCAGGGTCAGGCGGAGTGTAGCCATGGCAACGACACCAATGTACCACCTGCTTTGTTTTCAGAGGGCTGATGCTGTGAAATCTGGGGTGCTTTTCTATGATTTCTTGTAGGATTTTTCTGACAGTCATTGCTCGTTGCCACTATGAGAAACCAAAGCAAAAGCTTTGTTTAGCTAAGGTGTTTTACTTTTGAGTTATGAGATCAGAATATGGGCCAGTACAGTAATCTAGAGTCCTAGGAACATGGAGATTGTGACTACACCAGGTCTTTCCCCAGAACACAGCATGACCTAGATGAATGAGCATGGGTTTGTGCTCATGATCCCAAGCCACTCAGTATCATGGACAGATAATTTAAACTCTGCTTCTGTTCCTAACATCTATGTCAAACCAAAAGATCCCTATCTTACAGGGAGTAAGTTAGGATCACATTAGATGGAGGCAACATAATCAAACTTCTGTCTGAACTTCAGCCTTCTATTGTCCCAAGCAACATCTATGATTGCAGAAATTAAAAGCAATTAGAGCACCATATGTATTCCTATTGTTTTGCAGTTTATTTAGTTCTGTGCACCAGAACAATGCTACATATGGCCAGGTTCATTATCTCTTATGCAGATCCACCACACAGTAACAAGGGAGAAAAATTCTGTAAGCAATAATAAAATGGAACTGCAGCACCACAAAAAAAGTTCCAAAACGTTTATAAACAACATGTCTCCACAACGATTTGAATAATCTAGTTCAATAATGGCTATGCCTGAAGCCGGGTCTCCTTCAAGTCCTTGTGTGAAGAGCAAACATGACACAGACCAAGTATAATAGAAAGGCACAGACAGGGACAGAGAATACAGTGGAAAAATATACTGTGGGAAATTAGAGACACGGTATTATGCCATATAATCATGGCATATGGAGGCAATGTATAAGAAAGATGTTATGTAAACACTACATTATATTGCACAGCAACTGAAAAATATTCCAAAAAGGATTTTTCTTTGAAGCAAATAAAAATGGATCTTCAAGGTTATTTACATTTTATTAACTACAGGAGTGAACTAGAGGCCTGCATGAAAAGAGCTGACACCTATTATTGTCAAAAAGGCATCCAATTCCAATACATCAGAGTGTTTTTAGAAACAACTAAGAATTTTTGAATTGCTCCAGATTTCCCCATCCAGGACTTATAAAACATGTAAAGAGAGGACTACCTCAGCTGCCCTTCGTTTTCCAATATTCCAGCTGTAATACTGTTCCACCGAGATAGCACGAAAAGAACTGGCATCTTCACCTAAACAGCACACAACCAAAAAAATGAGTTTAATTTTAAAAATGACAAAATCTCATCTAGTTTGGTGTTGGCAATTTCTGAAAACTCAAACCAGATTTTCATTGGACACACAGTCTTCAGTGAGAATAGGCAAAATGTGTTCTCCAACTGCAGTCCACACAGCAAAAAGAATTTCTTGCTCTTACAAACTGTGGGTGCCTTCCCTACACACAGCTCGTTGGTTTTCAGATGTACAATCTCCCTCTCTCTCTCTCAAGTAAGGCAGATGCTGGTGAGTCCAATCATGGTTTAAACACCCCAAAGACAAAACCCTGACTGAAGAAGTTCAGTGATGCTTCACTATTGTCAGAAGTAATTTTCTACGGAAAACATTTATTTGGCTATCAATTAGAAACCTAGCATGAGATAGAAAATGCAACAATAAAGCACAGAATGTCTTAGAAAGGTTTTACTAGCACAAATTTAAAAGGAGAGTATTGACTCCCAATCAGCAGAGTCATGAGTGTTACACAGAACTCCTAAAATAAACAGCAGCGAAAGCTTTCCTGCACCACACATCACCTCTTTTGCTCATGCAAATGATTTTATTCAAAGTTTGTTCCCCCCAGTTTCCAATACTTCTTTTCATCGAAGTACTTGAGTTATTAGGAAAACATCATCGGTAAGATATTTCCCCAACCATACATATGGTCAGTTTGTGGGCATGCAATTGAAACAACTTGTTGCTAATCAATGACAGATGAAATGGACAGATGGTTGCCTAAAAGCTGTCCTCATTGGTTACACAAGTACCAATATTCTACTGTGAACTACATTGTCTCTCTCAAAGGCAAGATCATGAATGCTAGTAACTACCAACAGCAGCCCTTGTTTTACTGCCAGGACTTGCCTGATTTAGATTCCTAAGCATTTTGCAGACAATAGGACATAAAAGTAACCTTTTTGGTGCAGCAGTTTCACTTCATTCTATTTCCGTTTTGTTAATTTTCCTACCTGCAAAGTGCCATACACATCTTAAGTGCTACAACAACAAACTGATTGTTTTCATCTAGATCTTACTTTTCTCAGCAATTAATGGAACTTTCTTCACTATTGCTGTTAAAAGTTGCTGGACGTTCTCCAAATGTTCAATGCTGTAAAGATAAAGATCACAGTAAAGAGTTATTACTTTCTAGAAAAGATAAATCAGATATACAGAAGTCTAACGTCATTGTCAATTTAAAAAATCCGTAAAAATAAAAATAAAAAAGTGCTAACATCAGCAGTAGTTTGAATAAACATTCTATGGTAGTCCCTGATTCTACAATGATATGGATGGAGCCAGATCAGTTGCCCTACATGAAGTCCCTCTGTGATCAATGCAAGTGACTTGACGTGAGCATAAAGGTCCACCCACACATACCACTGCAGGATTAGGACCCAAAAGGATCATTGTCTCTTTCTGGTTTGCATTCTGCTAGGATGGAGTCTCAGAAACAGGCCTTGCAGTAATGCCCAGAGAATGTCAGGAGCTGTACGACACCTGTTTCAAATATGTATGGAAGCAAGAGGCTATTTCTGCAAATTCTCACAGTGCTAACAGCACTGTAAGATTTGTACTTTATAAAACTTTTTGATGCCGCTCATCCCCATATTGCTCTCCTAAGATGCTTTATTACAATGAAATGCAAGGGAACGTGAAGCACACGATAGCAGTCGCACTCAGCATGTTTGAAAAAACCTTTGGAGGGGAAAATTTAATGTTAGCAGAACACATATTTAGGTACAAAAAAATCACTAATTTTTTTTTTAAGTACAAAAATAAAAGATGACAGTTCACTAATATTTTCTTGCAAGTTATTTCTGACCAACTGGTGAAATTCAAAGAGCATACTGACTTCTGGTTGATTTATATACAGGCATCCTTAAGAAAGTCTCCCCAGAATAAAAGACTGTGTTATGACATTGTAATAAATGGTAACAGGAAAATGTAAGTTATTGGTGGATTGCTAGCTGAGGGGATATCTACGTTCAGAGATTTCTAGGAAAAAATATTTTGCTGGTCAAGTTCTGGGTGAAGAACTTCCAAAAAGCACTTGTGACAGCATCTGAAAGGATTTTTCCATGTTGCCAGAAATAAAAAACTGCTAAGACAAGGAATCAGCTGTCCCATCCCCAGGCTCACTGTCAAGTTAGAACACAGAAAGATGTCATTTACAGCAATATGTGATTGTTATTAATCACAACCAAACAAACATACAGAAAAGTAATGCTCACTCACATGCACAGAGGTTACTAAAGAAAAAGACTGAGGGAGGATCAAGTTTTTCCTTCCCTGATTATTTTTACCAATATTAAAAGGTAAAC
Organism: Podocnemis expansa; assembly: GCA_007922195.1. Classification (NCBI taxonomy): domain Eukaryota; kingdom Metazoa; phylum Chordata; order Testudines; family Podocnemididae; genus Podocnemis; species Podocnemis expansa. The sequence goes on from ML682006.1 coordinate 26,726,099, forward strand.
AGCCTGGCACCAGTCAGAACATGCAATTGCAGTAGGAATTATGATTGAATAGATATAAGCCTCCAAATTTTTTGCAAATACCAAAGATGATTAAGGACCATTAAACAGCTTCATTTTTAGCTGTCCTGAGTACAATTTACAAACTCAATATTTTAATACGACATCCTGCGGATACAGACGCAACTGATGTCTGAAAATGGATGCCAACCAACAGACTACCGAGGTGCTGGTATGTAACAGAAAGTACAAGTGGCTGTCAGATCTTAATCATTCAATTTGGCCAGCATTCTGATACTGCTGTATGCTGTTCTCAGACCTGCCCAAAGACAAAGCCATATAATTCTTTAGACAGGAAAGAATAATTACTTTATAACATAATTTCCAAGTTCTGAGCTCTCTTCCATTTTTACTGCTGCTTGACCATCCTGGGTGACCAGAGAGTTGCAGTTCTGTCCTGCTGAATCAGGCTCCATCTTAACTTCAGAGAGAAACAACAAATGTCATTGGGGAAACTGACAAAACTCAGCAGAGTGCAGTAAAACTAGAATTATGCAGTAAAACTGACCTGTTCAAGTCTACTGAGTGGGAAAGAATGATTAAAACTGTCTCGAATGCCAACATCCACATCCGAGTGACCAGTGCTGAACAGGGAATAATGTCCACTTACATGTGTGGATGAGCTCTATGTCTAGTATTGCAATCCTAGCGTTTGTAGCCTACATATTCAGCACAAGCAAAATCTGCCTTGCTGACAATTCATCCTTTTATCAAATGGAGGAAGAGCTAAAATATGGCTTCACTCCACTAAAATACGGCTTTGCTCCACACCCAAAAAGATTCAGCTGCCTTCTTGTTAGAAAATGACAAGAATTATCAAGAGTCAGCTGGTTTTGTGTATGACAATCTGATCTCAACTCAAATGCTTCCAAATGTCCTCTGGCTGTCAACTGCAAGGCACAGATGGCAGAGCCATTTACATTTAGTAAGCTACTGGGGAGCACTCCCCAATGATTCCACCACCCAGTTACCATTGTCAGGGCACTATGAGCAGTGGGATTAACAACCATTGCTATGTATATAATAGCTTTGCATGTGTTTCCACAGTGGTGAGCTGGCACCATGCAAGTTTTACTGCCCTTTCAGAATATCTTCCTTTTAGTTTTTTAACACTCTTCTGTACATGTTTATCCCATGGACTTCGCTGTGGGCAGTCTTTGCTTGCTTTTGCAAACCCTAGATTCTTTTCTTATTTTGACTTAACTTATGGACACAGTGAAAAACAGAACAAAAGGCAACAGGGTCTACTAATGGGGTAAGAACACTTCCAAATGGCAGCCATCTTAATTCATGCATAATGAGTTTTTACCTTTAGTGACAGATGCTGTGGAAGGGGTAGGTACGACCGTACTGGCTGCAGTTACAGCAGTAACAGCAGACACTCTGCTAGCAGAAAGTGACTGTATCACTGAAGAACAACAGAAAAAAAAAATCATTTGCTGCCTAAGTACAGACTAACCTCCCAGCTAGTGTTTCATCTTGGTTTTAGAGGGATACTTTTCTTAATCCTTGACAGTAAGTTATATTGTATTTGCAGTATGAAGCCTGGGAAAAAGTGAAACCCATTACATGTTTTCTTCACGGATATCTGTAACCCTTGTAGTGCTGTATGGCAAGAATGGCTGAACTCTATGCTAAGTCAAAGGGACCCCCAAACACCATATAATGTCCTCTGCTGCATTTTACCTTTGTTCACAGGCATCAGTATAGTCTGAACACCTCCAGAGGGTGTATTTACACTGAGCTGTTTGAGCTGGCTAGGTACTGTCAGCACAGCCTGCTGTGGACTAGACTGGTTTGAATGGATCTTTAACAACCCTAAAAGAAGGGGGAAAGAGACACATTAGATAGTACTTACTTGAGTTTATCCCTTATTGTTTCTCTCCTTTTCTGCATGAAATAAGATTGTGCAAGCTAAGCTTTACTATCCCCTTAGCAAGCTATTCCCCTCTACAGAAATCCACCCCCCCCCCAACTCCTTTTCCCTTCAAACTGATACAGTCATATAGCCTCAGAGTATACGTACATGACAAGTGCTACAACAGCACAGGCACAACTATCCACCTGCAAATACTACGTGACTGAAGGGGGTTTTCTGTCCCTGTACTAAATCCACCCCTCTGAGACCCCATAGCTAGGTCAGGAGAAGAATTCTTCCATCAACCAAGTGATGTCTACACCTGGGCTTTGGTTGGCTTAATTACACCTCCAGTGTTGTGATTTTTTTGCACTCCTGAGCAACTTCACTAGGTCAACCTAAGTTTTAGGTGAATTCCAGGCCTCAATGGCACTTCTATTTCCCACCTCTACTCTTAACACAGATAGCATCATGTAGAGCGGAATTAAAGGAACAAGAATATTAAAAGATAACAGCATGGGTTTCCACTTTGTACCAGTTCTGTGAACTATGTGAGTTAAACTCAGTGAATTGTTGATTTCTTCATTATGTACACTGAAGGCTAACCATGCAGAAGAACATAAAAGACAGTAAACGATGACCAAACCAAAAAACACTTGTAACTGGGATACCTCATTTGATTGCCCTGTTTAATTCAAATGTTCTAGATTCAATTCAGTTCACTTTACTTTGTTTTCACACTCAGTTTTCTACACCACTCATTAGTTTTCAGAAGATGTGTACCAAACCCACTGAGCCAAATTCTCTGATGCTGCAACACCATGGTAGTCAGTGATGTTACACCAGCCAAGGAATTTGTCCCATTGTTTCTTTACTGTATCTCCTACTATGTCACTAGTGTCAGGGTCCAAATCTCTTCAGTTTTCCTTTTGATACAACCATATATGTGGACAAGTGGCATACATCTTTGTAAAAAGAAAGTAAAGTTGGTAACAAAACAGAGATTCTTCACTAACAACTAGCAGAAAGCGAAGTCATTAGCACTAACCAGAAACACTCAACATGCTAATGACCAAGGAGGTCAAATTTCAAATTGTTCTTTTCACTGTTATTTTTGCAAGCTTCAGTTGAGCAAAAAGTCATTTTACTAAGACAAGTCTTAAAAAACTAAAGTAAACTGCCAAATCTAGAGTTAATTTCTGGTACAAAATCAAAAATGCAAGGACTGAATTTTCTGATTTACTGTACAAGGTATTAGAAGGTGTTATAGCCCAAGTGTAAATTTCAGTAACAAAAGGCAGAAAGAAAGTTTATTACCTGATACAGCAGCTTTGCCAGAAACAGGACTTGGTGTAGTCATCAAGGAAGCAACACTTACAACAGTAGAAGTAGCAGTTTTATTAGCTATTGATGACCCAGACTGCCCCTGGTTTATACAAATTTGGTGTTGCTGTCCAGGCGTCTTTGCCACAGGAACTGCAGTGGAAGATGTACTAGAACCTGTTCCATCCGATTGCTATATTAAAAAGAAATGTGGTAGCATGAAGCTCCTTTTCATTTTATTGAGCATTTAAAATAATTTGTAATAGTGACACAGTTCTGGTAGAAGCATTTAAGAGCAGTAAAAGGAACTGCATGTATACCAATCCACAGTCCTATTGCCTTTAAACAAAATTGTCCTTCAAAGCAAAGCTCTTAAAAATACTTCCAAAACATACAGAATTCTAATCCGTTTCCCTGCAATTGCCCTGGAGTTATGAGCAGAAATGAAAAAGACCCTACAGCAAAGAATTACCATATTGCTACTGGAACATCATGAACAACAGTCTCAGGAACCAAGACCTCTGTTCTCATAGGAGGCTTACCTCCTTGTTGAGGTGAGTGAGCACAGCACAGAAGTTTGTAAGAATCTTGAATATTTCACTGCTGCTCAGAACTCTTGAGCAGTGGTTTTCAAACTTTTTTTCTCAGAACCCAGTTGAAAATAATCATTTATGCCCATGTCCCAACAATGACATCTTTGAGCAATGCATTCCAGTCCTTCAGTGATCGCAGCAGGAGGCTCTGGGACTCAGGACCTTAAGGATCTGCAGCCCAGTCCTGGGTTCCGACCTATGGTTTCAAAACTACTGCTCTAGAGTCATCAGAGAGGAAAACGAGACCATTTTGTCAGTTTCATCTTCCTCTTATAGCTGCCTCCATTGGCAAATAATGTTAACACTTTATCCATATCTTAGCTATAGCATATACCTAAGTCAGGACACACTCATTTTAAAAGGGACACTGCCAACCTGATGGTATGTATTAAAAAAAAAACAAAAAACCTCACACAGAAGTGTGCCTTGTTCCTTTTGTTACCTTGCCAGGGGTCAACAACCCAAAAGATAAGAAGAGCCATTTTAAAAAATTCCTTCAATAAATTCCTTCCAGTGTTTTGAGAGTGGCAACAGGTGTAGCCTCCACGATGGGGGGGGGGGGGTGGCACTGAGAGCTGGGCCACGGTGCCTGCTGCAGGATATCCTGGCAGGGGGAGGAGGGACTGGAACCAAGAGCAGGGGGAGCCCACACCCTGGTGCAGGCCACCCCTATGGTCCCTGGTGGCAGGAGGGGGCCTGGATCCTCGAGCTACAAGGGGTCAGCCAACCAGTTGCATGCAGGTTGCAGACTTCCTTTGTACCGCCGCTATTCACCACAGTATCTAAGCATCTACAGCATCAATTAGAGGGGAAGCAGCAATGTCCTTAGCGGACATTATGGAATCTCCAGCTCGAATCTCTTTTGGAAACAGACACTGTGTGGATGGTTGGTGTTGTGAACATCATTCTAGTAATGGTGGAAAGTGACACCCAAGTCTATTATAATGGTAGTGGAAAAACATTTAGGTTTTTCTTTGTGCATTTAATGACACTTTGCCTATGACCAGTTTCACTCCATCCTTTGTGCATCTAGTTTGCTTTGTTTGTGAGGATATCTCACATAGCCACAGGGAAGAGAAAAATCTTTTTTTAAAAAAATAGGAGATGTAAACTACAAAAACCAACCCAAACCCTAAAATGTGGCAGGAGACACAGCTCAGAAGCAGGTGACGCATTAGGAGTTACTCAATTTTTTTTTTTTTATTTAAAGCTTGATTTTATTGCATATTGACTGTGTCACTTTAACTGTGCTTTCCAGATGCCTCTCTATTGTGTCCCCTTCAAGAGTTATCACTGCCAACTTTGGGTCCAGATTTGATGTTGCTGTTCTGCCCATACAGCTGTTGCAGCAGTACTCTATCCTCATGTATTACCCAGTCAGTTCACCAATAACCTCGTTTAGGCATTCATCATCTGTCTGAATACCTACACTATCAAAAATCTTCTTCAAGTCTTTTGAAGAGGGGGATTTGTTGCACCCAAGGATGGCCATAAGGTAAGCAGCAATGTAACAGATCTTCACTGAGCACAGGCAGGACGGGAACTGGACTGTGGAACGTGCGCTCCCTACACAGCCCAGTGCTGAAAGCTTTTATCTATCATCACATAGTGCACAATGAGAATGTGAGGGGGTAAGGGAAGAGTCAGCAGAAGAGTTAAAGTTTATTTTCCTGACAGAACCATACTAGGACAGATTAAGTGTCTTTCATAACACAAATACTAGAATTTCAACAGGACTGACATAAGAATAAAAAAAGTGGTACAGTAAAATTTTCAGAAGCATCTAAGTATTTAGATGACTAAATCTCATTTTCAAAAATGACTCCCCCCCCCCCCCCACACACACACTCGGTTATAAGACAAGATTTTTGTGCTTGCAAATTGTCTTTAAAATAGGCACTTGGCTTATACATGGTCAATAAAGTAGAGAGCCCCAGCCCAGGAGGTGCACAGTGAATATCCAGCCCTTAGCATGCACTAAGCATGCTCCAGGCTGAAGCCCCAGCGTGTGGCAGGAGCAGCCATATTGGGGAGTCAACTCCTAGGAAGGGCTTAGAGAAGGAAGGGACCCCGGTATCTGGAGCAGCCAGGTAAGCGAGCCTGGGGGAGCCAGTGTCAGGGGCTGGGGGGTGTCTGGGAAGCCGGGGAAAGCAGCAGCAGGGGCTGGGGGGGGGGGTCTGGGAAAGTGGCAGCAGAGGTGTTGGGGGAAGCAGCAGCAGGGGTGTCAGGGGTGTCAGGGAAAAGCAGCAGCAGGGGTGACAGGGAAAAGCAGCAGCAGGGGAAAAGCAGTAGCGGGGGATAGGGAGGGTGTCGGGCACTCCAGGGGAGGCCACCAGTGCAGGGTGATGGGGTAAGCAGCTGAGGCCATTGGTGAACCTTGGCTTATATGGATGTCACCCATTGTTTACTATTTTGGGGGCTCAGAACAGGGGGCTGGCTTATGTCAGGATCGGTTTATCTGCAACCATATACAGTAGTCACTCAGAAACCTTTGTCCTAAAGACCTGCAATGAGATCTCCTAAATGCTGCAGTAATTTTTAAAATGGGAGTTACGTAGTTTTGAAAATTTTGCCAGTAGCTTTTACTGAAATAATACAGTACGTGTATTTGAAAAGCGAGTACCCTAAGGCTGACCTCTTTCAGGGCATGCTGCAAGATGCTTCTTTTTGACAAAACCTTTCCACCATGACTGGATTTATTCTATATTTCAAAAATAGATATATATAACCCACATACCCCTAGAATCTATAGAAGGAAGAAAACAAATCACTCCATATCTATCCTTTGGGGACCTCACAATAAAACTCTAGTTTTTCTACACAGTGCGTCGATAATGCAATGAAAGGTATTACAGAAAACCTCAACATAGATAACAGATGATTGGCATTGGGAACAGTAAAAGGCGAGGCACTGCAAATTTTAACAGAAGCTACATTAGTTAAGATGATTTCTGTCTCTCTTGGTGCTTTGTTTTTGCTTTCCTCAGATAAAACATGCCCAAACTGCAAAAGATCCAATAACAATAAGCTGAGTTTCCCATCAAGTGCTAAGAATCAAGCAGGGATGCAAACAGATGGAGAAAAGATGACAGAGCTGATGTCGAAGAAGGTTACCGACATGACAAAAACAGCAATGTAACTTCTTTAAGATTATATTGATGTGTAACTAAACATTACATATAGCTACAGAAACATCAGCAGAGATCTGAGCGTGATGTGTACCAGCACAAAGCTTGTTAGACCTGTACATCAGTGCACATGTGACAGAGATGCTGAGGGTAGAAGTGTCCAGGCAGCATCCTTTCCCTTTTTCCTGTGCATGTCTTGTATGTGTCTGTTTCCTGGACATTTTGCTTTGACTTCTATATTCTTGTTACAATTTACTTGCAATACTACTACTTCTCACCTGTGCAACTCCGTTTGCAGGAAGGGACATGGCTGGTGTTGTGGCTGCAGTAATGACTCCTCCCGATACTCTCAGCACAGTGGTGCCAGGTTTGGAGAGCTGAGAGGAAGGCGGCACTAATTTTAATGAACCATCTGATATTTTCATCAGCGACGTTTGTCCACTAGGAGCCGCCTTTGAAAAAGAGTTCAGTTTTAGGAACGTATTCCATAAAGTCATTTTTGAAACAGCTGCTTTTTGTATTCAAACAGCAAAAATGAGAGTATTTCTGAGGGAAGTAGTGCTTTTGAAGCCAGATCACTATGCTTAACTTTGAGACACTTGTTCAGAAACTGCTCATTTTCTACATTCAAATCTACTTTTTCAGAAGAGACCAACAATTTGGGGGTTTCCTCAATTTTTGGCCGCACAATCTGAGACACCTTAAAAAGGTCTGATTTTCAGAGAAAGCCTGAATTTATTTGCACCTGAAATTTAGGTTGCTAAGAAATCTCTGAGCAGGTCTACAAGTCAGGAATACAGGATAGAGGCAAGACTCAACTTCAGATGACAGATAGATTAAGGTGCAATACTGCATTCAGTTATGCATGCACAGGGGCCACTGTCTGAAAATCTGGCCCAAAATTTCACACACAATACAAAGATGTTTTGTTTTGTTTTAGAAAGGCTAAGCCTAAGATTAAAGCTTTTTCTTCTATTTATTTTATAGCAAGTCTGCTGCAGCAAAACTATGAAATAAACACAAAAACTGTTGCTTTCGCAACTAAATCCAAAAAGAGGGCTGCACTTTTTTGCAAGTGGTGACATTATTTCCTAACCATCACAAAACTATGCATATATTTTAAATGATAAAGAAATATGGCATTTGAAAGTTACCTGAGGAAATAAAGCAGTCTTCTGTCCAGTTATTACTTTTAATGCTTGTGGTCCTTGTGTGGAAGTTGTGCCAACTCCTACGTTGCCCTGAACAACTGATGCTGGTGTCACTTGCTTTCCAGAATTCTGGGGAGATGGCTGGCCAACTAAAAATGTGCCCTGGTCCAAAAAGAAGTTATGCAGGTTAGGGCCTCACTGTGAAAATCAAATGGTATGAAACTGAATACTGCAGCAGTAACATGATAGTGACATTTGTAATGTTCTCTGTGACCTGAGATTTTATTTTAAACAAAGATCTCTTGTCCTTCAAGTTACACATACTAATCAGATTTGAGACTGTTGTTTGGCATTAACAGAAATATGAAAGCCCATATATCTTGTTCTCTGACCTCAAAGGATCTTAGAAGAAACCTTTGCTCTAGACAACAGTCAAAGACTTCGCAGGACTTGAAGCACTTCCTACCACAAAGATTGATTTCATTTTTTTTTCTTTTTTACAGTTAATTACAGTGGCTGTTCTTGTTAAACACAACTATTTCACTTCATTGTAAACTGATATTATGTGATACACTGGAATCTGCTTGGAAGTGTCCACTGCAATTTAGTAAGTCTCACACTGTGACAAATACAGTTTACCTTGAGTATTTGGACAGCTGGGCTGAGGGGTGTTTTTCCTTTAGCTTTGAAGTCTAATTCATTCTTCAAAGGCCACCTCTACAGCAGAGTTGAAACCAGGCTAGGTACAACTGCTGAAGACCCAATTTAATAGTTGTTCCTATGGCCCCCATAGTCCTTCCTGGCATACCACAACTTAATTGCCACTTCTTACCTGTTTTGTCTGCCTATTCTTTTCACTAGCTATTTTCACTGTCCTCTTCTGTTCTTTTTTCTATCCTTGCTTCCCACTGCTCACTCTTCTTTGTTCCCATTACCTCTCTCCTCCATCTGCCCCTCTGCAGTGCTCTCCCTGCCTACAATTTTCATCCCCCCCAAGTGCTTTCTTCTCCCCTGGAGCTGCCTCCTGGGTTCTAGCTCTTCCAGTGTTTGCTCCTGTACAGCCCCCGGCTTTGTGCTGGCGAGTGCCTCTACCCCTCCTTCTCCATTTTTGGAGACTGTGTTTGTGCCTTGCAGTCATTCACTGGCACATGTTCTCTCCCACTCCCCTCTATCCCCTGCTAAAACAGCAGTGCTCTTTGCATCACACAACAGCTCACAGGGACCAGCAAGCTGCATCACACAATCCTCTGGAGGAGAGGGGCACAGAACACACTGTCAGCTGCAGCACAGCGGAGGTAAGAAGAGAGTGAGTTGAAAGCAGGGCAGAGAGTTGGGCATGCCTCCCACCCTACAAGGGGTCTGGCTCCCCCACCACTGGAAACTCTTTCACCTATTACAGGTACCATCACTAGATCCCTGTACCCATTAAAATGCTGTACAATTCTGACCTGTGGTGTCTGTTTGAGGATGTAGGATGTGTAGGTGAGATGTTGGGATAAGCCACTACTTGTGCTCTGTGCTGCTGCTCCTCCTCCTCCCGTGCTGGTAGAAGAGCCTGATTGGAGACCTGTAATGAAAATCAAAGCAATGACTGCAAAATTCTGCATTGAGGCTAAGCAGCCACACCATTTCCACAGTGAAACTATGCAAAAGCACATATCTCTCCAATTACACCCTGGCCCCCCGTCATGAATGTCTGTCCTTAGACAGGTGTGTTTTGTGATAGCTCTTTGACAGGTACTCAGAGACAGCAGATGAGGTACCTGCATGCACATAACTTTAAAGGCCTCATACAACAAATGCTCTCACCTGCTTCATACAAAAGTAGCACTTATGCACAGGCATGCTTGCAGATTTTCCAATAGAAAGCACACTGTGTGATTCGGGGGAGGTGGGGTGGGGTGGGATGGCAGTGGGCTCCCCTACCAAATCCTCACGCTCTAAGAACAAACTGAAAGAGACCAAGGCTGCTCAGGGGCACCCAGAGCTCTTTTCTGTGTTGTTCTGCAGCCTCTACAGTCACAAGCAGATGCAAACTAGCAATTTAACAGCTCTTTCAAAAGCCTCTTCTAGATGATGAATAATACATAAAATCCCACAAATGACCCTGAATGCTACAATTTTGCTTTTCCATCTGATACACTTCACCAGGTTAGTTACAGAGCACTCACTGATGATTACTTTGTAAAGAGTGATAATCCTCTTACTAAGCCTACACTGACAGCAGTGGCAACCAACCTTATTCCAAGTCTCTTACTGAGCAACAAAGCGGGCCAAATGGTTACTGTTTTTCTCAGAGACTCAGAGAAGTTTGCTTTACCTAAGGCCTATGAGGTTACACAGTCCATTTCCCCACCAGCGAAGAATTATGCCCAGCCTTGCTCTGGAAGTCACAAGCAATGGGCCTCCATTGCATATATCCCAGCACAAGGCACCTCAGACAGGAAGATCTTATTTCAGCATTGACATTATCTTACTTTTTTAAAAAAAATTTACCCCACTGTTCCTAGTTATAGCCTCACGTACTGCACTCAACCCCCTCCTCTACCTCCTTGTGTCATTACCAAAGGTGATCAGAAAACGGGCAAACACTCTTATACAAAATGTTGATATTCCTGGTTTTCCAATAAGAATTTAAAAACGATCAAGGAAAGGAGGCACGTTTCGGCAAAAATTTTCATTCAGTCAAAACTCTAGATCTCCACTGAAAAAGTTTTGGCCAGCTCTAGAAAATAACCCTCATGAATGTGTAAAGATATGTCTCACCCACACCCAACAGCAGGTTCTCTCTGTTGTCGCACAGCTAAGATACACGTCATCCCTTTGAACATTCTGTATGATTTGGTCCCTTGAGCTGCACAGTTGTTCTGGTTGCCAATTTCTCTCTATTTTATCTATATCAGTTAATTCTGTATTTGAAAAAGTAAGGAATATTCTGGCATAAAACTGTACCAGAGCCATATATGTGATGCCACACCTTTGTATAAGCGGCTTAACATAGCACTGGGCTTCTCTATTGCAGCCACAAAACACTGCAAAGTAATATGTAATTATTCATCAAGGCAGTACTCTCAGCGGTATCGCCTCCCAGCTTTGCATTCAGGCTCTGATCCAAAGGCAACTCAACTCAACGTGAATCTTCCCACTGACTTCACTGTTTGTTGGGTCAGATCCTACAAGAGCATTTGGACTTCAGATCATTTCCCCTCAGATAGAACAGCTTGTGTTTTTCCAAGATGAATCTCCTATTTGTTATTTTCTGCTCATGTTTCCGGTTTCTCTTAGTCCCCTTCTAATATTTGTCACTAATTTTCACAACAGCTCTCAATTTAGTGTCAGCTGCAGGTTTCAGCAATATGCTATTTACTTCCTTTCACAGATTACTAAACAAGGGTTAAAAAAGGATGCTAATTGACTGTAATTTTCTTCATACTTCATCACTATTTGCAGTTATTGTTTTAAAAAAACTGGGGTGGGGAGTGAAAGAGTGCTCATGTGTCCCCACGCTGAACAGCACCAAGCTTTTGAGGGGTTTTTTTGTGAGCAAAGAAATTTGTTCTGTTACTAACTTTCAAGGTACCAAAATAAAAGGCAAAATGCTTAACACATTAATTACAAAATGATTACATTATTGAACTCATTAGATTTCCCTGCAAGACTAACTAGCATTGTTTGTGGCTCGCAGTATGGCTCCTTGGGGTATGAGAAGCAGTTTTCCTTTTCCTGATGGGTTCTTGCTGTTGGTGGTAAGGTATAGTTTGGTGCCAGGTGGTAAATTTGCCAAGTTTGCCAGGTTTGTGGCTGGCAACTGCAGCGTAGCCATCACTGGAAATAGAACAAAACAACAACAACAAAAAAGCCATTAAAAAAATTCAGTTGTGCAGAGTATGATTCATAATAAAATCAGGGCCACTGAAATAAAGTTGGAGCAATGAGCAGGCTAACCAATGAACCCTGTACCTAACAATGATACTGCTCTGCTTTCAGCACCTTATACAGCACAGGGTCTCTCTTCTGCTGAAGATAATTTCTATACCTATATTATTACTACACTGGCCTAATTCTAATAAATTCCCCCTGCCCCCCGCTTCCCCCTGGGTCTCTTGCTACATTACTTTGGCTAGGTGCTCCCCATGTCATTCCGAAATATAGCTGCATTTGTAGTAACACTGGAGCATGACAGAGTTCCATAAAGAATCAGAATCTGAATTTTGTAATCCAAGGTGTTAGGTTACTTTACCTGAAGCCTGAGATCCACTTTTCTGAACCCCTGCTGAAGTCACCTGAGCCTTTGTTAAAGTTTGTACAGGTTGGGCAAGAATCGTTCCACCACCTCCACTCACAATGGCTTTTGCTACTCCTTGGGTTACAACCTGCTTTGGACCAACAGCCTTTGCTACTGAAGAGCTGGATTTTGCCACAAGTATCTGACCACCACTGATAGCCACAGCTTGTTTCACTGTTGACTGTAAAGCAGAACTGACAGGAACCCCAACGACCTGTAATAAATGAGCATCTGATGACATCCTTCATGAAGGATTTTCCTGTACAGTACCCAGACAGACTTAATATTCCATATGATGGACCACCCTTGAAATTAGAATCTAATTTCATGGCATTTTAGAGGTTAAACAAGCTGACAGGTTACTCATTCTGAAACGATAAACTTAAAGAGGGACCCAAAACACATTCAAATGTTAACTGAGACCAGCATATTCAGAGACTATTAAACCCTCAAGCACTCCTGCTCAGGTGAGAAAATAACTAAACCAATCATTTCAAAATGCCTATTAAAGATTTGAGTGTAATCAACTTATCCAAGACACCCTTGATATTTCCCCAGCACAGGAAAAACTGTTTCATCAGAAGGGACTTTAAAGTTTGCCGTTGTGAAGCAGCAATAGCCACACAATCCTAAGAACCCCTTGGTGTCTACCGGCAACGGAGCCACTATTCAGTCAGCAACTCCCATCAGGTGTGACACACTCACTACACCTAATACAGTGCTTTCCTAGTATTTATCCAAAAAATCTCTTGTAAGTAATCAAACAAAAGCCAGTGGCAAACTGGTCATTGATATATCATTGGGAAAAGTATATATTAATATTACATGAGGAGTTATGGATCTCTACAAATATTATGCCTTAAAGTCTGTAACCAAGCTATGGGAGAACCAGGAGGGAATTTAGCTATCTTTGTCAAATACAAAGCTGACACTATGCAAGCCCAATCTGCATGTAGAGCGAACAGGAAAAAACGAGTTGATGGGAAGGGGTGAGATGGGAAGAATGTGAACTCAATATGGCAACAGCACACAGGAGAGAAATTAACAGCGGAGAAGAATCTTGCATGGGGGTGCACTTCTAAAGGATACATTTCAAAGATTTACTAAACCATCAGAGGAAGGGGAGAGAACCCCTTTGTCATCCACTGACTAAGGACACCCCTTTGAGGGAACTGGAATATTCACACAAGTCTGGATCATGGCCATGACTAAAAATCAATTTCGGTGAGAAACTGTATCAGGCTAGGATGACAGCCTACATTTTAATCTCTAGAAACCATGTTATAGTATGTTTTGATCGTTTCTGCTTCCTTTATTCCTGCTCAATACTCACTTGACTCTATGAATCGCTGCTCTTTGTTAATCACCTTCTATTTGTTTTCATCAAAAATAAATTACAGTGTTGTGGTACCACACAGAACCTCATCCTGAAAAATACTCCTCCACCTGTGCTCACACCACCTCTTTGGGGACAGCATACCCAGCAACCACTGTGAGTGTCCAGTGACGGGGCTAGACACTACAGGCAGGTGCTTCTGTGGAGTTCTGGATCTGGGTTACACTAATGTTAAACTTCAAGGCACAATGAGGGCTGGCAAGTCCTGACAAGTTTGTTGAGGTGTCTAAACTAACACTATTTAGCATCAGCAAGTTCATCTCACTGAGGGAAGGAGTAACATGCTGACCTACTGTTCCACAGGAAGCATCACAAGCCAGAAACTTAAGTTTCAACAGACTCATGAAAATAAGCTCTGCAAACTTCAGCCCTGATGCTGAAATCATAAGCAGGCTCCATTTTGGACACAGACAATACATTCATGCAAATATCATCTTTATGCATCTGCCTGACCAGGCAAAAAAGCAGTTTATAGAATAATTAACTGATTTATAATATAAATTTATGTATGAAGATGTGTTCTGCATACATTGGTCTGCGTGTGTGGCAGGTAGATTTCACTGTGTGGTCTTAAGAGTGGGCAGAAAGGAGGCAATTAACTAGTTTGATGTCTGGATTGTTTGGCCATTACATACAGAAATGCTAAGTTCCAAATGTGTCCCGACTGCTTTGCTTTTCTCTTGCTGATACCTCACACTGACAAATCTACTATAGCTCTTCTTCCATGGAAACAAAAGAAAGTTGTTTCCATTCTAGACTAGTTTCACCTGAGTTTCTCTATTCACCTCGTGCAACAGAGGAGTAAACAGAAAGCAGGAGATTGTCTGCAGATAACAATGTGTAATGGTTCCCACCCCACTGGCTTTCCGAAGTTACTAAAATTACCCATGAAAAATAAAATCTACCCCAGAGCTGCATTCCAACCTGCCTCCTGGCAATCCCTCACACACAATCCCCCCAGCACTCTAAGGTAGCAGCACAGACCTCCCGCAAGCTCAACAGCTGCAAGAAAAGCAGCACTGCCTGCTGCCTGCACAGCTCCATGCTAGCAGCATCATGGAGGTGATCCAGCAAACCTGCAGTGCGCACTGGCAGTTTATGACATCAATGTATTCAATACCTTTGTTTGAATGGTCCCCTCTCCTGTGCTCAGGATCTGCTTCTGAGGTGATAAAGTTATCATGTGACTCCCCTTCACCGTGATATATTTCTGCCCCGAGGCCTGCGAAGTTGTCCCAGTCACCGGTAGCTGTGGTTGCTGGGGCAGCTCTCCAGGCTCCTGCTTTATTATCACCTTTCATAAGGAAAATTTTAGTAAACAAGGTGCTTTACGTTCGAGAAGAAATCATCACTGAACGCACTGGTCTTCAAAGAGAGAGACGGGCATGAGCTGATGGGCTGAGCATGACTCAAGAGCCAAAAATCTTGAGTTGTGATCATGCCCCTGAGACCAGCTCCCATCTCACAGCTTCTGAACTGCCCTGCCTTCACTCCCTGTTTTGTAAAACGGGGCGACACGTACCAACTTCCCAGGGGTGTTCTGAAGATTAATATTTGGAAAATGATACCAAGGCCACATGGGAAAAATGCTGCTTTTGTTCTGCTTTGAAGCTGCAACTGTGTGCTAGTCTGCCAAGGGCTGAGCAGTCTCTAAGCCTGTAAATCCCCACCCAGAATCCTGCCCAAAATACAGCTGTATTCCAGACAAAACCGAAAACCCTTAGTTAGATCTTCTTCTATTCTGCTGCATTAAGGGTGTGCCTTATTCATGTAAGTTATGACTCCTGTTACCGTCCTGAATGTATTTATATCCTCCCAACATGCCTAGAAGGTAGAGGATCTGTTATTATTCTAGTCTGGTGAACTGAGGCAGAGACTGAGTGACTTGTTCAAGTCACACAAGAAGTCTGGTGGAGCAGAGAATCGCAGATGGTTATCCCAGGCTAGCGCCATAAACACTGCACCATCCTTCTCTCTCTCAAATTTAACTCGTAACTTAAAGGCATTAAACTACTCGTAACTCTTGGATAAACCATTGATTTTGGATGTCGGGGTCAGTAGTTAGAAATGGACTCTTCTATTAGACTCCCTCCTCCTATTCATTCCTTTTTAAGGGGTGGGGGAAACACTGGCTCACAACAGAGATATATCTGATACTACAGTTGCTTAAAAAAAAAACAACTCAGGTGAGTGTAAGAATTAGAGAAATATACTTGAACTCTAATACCTGACATTCAGAAATCAGGGTAAAGTATTAGTAGGTAGGGAATATAGCTTGGAGTTTGAAGTTTCTTTTTAATGTATTATGCAATAAAACAAAGCTATTTAAGATTTGCTAAAAGATGGAAGTGGCTCATCAAGGAAAAGGATGAATGAGATGCAAGAAGGGAAACAGAAAAGGGGAAGAAAGGGCAGAGGAACAATAAAGCCAACAGTACAGAATGGAAATCAAGATTAACCTGCTAACATTTGCAAGAGTTTTCATTTTCCTGCTCATGTAACAAGGGAACTGACAGTCAGGCCCCAAGTACACTCACTACCAACAATAATGTTACACGCACTAGAAGTTATATACTTTATGATGACAACCAGTGTGAAATACTACCACCAGAGTACACATCCATGTACAAAGCCAAGAACACACGCCAAATACCTTTGTAAAAGCTCCAAGTCCGCCTGTCACAGATTTAGGGCTTTGTGTCTTAGAATGACTCCCAATTGGACAAAGGGGTGGCATGGTTGCAAACAGAGAATCCTCTTGCTACAAATGAATACACATGGCACACAATTAGGTGAAACATGAAATATAAAACAAAGCAATGACGGCCTGTGTTCACATCACTGATAACCCAGAATGCCCTGAATTCCTTATTTGTGCCACTGTTGTAGCCATATTGATCCCAGGATATGAGAGAGGCAAGGTAGCTAAGGTTTTATGACTCATTACAACAGCAATTTGTAATCATTTTAAGCTGTCTCCTTACAGCACGTGTGAACCCTTTCTGCTCTACTATATTTAGCTTGGACACTCCAGCTACCCTCTACAGACCTGAGGAAGAGCTTTATGAAGCTCAAAAGCTTGTCCCTTCCACCAACTGCAACTGTTTCAGTATAAGATATTACCTTACCTGCCTTCTCTCTCTGAATTACTTACACAGATTTTCTGTTTCTGAGATTGGTCTAAGTAATTTGACATAAACACAATGTAATTCTGCCAAATAATAGTGGCACCTACAAACACTAAATTCTCTTTTGTTGCAAATTAAAACACCAGTAACTAAAATATTTCTTCTTGTATGGTAACTAGGTGATTGAAATGGACTGAGATCTACAGTCACAAACATGCACATTGTTTTCATAATAAGTCTACACATTTTTCATTCTTTAAATGTTGTCAACTTAATTTCAGCTAAAAATTGGTACACACAATCTAAGAGTTGGGAGCACATTTTGAAAGAAAAAAGTATTTGAAAAGCAATTGGCTGATTTAAAGTTGCAAACAAAATTAAGTTCTGTTTCAGATACATTTTTCTTTCTTCTAACTAAAAATTCCTAATGACAAACAAGCTTCATAGTAGAACTGGTGGACTTGCAGTCATACCAATATTTTCTAACAAAATGATTAAAATTATGTCACACACGCAGACCCATGGAATTTTGTTTCATTCCAGCCTGGGAAGTTGGTAGATGAGTCAAATGTGGGTTTTTCTTTTTTCAAACCCGTTTCATGCTTTTTTCAACTATGCAAATTCTTAGTGTCAGTCACTGAACTGTGCCAGAAGGCTGGTATAGATTGAGGAAATGAAGAAAAATGCTAAACAGATCATGGATCAAACTGTTTTAATACAATAGAATTTTTTTCTACCCTTACAAAACTATATGTTCCTGACCCAGTGGAAGGCGCACTGAGATTTACAGGGAATTATCTTTTACTTATTTTTTTAAAATAACTTCTGATTCCTAACAGTGTCAACTTGAAATACATTCATTATGGGTGGCACACATTTCTGCATCTACTCTGATTTATTTTCAAACACTGCATATAGGTAACTACCAGTAAAAGAAGAGTTAATGGCAGTAGACTTTTTAACTGCAGGCAGTCTGAACAAATTTATTTATTTATTTAAGAATTAAGGGGTGCACAAACCACAATTAAAATGAAAGCTGTTCCTCATTTGCTGTCTTACATATGTAAAAACGTTGACATTTGTTTCCTAATAGAAGCAATACTCCCGATCACTATGGGAGAAGTCTTAAGTTGGATCTCTCACTATGATAAAAATATCAGATGGGAATACGTGTTTCATTTTAGTTAGCAGAAGATGCTTTTACATGTACACACAGGGCAAAATTTCTGAACTACAGTCTTAGAGACAGACCTGGACGGAATGGAACATTCTGATTCTCAATTAAAAAGTAAGAGGCTCTTCTCTGGAGACTAAATGACAATTATCCAGACACTCTAAAATCCATTATTCCACCATGTGCCGAACAGACTAAGGCTGAGAAAGCTCCAACACACCACATGCTCCACCAGCCACTTTGAAAAAAGGGGTTCACTGATGCCAGTGGTCTCCTGAAAATACTCATATGTCTAGAGAAAATGGGAAAGATTTTATCTGAAATATCCGAGCTCCATACCAGTGGAGCTTTCCAGCTCAGAAGCCCAGAGCCTAATCACCTCAGTTTACAGTGTCATTTACTCCATGTCTGTCTGGAGGTAAATGCATTTTGGTAGACAGAGCTTCCAAATGTCACTATTGTATTAGCATTCTTTTTATCTGTCAGCCTGTTTACATGAATATCATAATAAAGCCACTGAATGTCAGCTCTTGGCCTGATATGACCTCTTTGTTGTGCAGAAAAGCTGGAACTGAGATTTTAAAAATATGAACTTTGTTAAATCTGATACTATCACCAACCAAGCCAAAAATATCAGAATCATTTACAGACCAGGCTTTTGGAAAGATGAGATTTTCTGAGAGCAGATATCTGTGCCCCACAAAGACTTCCTTCTATGCCAGAAAAGACTGACACTTCTAAGAGAAGTGCTCACAACTCATGAAATGACACTGTCACACCCTATAAACATCATGCAAACAGCCAGAGTCAATGATGGAGTGAAGTAAGAACATGAAGTTGTCTGCAGTCAGCATTTATGATGCTGAAAAGGTTTGACCCATACGAAACTGTTCCTTTATGCCAATGGACAGCCTAACAAGAACATTACCTTGACAGCAGATGTTACAAAGCTGCTCCCATGAATCTTTGAGACTGGAGATCCAGCTCCCTGAGAGGCTTGAGAAACACTGGTCAATTTGCTTGTTGGACTCCCTGTGTATTGGAAGATAAGTTTTATGCAGTATTGTAGCTGTGCTGTTTCCTAGATATTAGCAGCACAAGTTGGGTGAGATTACATCTTTTACTGGATAGACTTCTTGTGGTGGCAGAGCCCTGGTTGATGCTGCAGTGCAATTTCAGCAGCAATCAGAGAGAGATATGCAAAGTACTTAAAAACACCTTGCTTATTGCCCCCCTGACTGCCTGCTGTCTACTTACCACAGTGTCTTCAGAAGGCGAAGTTGGAGGGAAACCCATTCCCTCCAACTCAGCACTACGCTCTTTGCCGTAGTGCTACTCAGTCGACCTCCTGCTTGCCTGAGTGGGTCTTCACAGATCCACTCAACAGATCAGGGAGATCGATCTGACAGTGGCATATTCACTGCCATCAATGAAGACAAGCCCAGAGACAAGCTTTCAAGCTTACACGAAGGGTCAAAAATTTCTCTCTCTCACCAAAAGAAGCTGGTCCAACAGAAGATGCAATCTTACTCATCTTGACTTTGAGTGAAAGATAAGGCAGATTTCAACATCCATTCAGTTGTTGGTACTATTAAATAAATACAGCTTTTCATGAAACAAGGAAGAGTCAGCATTTCACTTCAATTAACACTTTATGTATTCTGATGGGACCAAAAAATGACATGATCAGTGGGAACCAGGATGGAAACAAGTTATATTAGTGTTCTGTTATAGAAGACAACCTGTAGTCAAAATTAACACAAACTAAGCATCCCTTCTTTAAAGGGACATGACCTCACAAACAATGTTAAAAAATTCATTTATATTAAAACATGCATTTTTATACTCAGCTTCTTCCTCATTTGAGCAGTTTACATTTTATACTCCACTCAAACCTACAGTAGTTTCTGTTTCTCATTCTCAATCAGTAGTACATTTATGCAACACTTGGGTTGCAAATAATACCCCACTGTAGTCTTTATTTATAAACTATTTGCATTACATTCAAACAAAACTGTTTCTATTGAAGGTGGGTTTTGTGAAATCTGGCTGCTGCAAAAGCTTAATTCCAGACCTCATCTGACCTGCTGGTGTCCTTTTGTTTTACCTTCTCTTTTTAAAAAATACAGCTATTGGATGGGATTTTTCAAAACTATCTACATGACTCTGATGCACAACTACTCACTGACTTATAACAGAACTTGTACTCTTCAGGTACTTTTGAAAATTCCAGTTATTATTAAATTGCTTTCCATTTACCCAACAGATCTCAAAAACATGAAGCGATTCAATGAAATTCAGCCACTGCAAATATACACTGGTTTCCCACCACTCAGATCTCCTCCCATACAGCTGTAGGTGGTGCTTATTAAACAAATGTGATTGTTTTCTGACTTAAAAGAATGGGAAGATGGAAGAGACATGTTTTAATGAAGATCTTCCCTCCTTTTCAACGATCTGTCATAAAGGCAGGTACTACATGGATCCCTGTAACTAGGATGAACACACAGTATCAGCTCCAGGTGTCACTTTGAGAAGCTGCTATGCACATATATACTTGCATTAAGAAAGGAATTTCTTGGTTTGTATCTCATGATGAAGGACTCCTAAGTAGTTACATTTCCTCCAACAAGGAGGCAAGGGTTTCCAGCCAGCTCCCACTTCACCTGTCTCCTGCAATCAGTACTCCCTTGACAGACAGAGACTCATTGCACCAGTTTCTCTAGCATCACCTCTGAAGCACTAAGGGAATACAGTCAAAGAAAGCTGGGGTGGGCCTGAGGCCAACCAGTTAGAAGCATCTGAATGAAGGCTCATAGTAGCATAAAGGCTGATACGTCTCCTCTACTGACCATCTTGATCCGACTGACCCACTGTTTCAGTACAGCTGAAGAAATACATGCTGGAACCTTGAGCATCTGCGGTCACAGTGATGGGCTACAGATTGTGGGAGAGGCACTTTTGACACGTCCAAGATTAAGCTTGGTTATAAGTGTCCTTGATTTTAATCAGCGTATAGCAGAGAATTTTTCAAACTTTTTTCCTCCGGACCCAGTTGAAGGAAATCGTTTATGCCCATGACCCAACAATGACATCTTTGAGCAATGCATTCTAGTCTTTTGGCAACGGTGGAAGGGAGCGCTGTGACTCAGTGCCTGTGGGTCTGGTCACAACTCATGTTTTAAAAGCGACTGATGTAGAGCACAGCTTCACATTCCTTGCTCCTCACCTCTGAAATGTGGACACACATCACGGAACTGGTGATTTTTCTTTGTCCTTGCTTTTTCTGTCACTGTCGAAAGTCAAATCTTACATCTTTTAATAACTATACCAACTAATGATAGTGCTTGCCCATCCTTGGCAAAAGGCTTTCAGATCTTCACAGAGCAAAGTTTTTTTGTTTTTTTTTAAAGGGAAGATAAGTTTGAATGGAAAAAACTAACCTGCTACCTTCTATGGATTAAATTACGCACCCGTACTTGTGACTGCTGCTCCGACCATCTGTCCAGGCTTGTCCACAATAATGTATGGGTTATTAATGACTGAACTAGCAGGCCCTAGCTTCATGTGCACTGGAGTGGAGGTTGGGGTACGAGGTAGCGGAGATGGGCTTGGGGTTGATATTGGAGAACCTTAAGGAAAAGAGCCCAATACTTCCATTTCAAATTTCATGAAGACATAAAAATGCAATAATTAGAAAAAATGACTTGGAGTTTGTACATTTTGCAGAAGGTGCACTTTCCAGTCTGAGCAGGGTCTCAGGGCTGTAGGGACAGGCAATGCACCACGACCCCTGGCCTTCTCTCCCTCACTGTCAGAATGCTTCTGTAGTTGATAGCAAAGTGCTGAGCAGCTCCTAGAAGCCATTCGCCTTCTTTTACCTACAGCACCACCATCTACAGTCAGCCACAGGAACAGCTCATGCATAAACAATTGTAGGTTCGGGCAGTCATCCCCTATGTCTTTCCTCTATTCTATCCCACATTCAGCTCAGCTATACCATGATGCAGTCTCTTAATAAGTGGAAAGGGCATTAAACAGGGCAGGGGGACAGACAACATAACAGATGAGTTAAAAAAGGGAGCAGAGTTCAAAGGACAGAAGAGTGAGAAAACAGACAGAAAAGAGATGGCAGCAACAGTGTTAGGGAATGCAGCAAGGTGACACTGCATGAGAGAAGACAACCTTCTAATAATTCACTTTCTGGAACAGAGTTTGGGAGGACTACCAGCTGCCAAGAAGCAGAAACACTTAATTCAGGAAAATCTTGATGATTTACAACAAATGTCACAATCTGAAAGGAGTCTGAGCATGAAAAATGGGCAATGTTTCCCCCACTGCAACCAGCAGAGTCTAGGAAATGTTGAAACATGGGAACATCTTTAAGAGCAAAGCTTGATAGAGAAAAGCTGAAGGGCTTCAAGGAAGGCAAGGTGGCCATATAACTCTTACCTACTGGAAAGCAAAAGCCTCACTCATGTGAGCAGGAACAGAAAAGCAGAGAGACAGTACGGTAGGATAATAAGAGCATTTGGCACACATTAAGATGTAAGTTGTTGGTGCCATGGGTTCTGCTTGAAGATGGCAAGGACTATCGGCAGAAAAGGAAATACAACCACATATGGGAGAATTTTAGTTGGGAAGAGATCATCAATAGCACCCAGCTTGGTTCCCAGACTCTTCATTCGCTACATACTGAACATCAAATGACAGTGGGGCTTTATAGGCAAGGCTTCCAGTTTCCCAAGTGACCCAGTAGGACTGGACAGTAAAGATTTTTGATACTATAATATAGCCCAGTGGAAGGCACTGTGTCTGTGAAGAAAATGTATGTTCAGTTTGGCAGACAAGGGATTAGAAATCAAGAGTTGTTAGTAATTGCAAATGTAGAATGATCACATCTGATTGAAGAGTTACTGAAAGGAAATCATTTTGCCAACTGCCATTAATTGCTTATCTAACCCAAAGAAGACACAGGGAATTACTGTTAATGGGGAAGGGAGAAAGCTGTTTGATTCTAAAAAGGGGGCTTTTTTACAATGAGAAGAATGATATATATATATATAAGTTTTATCCCTGTTACTTGTATGATAACATAAATGGAAAAACCCATGCCCACTTTACCCTGCCTAGTAGTTTGGAATTAGCAAGGGGTAGAAGCTCTTCTTCCCATGCATACACCTTTCAATATTATGTTTTGAAATAATTGTTTTCATGTCTGAGAGCATTAGCAGTGGTAACAATCTTCCTAAAGAGTAATCTCAAGTGGGTTGCTGTGCCCAATAAGAGACTAAAACCAGTTCCCATCTGACTTTTAATCCTGAATTTACAAATTAAACATTTTGGACTTTTTAATTTATTTATTTATTAATTAATTTAAAAGGACGGACTCTTGGTCGGTGCATTATACAACAGGGGTCTTCCTGTTACCTAACATTTAATGTTAGCATGAAAAACAGAAAAGGACACAAACCAAGACCAACCAGTTCAATCTCGCATTTCAGTATGAAGCATGGTACTGTATCTAAAATGTACCTGATACAATCTTGCAGCTCATGGTGATAGGCTGGAAAGATTTTCCTGGAGATTCTGCAGGACTTGGGATCTGACCCTGAGGCACTATTTTGCAACTAGCTGCAATTGGCTGAAAAGCTGAATTTCCATGAGAGCCAAAGGTTACTTTCTGTGTTGTCAATTTGGTGGGAGTCCGTTCTACTGAAGATGGCAGGGAATAAAAAGTGGTATTTCTTTCAGTTTCAGCATTCGCAGGGAATCCTGATTAAAATATGGAAAAGAGAAATGTTTCTCAGGCTGACTCATCCAATTTCTTGTTTCATTTTTCTACACAGACAAAAATTAAGGTATGACACGCCCACAAATATAAAACATAATAAAGGGGGAGTTTGGGTTTTTTTGTTGTTTTTTTTTTTGCATTTTCATTTGCAATTTTGTTAGATACGCACTGGACAAAAAATTAAGAACTAGACTAACCATACTATCTTATCCAACATGCATTCATGCGCACTGGCTTTTGGCATATTTTTAATAAAACATACTGATTTACCTTACAGCAGGGGTCTCAAACACTTGGCCCGTTGGCTGCATGCGGCCCCCAAAGTTATTTCCTGTGGCCTGCAATGACACTATCATTACCAATATTTGCAATATTGTATGAAAAGGTTTCAGTGGTATGGCCCTTGGGCTAACGTACTTGTCCTCATGCAGCCCTCATGGTGATCTGAGTTTGAGACCCCTGCCTTACAGTATACACTATTAAGTTTTGAGTGTCCATAGACAGAAAGAGCCAAGTAACTGAGGAGAACTTTCCCTTGAAGAAAATCTCTGTCACTGTGTATTTAGCAGTGACTACCTAGGAGCTGGAGAGCTGACTACCACTCTCTTCCGGGGGTTCTCTGCTAAGACCTACGCCGACTGACGCCATCCAGAGGGATTCTGAATGGTAAGACCTCTCCTTACTGTGCCACGAGGGTCTATCCTCGCGTGATGACGTTTCCACCCTGTGCCTTGTCCAAGCTGTCTCCCCGTCCTTTTCATGGGATTCTCATGATGATTAGACAACATGCTCGAGTCACTAACGAATGCATCTGGGTTGGATGGGCCACCCAGGTCCGACCACCAAGACCCAAATAACCCGAAAAAGAAACCCACATGGGTTTGAAAAATAGCCCCTATGATATTCTGCCTAGTGTGGCGGGAGCTGCTCTATTACTGAGGAGCTCAGTTACTCATGGACTAACAGGCCCCACAGAGAAGCCACTGTAGAGGCCACAGAAGCTGAAGAGTTGGCATCCTCTTTACCAGGGGTTCCCAACCTTTTCAAGGGTGGGGACCCCTTTCCAGTTACCAAAAATTTTTGTGGAGCAACAGTGGGGGGCAGGCAGAATCCTGCCCCCCACTGCAAACCAGCAGCGGCGGGCCACTGGCAGAATCCAGTGGTACCTGCCCTGCGGTTCAGCCCTTTGTCACCCCAACCCCCTCTCTAACTCCCCCTCCATGTCACTGGCTTCTCCCACTGCCCTGGGCAGACCTCCCCCCTGCACCCTTTTCCTAGTGGCTGCCTGTCCCCAAGCCGACCCCCCCACCCCCACCTGGCCGCCAGAGCTGGGAATGGCCATGCTGCAGGCTGCTCCTGCCTTGAGCATGAGCTGAGCATGCTCAGGGCAGCATGGGAGTTTTTAAAACTCTCAGCAGCTCCCTCCCGGCACTGTCCGGCCCCAGCTCCCAGCCTGTCCGCAGACCCCCTGGAGTAGCTCTGCATCCCCCCAGGAGGGTCCACGGACCCCAGGTTGGGAACCACTGTTCTTTACCATTTCTTTTATGGGCTGCCCATCCAGATGTAAGTGGTGTCCTTGCTCGAGTCTGAAAAATACTTGTGTATCTATGATTCAGAGGCCTGCAGTTTATTTTTTGTGTGATACCATCAAAGCTCTCACTGAAACCTTGAACCTTCTCCCCTTTGCCCTCCTTGCCCCAACTAAGCACCACTGCCATGGCACGCTGCAGGATTAGAGGACGTGACAGAAAGAAGGTTGGGCCTAAGCACTAGCTCTCAAAATAGGGCAGCTGCACAGGAGATTTTACAAAAAACATAAGGGGAAATAAGGCCTCTGAGCTGCAGCTTCCAGAACCAAGACACTGCTCCACATTCTAGCACTTTGTCGGGCATAAACTGCTCCCTCGCTATACTCTTCTGTGAACTGGAAAACAGGCGCTAAACAGGAAGACCAAAAGCACGCGCGCACGCGCTCTCTCTCTCTCTCTCTTCATCCCATCTAAGGAAAAAAAAAACTGTCCCACAAGACCAGACATTTAAGCATTCAGGAAAAAGTAACATTGCAGCAAGGACCGCCTTTGTTTTTTCCCATGCAATCTGAAAACCAGACTGCTGTGCTCAGATGGACCAAAAACTGTTTCAGAGGAAGAGCTGTGTTAGTCTAATTCAGCATTCTCACCCTTTGTTCCACAGTGTGAATCAAAACAACTTATTTGGCTGGCTGAAAAAGACTGAACTGACCTTGTGACTTACTCTTCTCTGTATTTATTTATTCATCTGGTACGCTACAGCTTCCATGTCATGCATCTGAGGAACTGGGACCACACCCATGAAAGCTCATGTGATAAATAAATTTATTAGTCTTTAAAAGTGTCACAGGACTCCTCATTTGTTTTTAGGGATTGTTTGTTGCACTGAATTCAAAAGATTTTAAAATCTCAACTGTTGGAATATCACAAAGGGCACACATGGGAGTTAAAGAAAAATGCTAAAAGACAGGGAAGCTCAGCTCCCAGAGGAAGACAGAGAAGACAAGACAAGATTACGACGACTAATAGATTGCTCAGGCAGCGGCACTAAAAAGATGGCTTTGGGATGTTTGAGCATCGGAAGGCATCTATGGACACAGGACTCCTCATGGGATGGGCTTCCCTTGAGTAGGGAGGGAAACAGACTTCTGGGATGGAGGCTTGCACAACTGCTTAAAAGAACTTTGAACTAGGCATTTAGGGGAGACAATCTGGAAATGCTCATCAAATCTGCCAGCCTGATTCTAATACCAAGTGGGAGAAAAATCAGGTAAAAGGATACAGCACTGGAGAAAGGAGCAACAGAAGGCAGATGAATAGTTAAGTAAAGATAGCATCAAGACCACAGACAGTAACAATCAGGTAGGTGATATGGCAATAAAACGACTGTATCTAATCAAATGAAGAATCTAGGAGAAGCCACACAGAAACAACTAAGATGTTTGTACATCAGTGCTAACAGACTCGGTAACAAAATGGAGGAACTAGAACTACCGGTGCAGGAAGTGAAACTAGGTGTTACAGGATAACAAAAACTTGGTGAAACAGTATTCATGGCTAGAATACAGGCATTGAAGGGGATGTGCTACTCACAGAAGAAAGGAAAAGGAAAAGGAAAAGAAAAAAGGTGGAATACCACTGTGTATGTTAATGATGAGGTAAAGTGTAAAGATATTAGAAGCGATAGGATGGATACAACTGAATCTGTTTGGGTCAAAAATCACTTTGGAGAAGAAAAGTAACAGAGGTTCCACTGTGATAGTGCTCACAGACCCCAAAATCCAATCTGGATATAGATTAAGCCCTCTAATATTTTTAATGAAAAATTACTACTAGAATTACATGATCGTGGGAGACCAAATTCCCAGACACAGACTGGAGAGGACAAGTCTGACAAATAGTGACCAGATATATAATGGCTTTCATGACTGATTTCTTCACTGCATCACCGAATCAACAAGTGATGCCATTTTATAGATCTAGTATAGGCAAGGAGTGAGGATGCCACAGAAGGACTGGCAAGGAGCCAGGATCTCACAGAAGCACAGCTTAGATCTGAGTCCTCATTAACTATTTCAGTTTAAACTAAACAGAAGGATAAACAAAAACAGATCTGCAACTAATATCCTTGATTTCAAAAGGGGAAACTTCAAAACTTTTAGTTAGTTAGGGAAGCGAACTGAACTGAAGAACTCAAGGATCTGAATGTGGAGAAGGCTTGAAGTTTCAGAAGCTACCTGAAGCCACATCCCAAGTGAGTGGAAAAATACAAAGGAAATGGCTGTAAACCAAACAGTATTAACAAGAATCTCAGAGAGATTATTAGGAGAAAGCTTCCCTTACTGATCCAGTCCTTGTTGGCTATCTCCAAAGGTATTTCTATGGTTTCAAGTTACAGCTGGGGCGGTCCAGGCTGGATACTAGGAGAAACTTCCTTACTAGGCGAGTGGCGAAGCATTGGAATAAGCTGCCTAGGGAGGTGGTGGAATCTCCATCTCTGGAGGTGTTCAAGGCCCAGCTGGACAAAACCCTGACTGGGATGATCTAATGGGAGTGGTCCTGCTTTTTTTGGCAGGGGGTTGGACTAGATGACCTCGTGGGGTCCCTTCCAACCCTATGATTCTATGTAATTAAAGCCCCCCCCGCTGACCCATGCTAGCTGACTCAGGCTCAAGGGCTCAAGTTAAAGGACTGTGCAATTGTGGTGCAGATGGTGGGACTTTGGCAGCTGCCCAAGCTCTGGGACCCACCCACCTCACAGAGTCCTAGAGCCTGGGCCCAAGCCTGAGCCTGAGCCTCTGCACTTGCAATCATCAGCACCTGGGACAGGCCAGCTGTGGGTGTCTGAGCACAGTGCAGACACATTCCTGGAGGGCAGGACAGATAAAGGGAAAGTGAGAACTGCCAAAAGCCAAGCCAGAAATGGAACTTAAACATGAAATTACAAACCAACAGTAAAAGGTTCTTTGGCCACACAAATAAAAAGAAACTAAGGAAAGAAGAAGTGGGACTGCTGACAAATGGAGGATGGAGTGGAGATTAAAAATAACTGAGGTATGACCCAACACTTAAACAACTACTTTCCCTCAGTTTTACTAAGGGTAATGAGAAGGCTGGGGGCCGTGGCAAGCAGGGGCGTTGGTGGTGCTGGGCACAGAAGGCATGAGCCCCCAGTCCCAGCGCCAGTGCCCCAAGTTCTGGCCCCAACCCTGGCCAGGTATGTGAAGCTTGACTGCTGTAGCAGCAGCAGCCCAATTCAGCCCGACCCCAGCCAGGGCTATGCTGTAGCAGCAGACCGATCCCAGCAAAGGGTAACAGTCCAGGCCACCACAGCAGCAGCAGCCCAATCCAGCCCTGACTCTGGCTGGGGACACGGGGTCAGGACGCTGTGACACCGACAGACTGATCTGGCCCCAACTCTAGCTGGGGATGTGGGGGTTGGGTGCTGAGAGTCTTTTGGGGCCAGTGACCAGTGACACCCTTGGTGGAAAGAATGTTAATGGGAATGAAGATATGAAAGTAAAAATGACCACATCCAGCAGGGAAACCAAACTAAAACATACTAATGGGACAAAATGGGGGATTGGAGTGGGGGGAGGAAGAGACTGGACTGGGTATTACTCCAGGAATATTAAAGGAAGTGGCACATGATATTACAAGCTCAATAGCACTGATTTTCAATAAATCTGTAAACTCAGGAGTCATGCTCTATGACTGAAAGATTGTAAATATAGAACCTATGTTTAAGAAAGAAAAATGGTATTAAGGAAAGTACAGGCCAATCAATTTGAACTTAATTGTATACATGATCTTAGAATGAATTTTCAAAGGAAGAGTAGTTAAGGAGAGAAAGGTAAGTGGTAATTGGGATAAAATACACCATGACTTTACAATATAAAGTCCCTCTTTGAGATTACAACCGGTTTTCTAGACAGAAAAAAAGTAAGAGATCTAACCTACATCCCATATGGCAGATTATCAGATAAACTGGAGATGATAGGGATCAATATGAGAACTGAAAAGTGGATAAAGGAACCGGCTGAAGGGGAGACAACAACAGGTCATGAAGAAAGGTGAACTGCCAGGCTGGACAGAAGTTACTATTGGAGTTCCTTAAGGATCAGTCTTAAGATGAATCTTATTTAATGTTTTCATTCATGAACTTGGCATCAAAAGTGGGAGTTTGCTAATATAATCTGTAGATGACACAAAACTGGTAGGTATTGCCAACACACAGGAGGGCTGACGCATCTTACAAAAATGAAATCTTAAAATATCTTATCTTAAAAACTTGAGTACCAGAAATGACATGAAGCTCAATAGTGCAAAGTGCCAGGGTCCTGCAGTTAGGGACCAACAGGAAGCATTTTTGCTATAAGCTGGAAAGATATGAGTGGGTAGTGACAAAGCAGGATAAAGACCTGAGTGTACTGGTCAATCACACAATGACTCTGAGCCACCGATACAATGCGGCCATGAAAAAGGTTATGCAATCCTAGGATGCATCAGGTGAAGCGTTTCCAGTAGAGCTGGGGAATGGTTATTAGCATTGTACAATGCACTGGTGAAACCTCATCAGGAATACGGTGTGAAATTCTGGTCTCCTATGTTTAAGAATTCTAACTGGAAAAGAAGTGGAGGAGGGTGACTAGGATGATCAGAGGAATGAAAAATCTCTCTTATGAAAGAAGACTTAAGTCGCTTGGCCTGTTTAGCCTAATCAAAAAAAGGCTTAGGAAGATATGACTGTACTCTATAAATATACGAGAAGGATAAACACCAGAGCAAGAGAGGAGTTATTTATGTGAAGGATCAGTGCTGACACAAAACAAATGGATATAAATGGGCCATCAATAAATTTAGGCTTGAAATCAGACAAAGGTTTCAAAACATCAGAGGAGGGAACAGATTTCCACAGGGCCAGTGGGGCCAAGACTTGCTGAAAGACTGAGACTGATAAATTTACAGGGGATGGTATGAGGAGATACCTACAGTGGAACATGGCCCAGACACAACTGCTATTAGTGGACATCTCCAATGGCCAGAGATGGGACACTGCATGGGGAGAACTCCGAGAATTCTTTCCCAGGCGTCCAGCTGTGGGTCTCAATGACATGCTCAGAGTCTAACTAACTGCAATATTTGGGGACAGCAAGGAATTCCCCTCAGGTTAGACTGTCAGACACTGTGACATTCTTTTGTCTTCCTTTTCATCCCTGGGCACAGGTAACTTGCTGATTTGAACTGGAATAAGTGGTGGATTGTCTGTAACTTCAAGTCTCTAAATCAAGATTTGAGAACTCCATTAAGTCAGCCAAATATTATTGGCCCATTACAGGAGTGATCAGGTGAGATTTTACGGCCTGTGATGGGCTGCAGGGTCAAACTACAATAGTACCTTCTAGTCTTATAGTATGAGTCTGAATCTAGGGAAGGATCAAGGTAGCTTTTGTTTTATAACAGAAAATAACTCTGCTTTAATGGTACAAAAAGTTGATGTTTAAATAAGCCTAAACCATGCTTAAGAAAGAGCATTTTAATTTAGGCTATTTGGACAATAGAAGTGTTTTCCTCCCCAAAATGTATTTCCTGTAAGATACGCAGAAATAAACATTGCTCAAATATTTGAAACCCCAAAGAAAAGGTGGTAGCTGCTTTTGAAAGTGCTCAGGACCATAACAGACACTATCTCAGAGAAACAGTCCCTGAAAAAGTGAGAATTATGTTTCTGCTCAAGTAACACAAGTCCAGGTCCCAACAGTAACAGAATCATGACTGACACAGTAGGTGCAGACAGCATGGATGGGTACGGCAAAGACCACTTTATTTCAGCCTATTGAAGATATCTCAAGGATGATCTTGTGACTAAGGCACAGACAGGAAGTCAGGAAATCTGAGTCAAATTCCCAGCTGTGACATACTTCTTGGACAACTCTCTTAACCTCTGTAAAATAAGGATAATAATGCCCTGACTCACATAGCTTTCATGAGGCTCAGGTGATGTTTGTGAACTGTTTCAATGTTCCTAGATTGAAAGCCCTAGATCAATGTTTCCCAAACCATGGGTCATGAGTCACCTACAGAGGTGAGGTGGTGGAACACTGGGGAAGGGAGTGGGAGGTGGGGGAGAAAAAGGAAATCCCGCTCAAAGTAAACATGTCCACCCCTCTATAGACAGAGAGAGGGGCGGATGCTAGGTCATGATGCCAATCAAATTCGGAGCCACAGAAGCAGAGGGCCAAATTTGATAGGCACTGTGACCTAGAACATATCACAATTCCACTTTGAATTGGGACATCAGCCCTTCCGTATCCAGCTACAGAGGTGCATGTACACCAAACCTGTCCAGGTTGCAAAACCCAGAGTGGGGAACTGGGACCAGCCTTACAGGACAGAAGCTGCTGGTGTGAGGAGAGCGTGGAGCAGGCTTGTTCTCCTAAGTCCCTCCCCTTTCACACTTTGCTGTAACCCTGGGGGGTCATGTTAACAGAGATGAACCCCAAAGAGTGTCACAGCATGAAAAGGTTTGGGAACCACTGCATTAGAGGATGGTCCAGTGGCTAGGTGCTAGCCAGGAAATCAGGAGTCCTGGTTTCGATTCCCTGTTCCACAACTGACTTCCTTTGAGACCATGTGCACTGTCACTTAGTCTCTCTGTGCCCCAGTTTCCCACCTATTAAAGCAGGCATGGTAGCACAGGGATGTTGTAAGGATAAAAGCCATTAAAGACATGAGATGCTCAGATACCGCAACAGAAGGACAGATAAATACTGCAGCATTCTCACTGCCCAAACACCTTAATAATCACGCAGTCTTTTTCTGCAGCCAACACAGAGTCCCAGCATTCATTAATCTCTAAGAAAACCTTGAATTGTTCACAAATTTAGAGAGGTGGTGAAGATCACCCAAGTTACCTGACATGCACAGAGCATAAAAGAAAGCATTACTCATCAAACTGCCCTTTCCAATTGTATGTACGTATGGCATAAAACACCTTTGTTCCTGAGTTTGGCAAAATAGCCTGCTCAATGAACTCTTGATAAATACATCTCTGAATTCAGTTTATGTCACAAGCCTGTTGCTTCCTCAGCGCACCTGGCAGCCAGGTACCATTCACATAATTAATGGTCTATTTCAACATGGCTTGAAGTATGGCTGGGGTAACTTCTAAGCCAAAAACCATTAAAAGTAACATCCACAGCAGCAGGAACAACAATATACTCTAAACAAAACCAGAAAAGGCAAATACTAGTTTGCCTTACCTTTTTCCATAGAAGTATCTGGAATGGACTCAAGCAACTGTTTAATTGGTGAAGAAGCTTTAACTGGTGCTGGTATGCTTAGTGGCAATGGTACAGAGGTGGGAACATCAGAAAGGTCAGATTCAGAAGATGGAGAAAAGAGATAATCCTCTCCAAGAGAATGCCGATGCAGCTCAACATCCACCACCTTTCAGAAAGAGGTGAAAGAATTATATTAAGCAACACACGCAGCAGCTGGCAACCCAAATATCATGAGTTACTACACTGTAAAGAGCCTAAACCACTTTAATAGTACTTGGACACAACATTCAAGCCCTCTGCACATGGAACTATCACCGATTTAAAAAAAAACAAAACAAAAAACAAAAAACATGGCATGGCAGATGTCTTGCAGAATGAGGCGTACAACAAAACCTAAGAAAATACAATGATTTGTGATATCAAATAGACAAAAAATGGCACACATCTACCTTATCACAGAATTTTTAACAGCAAACATCATTAGGCAAAGTTCCCACAAACTAAGGACCACTCCTGAACAACTAGTGTGTGTGATATCCCCTTCAGGCCAGTGGGATTCTGCACAGATGCAGGGGTACTGCTTACTAGATCTCTATGCAGGATAAAAGGCTAGCCTCGTAGGTTTGTTTTGGAAATCCCTTGAAACATACACTACAGCCTTTGCTTACTCTTCAAAAACGTTCCTTACTATCATGAGAGCGCCCACATTAAAATTTACTTCACTGAGGGAAAAGCTGAGATCATGCAACTCCCCAGAAAAATCTTTCAATTTATTAAAATAGAGGAGAAAAATAATCAAAACTAGAGAGAGAAGGATTCTGATTTATGAGGTTAAGTGACTTGTCTCAAGTCTAAAACAGAATCTTGTCTTTATTCCTACAATCCTAGACTCTAACCATTAGATAACACTGTCTTCTATACTGCAGAAAACAGTCAACTGAGCAGAACAGGAAAGTGTTTACCCAATCATGGCTAAAAGCAATATATGAAATTTAATTGCTCAATAAGTCACAAAATCACTGTGAATCACGATGATGGTTCATTTGCTGGTCAGTGGCTTCACTAGTTTCTATTCTGAATAACAGCCCTGCATTCATTCCTTTTTGTTATTCAATTACATATTTGTATGATAGATCTTCTGGGTGTTCTGTTCTCCTGTTAAGCTCATTCAAATGAACTTTTACTATATATCACATACGCTATATATGTGGAAAGTTGGCTTCTCCTAAGAAAATCTGAACGTACTTCTCTTGGAAATAACAAAGATGAAACATCATAACTTAAGACAATGGGGACTGTGGCATTTCCAGAGCTGATTTATCATTTCAAGCTGTAGTACAAAGCTACAAGAAGAGGTAGTTTGCAGTGTTGCTGTAGCCATGTTGATCCCAGGGCATTAGAAAGATAGATGGGTGATGGAATATCTTTTACTGGACCAACTCCTGTTGATGAAAGAAACAAGCTTCTGACCTACACAGAGCTCTTCCTCTGGTCTGGAAAAGGAGTTCAAGTATCATAGCTAAATAAAAGATAGAGCAGATTTTGTGGGTTTCTGTACAAGCCTAACATTTTTATTTCTCACAGTCATTTTTAAAGAGTTTCTATCCTTTTATTACAAATTATGGTACAATTTCACTTGGCTACAGTCACTACAATTCCAATTCTGAATTTCTTACTTTGCAAAATGTTATGAGATACAAATTTTATGAAAGATGTTACATAAAAACTAACGTTTCCATTCTACAACTCAGTAACTCACCGTTTCTGCACCAAGTGTCTGCAAGCCAGTATAGGTTCTGTCCAACTGTGGAAAATAATTACAAGAGTAAATACATAATACATTATAATATAAAATATTAATATTTTAGCTAAACTTTACAAATAATCTTTTCTGAAACAGTAACATACCAGTGAGCTCTTAACTAAAATAAACTGTGAGTCTGTAACAAAGCAGGAATATATCAAATTTTCCAAAGCTAGAGATGATTTTTTTAGGAAGCAGTAACATTTACACTTAGTAGTGAACAGAAAAAGCACGCTGCTTTTGGGGAGGGGAGGGGTGTGTGCAAGTAGAAGGGGGAACTGGCAATCTGCAAGCAGTTTAATTTTATTTGTTTTTGTAATTCAAGGTAAAAGTGCCTTTAGCCTTAGACAAATGACTTTTTTATTCTTTGCATAAACCCAAAGAAATAAGTATGAAAGTCTGAACTATCTGCAACATCATTAAATGGATTTTTTGTTACTGCTTGTTTAGTTTTATGATAGGGTGACACCTTACCCAATGTTCTATCAGTAGATGAGAAACAGGAAGTTTTAAGGAAAACTGACACCAGCTTACAGAAGAATCCAGTAGCAGAGACTGCCTAAGCCATACAAACTTAGT
The DNA here is from genome assembly GCA_007922195.1 of Podocnemis expansa. NCBI lineage: Eukaryota > Metazoa > Chordata > Testudines > Podocnemididae > Podocnemis > Podocnemis expansa. The sequence continues at coordinate 26,761,181 of ML682006.1, forward strand.
AAGAACTCATGCTAGCAGATTAAGACTCTATGTATATTAAAGACTTGGGCACCAGTGTGCAAACTCGTAACATAGACATGCTGCCCTTCCACAAAGCAAAGTTTACACTGATGCAAATTAACTGGTTCATTTAGCAGATTAAGTTGCTTCACCATAAATTTCACTTTTTAGCAGTGGAACAAGTCTACTAGAGCTGGGTGGGCAATTGGACTTTGTTGAAAAATCAAAACAAGATTTTGGACAAAGCCAAAAATATTTTGATTCTAAAATAGCACCACGGTGCCTCACGGGAGTTGTAGTTTGGGTTCTTCAAAATCCCATTCACTTCTAAAGGTCAGACTCATTGTCCAGGTGATGTCTTCCAGAATGCACCAGTCTTTCCTCACACAAGAGCAGCAGTGCATCACGGCAGTCACATGGCCAGGATCCAACAGGGAGATGAAGTGCAGATGGGGTTCTTGTGCACAGAGGAGAAGGGGCCATGTGGCACAGCAAAGGCCAACATGAATTGGATTATTTCAGTTTCCCAAAATTTAAGGTTTTCAGCAAAAAGTTTCATTTAGCCAGAAAAACAAATTTTCTATCAAATAACAGTTCTGACAGAACGTTTTTAATCAGCCCTAATACCTAAATGAGCAGTCTAGAAACACTTCCCTTAACAAAGACAGGGCCCACATCAAGCTAATGATAATAAAGGACAAAATGCAGAACAGTGAAAAAGGGTGGGCTGTGAGCGAGTTCTCCTGGGGCTGGGCTCAAGTAATTAAAAAGAATAGAAAAGTAATGGCCTGATTTTTAGATGTGCTGTGAACTTATAAATCTTCTGAACTCAAGGAAAGTGCTGGGTGCTCAGCAGCTCTGAAAGAGACATTCCAATAAGAAATGAAGGGTCTTTCTTCTCCCTAACCCATCAGTAACAGGATAAATCTATTTGCCAGGCTGCAGATTGCTGTTAGGGATGTAAAAGTGCAAAGTTAAACATTTTAAACAGCTGGTAATTGCTTAAACTGGGGTGGCAGCTGGCACTCTGCAGCTCGGCTCCTTGCCAGTGGCAGGGAGGCTTGGAGTACAAGTTTGGGTGAGGAGTACTCCTCACTTGGCAAAGAGGAATCAAGCCCAACAAGGCTCTCCCCCCACATTTAACCATTCTAAAAATAGAAAGTTTAACCTGACTTTAAATTAAATGAACTTTTACATCCTTAATTGCTGGTAGCTTCAGGTCAGACCCTGGGAAGGGAATAAACATAACCACCTCTCCTCATATAGAGGAAGATGCCAGTACTAAAAGCCTGGCAAGTTAAAATTGATGGGAAGATGATGAAAAGCTTAAATCATAGGCGGGAGCGACTAAATGCTTTGCTTCTCTGGACAGAGTCAATTCCACCTGCTGAGAAATCAGATTACTTCAATGGAACTTTCTCTCTTACATGCCTCATGTCATCCACTCTGCTGCATTTTCCATTTCCATCTCATACACCCCCAACAGATGTCAGAGGGCAGAGGTATGCAAAACAGTAAAGAAAGGCCACAAACACACCATATCCCACAGATCTTGGAAGAGAACATATTACACTGTGTCCCAGCCACTCTATTCAAGTACCTTCAGACTGTGTATGATATCGATCCTCTTGTTCTGACTGTCCTTAAAGTGAATTTGAACCCGCACAGGAAATTCTCCCCAGCCTCGTCTGGTCAGGTGAAATGGGGGCTCCCTGCAAAGCAACAGACATTCACATCACAGACACCATACTACAATGTCCACATTCATCTTGTCTTTAAATAAAAAAAATACTTTCCCCATTAACTGCCATTATCCTCAATCCCCACACTCCATCAGAAAGAGAACAAGGGTTCCATGTAGACAGTCACAGAGGTATCTTTATTTTGTATGAGGAAAGGTAGAAGAAAATGATGTCAAAATGGTGAACACAGTGCCAGAAGAGAAAGCTAGAATCAGTTCCTTAATAAAAAGCTGCAGGAGGCTCCCCAGCATGGAAGCTCTGTACTAGTGTAAATCAGTACCATCTGACACTGGTGCAAGCTGAATTCTCAATGGAGAGTTATCAGTCTTTTCCTCCTACAGTCTACCTATCTAGTCATGAAATATACTTTTATAGTGGTGGTAGACAAGATCAAAACAACTTCATCTTTAACACTACTCCCCTGAATACTTTCCGAGCAACCTTTTCTGGGGCTGCTGCTTTAAATCTGGTAAGCTCAAAAAGCTGAATTCCTAAAATTGTCATTTTGCAACTGACTGAGATGCTGTCTCCTTCTCTTTCCTTCTGGCTACAGTTAAGTCAAGCTAGAAGTAAAATCAAAATACCAATAATGGAGGCATAAATAGGTACTATTTCTTCTGAGAATTTCAGTACTTCAGTCTTGACTAGCTCAAAGACCCAAGTAATCACTGATTACCTGACTTCCACCAGGTCATTAGGTTTATAACTGGGATGGAGGAAGAACCAGACCTTCTTTACAAAATGATTTATGCTGGGTTCTCTTCGAGAGCCTCGTACATACACCATCCATTTATGGGTTGACTGATCATTCTCCTCTCTTTTGTCAGGAGGAATATACCTGGAAAAAAAAGTAAAAATAAACACATTTGTATTTACAAAAGATTTTGCTCCTCTCTTTTTTGGACTTGGCAAGAATTTCAGTAACAGTAAAAGGCCAATTTATGCCTACTCTACTGGGCACACCTGGATCATCTTAATCCCATCATCCATAATTTCACCAAACCTTTCAATTCTTCTCCTCCAGAAACAAATCTGTATAGCTCTTAAACACATTCTCTGGTATCTCAACACATATTTGCTACATTTTGTGTGAACTAGCTCTCTCTAAATTTCTACCATCTACTCCCTGTTTCCTAAAGAGGAGGCTTTAATTTTAATCCCTCCCCAGTGAGAAAAATTTTCCTATCAAATCCCCTTTGTACACTTCTGGAGATAAAAATTACTTTAAAAGAATCTTTTTCAAAACCCCAGACCAGTATGAGACCAGCATATAAAGCTTTACTAAGGTACAGGGCTTGACCCACAAAGTCAAGATGTGGAACCGGATTTCCCAACATTTACAAATGTTCTCAGGACCCCTTTCTAATGGTGAGAACAACAACATCGAGCATTCATGATCAGTTTGATACTTTTAACTCAGGGGAAAAAAACTGGAATGAATAGTGCTGTAACTGGGGTTCATGGTCAAAAATAGCACTGTTCAAAGTTTTCCCAAATGAAAACTTTTCTCCCCAACAAAACTTAGCCTTCAACACTGAGAAAACAGCTAATTCCTTTTTTTTTTTTAATTTCCCATTTTTTCAAAAATTTCTCCAGAAACGCTAGGTAAAAAAGGATGCTTTTGCTGACTCTGCTACATGAAGTACATCCCCTTCCCCCAATTTTGGGGTTGTTTTCATCCTTTTGTACTGTTATGTTAGTCATATGGTGGGACTTGCTTCTTCGAAACAAAGGAATCTCATTTCTGAAAACTTTTGAATTTAGAAAAAAAATTATTAAAACGTTCTGGAAAATGAAAAGCAGAATAGTTTTGGAAAACAATGGACTCAAAAGAGTTTTGCTGTGTCAAAATTTCAGTGCTTCTAGCTCTTCCAGAAGTGAGTTGCATTGCGATGCAGGAGAATTTGCACAGTGCATGCCTCCAATATGCTCAACCACACCCCACTGACAGAATTAAGCAGTTTGTAAATTTTGACAAATATACTGCCCAATCTGACCCAAAAAACATTAAATGACATTTCCTAAGTACATCTTCACCTTAATTCAATGACATTTCCAAAAATTAGCAAACAGGACAGAACTAAAATTGCATCTCTTACCATAGTGAGAATCACACAATGGTTCACTCCTCTTGTCTTAGTCATACTACTCATGTTTCACAGTCAGCTCTGACTTCCAACCACCCTTCAACAGACCAGGATTCTGATCCTCCAACTGAAGCCTTGTGGCACCTCAAGGGCCTTCCAACCAGCCCCTGTTGCAGGATCAGGGCCTAGCTCTGCTGGTGGTGTGGCTGAAGGAACTGAATGGGACAAACCAATTTATAAAAAGACTACAAAGTTAAGTTTTGAAGCACGTGCAGAATCAAAACCCACACCTATAATTACAATGAGCACCAGTTGTTGTTAGTCCCACAACACCTGTTCCTCATGACCAAGAGCCAACAGGGAGCGATGGGACAAGGCAAGCTGCTATAGTTATTGTTCAGAGTGTTGTTGAAGTTCAAAGCCCTATCGGCCTCCTAACAGCACCAGGACCCAAGAGATTTTTAGCTGCTTCCTAATTTTAATCCACAACTCAATGGCTAAAATCAAAATCTTTAGCAAGACCTTAGATACTAACTTGGAGACATTGCCAACCACGATTGTTTTCTTCACATAGAGCCGTGAAGTCTCATCATTCAACACACTGGCCTTTCGCTGGCCTGTTTTGTGAGAACTTGTAACACCAGACACATCCTAAGGAGCAAAAAGACCAAAAACTAACTTTGCAAACACTGACTTCTTTGGTATGAGAAAGTGAGCTGTTGTTTGAAAAGAAAGGCACGTGATTAAAATGAAAGACCTATAAAGAACCATTCTAAAACAGAGACGCTCAAATTGATAACTGCCCATTTTCAAGTAATTTATGTATGCAGCAAATAAACACTATATGGCAAAACTGGGTCCAAGTTATCTGACATACACACTTAGTCTGAACCAGTAACTTCCACAGCCATTAGTTAATTTGGACAGCCACTCAAGACGTCTTAAAGATCCTTGATTTTCGGAAAGTGCTGAGCATCTGGTGTTTGAAAGGCAAGCTCCTTTCAGGTGTCTCAAAGTGGGCAGCCAAAAATCACTAGTTGCTTTTTAGAATCTTCGCCCTGATCATTAGGGAACCAAATTCTGCCCTCTGATGCTCATAGGTCCCCTATAATTACTTCAGTGGAAGCACCATGCATGTGTCCGATGGCAAAATTTGGATTCACCCTAGTCAGATTAATGGTCAGTAACAATATAGTACCAACACCTAGGACAGGCCTCCACAAAAATCAATGTTTCTGGTAGCCATGGCGACCAGTTTTAGTAGCCTATCACCTAGCTCCACTGCAGAAAGGTAGTAAAGGAGTGCCTTCTGGCAACCAAAAGTAAAACTGCTGGCACCTAGCTGTAAGCCAATTTTGTCCACCCCTGATCTAGATAAAGCTGGTGAATACACAGAAATCATCTGGTATAATGCAAACAACTTAAGTGATCTTGTACCAAACTCTTACTACCTGAAGAACAAATCTACATGGGAAGATAAAGTACCAGGTACTATGTGCCTCAGTATCATTTGCAAGGGGATTAGAGATACTTTTATGGGCTCTAACCAGCTGTTCCTTCAGAATACAGTAGGACCTTCCATATCCTGACAATCCACATCTGCAACCAAAATGGACTCTGATGAGTTTACTGGAGAAAAGACTTGCAAGATCTTGTTATGGGAAGTAACAGTCTTCCTACAGGCTAACTGGGGGCTTTTGATCTCCATCCAGCCACTCTGGGGCAGTCAGTAACTCTCTAAAACAGGACCAGAGCCCTCCTGACTGACTAGTGGTCCTGGTCTTCCTTCCCACTCTCTCGGCATGCTACTCCCTCCTATAATGGACATTATTCTACTTCATGTTTAATACAGAATCAGTTGTCTCCATCCCTGGCTACTGCTACTCGCCAAACTCCAGAACTGAATTATCTTCAGTGGGTCTGCCCATCACTGGCATGGATTAAAAGAACTTCTGCTGTAACAGAAGTACTGATTTTTTCCTGCTAGAAATGGAGACAGACTTTTTACAGGACTTTTTTTTGGCAGCTGTGGATCATTTCTATCAGCCTCTATGTTATTCAATAATTATGGCTTGGTCGAGGAGGTAGTGCTGTGTAATGGTTAGCGTTAGGGGGTACCAGGAATCAAGACTCTTAGGGGTTTTTTTTTGCCTATTACTACTCCTGGAGGATTTCTAGTTAAAGCTATTACCCACAAGAGCTGCTGTGGCATAAAAGAGAAGCAGCCAGCTCAGCCAAATGTGGATACAGAGAAGTAAAGCCTGTTTTCCTAACAGCATTGTGCCTCTGGGCCAGGTGAAGGGGCACAGGATGGAGGGAGGGACATGGATAGAGTGGTGAACAAAGTTGCTGTGAGGTCATACAGATTGGATTCAAAGGGCTGGGTATGGACTGGGGTGGGGCAGAGGAGTCAGGGACTGAAGAAAGTGAGGATGCAGGGACACACGGGGAGTGGGGAAGAAGGGATGGCTGAGTGGGGGTGCAGCTACATTTAGGACAATGGACGGATGTATCTGTCTGAATGGGACAAGGTAGAAGTCAGTCAGGATCTGAATGGGGGAGACTCCGCCTCCCCCACCCCACCCCAAAAAAGAACAAAAAAAAAAATGTGCCCATTATTTCTCATACCTACACCCAGCAACTATCCCTTCAGGTTCACTCTCAAGCTCCTTCTCAAAAGTTACTTCCCACTCCCTCAGCTGTTCCATTGCCCTTGACTCCCCCAGGCCTTTACAATGCTTCTGAAAGGTGAAGGAAATACTTTTCTGTACTGTAGTCTAAATGAATTATTTCTCAAAATTCTGTATTAATATGTCAACAAAGATCTATCTGTCAAAAAAAATTCCCTCAATCTTTTTTGTTGTCTGTATTGTTACAGACATATTTGCTGTCAGGTACTTTGATATAAATCACCAAATCCATTGAAGCTGGAGTGGTTATAGTGTGTTATTTTGACCAAAAAAAAGTGCAGATTTTAAAATATTGTGTGCAGAATTCCCCCAGATGCAAGCTAAGAAACTGATTCATGGTGAGACCCAAAGCAAGGCTGTGCCTGAAAACACCCTTCTGTAAAATGGGAGCAGTAGTAAGTACTGTGTGCCTCACAGGGATAGTGTGAGCCTTAGTTCCTGTTTGGGAAAGGGCCATCAGATCCTCATTAAAGGAAATGGATAGCAAGTTAGGCTAATTAAAATTTCCAAGCAGAGTAGCTAGGTACAGACTATAACCCTACACAGGAGAAAGGAGCGTTAACTGGGACTGCTTACAAGGAATCTGTTTCTCTGGAGAAGAGGCCATAGCAGACATGTAGCCCAGGAGCAAAGGAATTACAGTAATTAATTTGTTTCTCTGGAGCAAGGTGTTGATACAATTAATCACACTGAAAACAGGCACAGTTGGTCTCTTCAGCTAGGCTGACTCAAGAGAAAGTAAGGTGAGTTCTACAGTGAAGACACACCCTCAGTGAGTCTGCAAGATCAGCTAAGGAGCTGATAGGACACAGGACTCTCAGGGTACATCTGTGATAAAATATCTTCAGTGCTGAGTCTCAGAGTTTGTGTCAGCTGACATGAGCCCACAACGCTCAACCTACAGGGCTATACAACTGCCATGTAGAAGTTCAGATGGGAGGTTGGGATCTGAGACCTATGATCTCAAAGCCTGGCCTCCAGCCTAAGGATCTACACAGCAATTTTATAGCTCTGCAGCCCAAGGCCTGCCAGCCTAAGTTGGCTGACCCGAGCCAACCACAGGTTTTTATTGCAACGTAGGCCTCTTCCCACAGAGCAGGGTAGAGAACAGTATGTTCCTCCAGCCTCCTGCACCCAGCCATGCTGGCCCAGCCTCCCCAGAGGACTGGAAAGAACATTCTGCGATCACACCCCCTTCTGTCGTTCCTCCCACCCTCTTTACATGTCACCACCACTTCTCAAGCTTTACAATACCCCTCCAGTATTTTGGCTTGGTCTCTGATCCAGGTTGTTTGCCAATCGCTCTTCCATGTCCAGATTGCCATTGTCTTTGTCCAGGAGGAAGTCATTGTGCTGAGACAAAGAGTCACTTTCTGAATGGTTAGCAGACGGAGTTTCTGATCCATGGTTAGCAGGAGACGATGACCTAGATGGTGATTCCAAGAACTTCTTGATTGAAGGGTGATTAAAAGACGAAGAGTCACATGTCTTAGATCCCTGCAATAATAAAGCCCAGGCAGATACATTATTTTTTCTAGCTCAGATATAACGGGCTATGTCAGAAAATGAAAAGCAGAGTCAGAATACAGAAACAAGGAACCAATCATTTACCAGCAGGCTCATAGGTAAAGCATGCACCTCAGAGACTGAAAAACATATAACTGCTCAAGGAAAGAGCCACAATTACGTACTCCAGCTACAGCTGCTTTGGTCACAAAAATATATCTGCTACCTGAACTGAGTGCTGCAACACTCCCAGACTAATTTACAGGATGACATTAAACAAAGTCTAGCCTCTTTAAGCTTGCAGGCACGTACTTTCTCATAACGCAGGCAATAACATCACGCTGCATACTCTGCTCGATTCCTGGGAGCAGGCAGTGTATTTAATGCATCAGACTCTTATTCTTGATATAACTGGCATTTAGCAAAGGGCTAAGAGACAAGCTGTATGCATCATAGCCCCGCCTGCTCATGGATGGTATGCAGAGGGTCAAAAGTCACATGGTTCACGCCTACAAACCAGACCCAGGAATACCAAATCTCATCTTAGATCTACCCTCCTTAAGGTTCCCTTTTTCTAAGTGAGCTGCAAAGGACAACAATGGATTTATACCTCTTTGGGCTTTTTTATTATGTAGAAAGAAGGTCTTGGTGTTTTTTTCCTACTTACTTTTAACCTTAACCATATAAATCTATCTCATTTAGAAGACATAGACAGGAATCTGAAGTAAGAACTTTCTCAGCCCTGAAATAAGAAGTAAAAGATGAGGGGGTTTGAATCTTTGGAGAATGGGATTTTCAACAGTGATTATGTGGAGTAAGGAACACAAATGCTTTTGCAAAATCCCATGGCTAATAAAGTTCTTTTTACTCCCAACAGTTTGTTAGTCATTTGAGTCAAACACCTGTTAATTAAAATAAACTTTTAAAATTGGCAATCTGTTCCCCTCCTGAATCCTGGGATTTGGTTTCCTTAGACTTGCAGTGTAATAGTCCAACTAGTTCTCCAGTTATCCATACAATTCCAATTCAGATATAATTATTTCATGAAAACCCTTCTGGGCCTTCTCTGTGCATCACAGGAGCAAAAAACCAAAATGCTATTTTGCTCATTTTCCTTTAAACTGACAGGGTACTAACTAATTTCCAGGAAAAAAAGTTATGAATAACTGATACCATATTTAATTATAAAGCTCAAAACCCAGCAACACTGCAGTAATTCACATGCTCAGAAAGCTGATTTTCATTTTAAAATTACTGAAGATCAAGAGTGTTGTAAACACAATTTGCTGGAAGCTTGTAGATATTTAAACAGTGAACGTAGTGAATTAAAATACCACAGAATGACTCACTTCACTAGATGTGAAAGCAAAACTATTCTAGCTGGTTATAAAACCGAACTGGTATTAGATCTCATTTTAAGAACACTGTCTAGATGGCAAGTATCCATCAGCATTGTAATGCTCAGGAATAAAATGAAAGTAGCTCTGGCCTAGCTAACATGCAAGTAAAACACTTGGAGGGAAACTGCAATTCAATCCAACATACACCTAAAATTCAGCACCTAGCATGAACCTCAGAAGCTACAGAAAAAAAACACTGGGACGACAGCTTTTTGAAGTGAATTTAATATTTTTGAAGCACGGAAGACCCATGGATAATATTGGGGAAACAAACTCTCCATTTGACAGCACAGACACAGAAAGGAGATTGGCAGAACTTCATGTTCTGCCATATGGTAAGGAAGCACTTGAAGATCTGCAGTAGCTTAGTCCCCCAGTCTAGCCAATACAGAAATACAGAAAAAACATTCCTGCTTTCTTCACCAAATTCTCCCTCCATAACAGTTTAACAGGGGTTCAAAGAGGCAAAAAGCAAGTATAATTTTAAAAGCCTCTTGGGAATACTAAAAAAAAAAGCAGTCCCTGCTTGCTAGAACCATATGCATCTGGTATTCACTAGGCAGGTAAGTCAACCTATGGCTTCCATCTACATGCCTGAAGTCTGCCACATCAGCTCTTTCCTTTATGGGAACTCAGATAAAACACTACCCCTCAACTCAAGCAATTTAAAGGTGAACTGTGAGTAAACCACAGGCACATGCCCAGAACGCTCCCACTAGCTCATAGGAACACACACACAGCATGGAAGTAAGTTTTAACTAGCTGTTTCTAAATTCATTTTCTCCCATCTGTGACATCTTGGTACTCCTTGGTTCACTGCAGGTATCATTCTGTGAAGTCACGAATACAGGGGGCTGCATGTGTGAAAGTCGCTGGTGCCTGGTAAACAGGGCTTGTGCCCCAAGTCCCAGCGCCAGTGCCCCAAGTCCTGTCACTGACCGTGCCTCCCTTGGCCCGTCTCCAGTCAGAGATCTGGGGCTGGGCTGACCATGGAAGTGGGTGCCGCTTCCAGCCCTGTCCTAGGCAAGGCCATCCACAGCGGTGGCGGCAGCAGGTGCCCGGGGGGGCGGGGAGGGGTCGGGTCCAAGCACAGAATCGGGGCCAGGAGCATGGCCCACGACCATGGGGCGGGGCCTGGGCCCATGCCCTGGGTCCTTCCCCAGGGCAGTGACGCTCCTGGTGAAAGAAAGGGTGGTTTTGAGGTTAAGGCACCAACTAGGATTCAGGAGATCTGTACTTCTGCTCCCAAGTTCGCCAGACTCTCCGTGTGACCCTGGATAAATCACTTAATCCTTCTACTGTCGCAAGATCATCTGTAAAATGGGATAATGCCATCTTACTCCAAGAGTGTTAATAGCTGTGAAGACAGGTGTACTGATACAATGGCAAACAGCATTGCAGAAAGGACACTAAGTTTCTAAAAATAAAAACATGGAGGGCCACAGGGTTTCAGTGAGGGGCAACAATAGCATTTCTTGGGATAAAAGAATACAACACTATAGTTAAGGTTTGTCTGTACTGAATGCTCCTGCACCCTGTTTACTGGCTGCACAAGTTATGTGCAACTCAGTTCCCACTTTTGTTTTGCAGTGCAGCTTCCAAATGTTCATGATTGTACTGCCAAAGCAAATCAGGAAAGCTATGTAGTGAAAAAATTGTGAAGACTGTCTGTGCAAATATTCTTAAGCCTTGTTTTGTCCAAAAATAAACTTTTACCTCTCCAACTTTAAGAAGACCAGCAGAAGCATAATAGTTAGCCACGATGCAGGCACGAAGCTTATCCATCATCCTCCTTGCTTCAATCAGGCGCTATATAAAGAGAAACTGTGTTATAAACTACAGCAATGGCAGCGTTTTTCAGTACTTCCTGATCCTCTAAGTTATCTCCTTTTAAGGGAGAGACCTTTATACCTGATCTATGACTTCAATCTCATGTTCCTTATTCTTCATTTCAACAGCAAACTGCTCTTTAATAATTGTCTCAATCTTCTGTACAGCAGCATCTCGAGCTGTTCAAAAAAGCACATTAAAATAAAAAAGGAAGTTTTAAGGAGGCAAGGATTTATTATATTTCAGTTCAAAAGGTTCTACATGAAACAAATGTCACTTAAGGAAAAAGAAAGGTTATGGTAACTAATTGAGCACAACAGTGAAAGGGACTAGATTGGCACATAGTGCAAATTTGTGTTTATTTCCAGTCTGCATCAGAACAAATCCCAACACGAACACGCACACACACACCTTTTTGAAGACGGCTTTTACAAGGACGTACCTTTTCTTGTATGCACTGAGATGGGAGACCTGTCACTAGATAGGAGTTTACTACTATTTCTGAAAAGTAGTAAACATGAAAAGAGGAAAAAAGGCAACAAATACTGCAACACAGCCATTAGAATACAAGAAATATATGTACCAATATGCAAATACAATGTGGAAATACAGAGAGGATGACATGGCAGAACCCCACACCCCCCTGCCAAAATGGAAGTCTACAGATGTGAATGAGAAGACTGTATCTTATTCTGATATAGAGCAGGGGTGCCTAAGCAATAGCCCACCAAAGCATTTCATAAGGCCCACAACCTTCTTCAACATAATAGAGTAGCAACCAACTCATTAGAATTTTGCTGTCATGTTTATACCATTTTACTTACACAAGTAAGTTTCAGAAAATGCAATAAAGAATCGGTTTAATTTTAAAGGTGTTGTCATGTTTCAGGGGTGCCAAACTTATGGAACTCAAGAGCCGCACAAGTCGATCATTAAACCTTTGAGAGCCGCACTGAGGCATATAACCACATACTTTTACCTATTCCAAAATTACTAAGCTTAAAATTCATTGCACACTTCAATTTTATTGTAAAAAACAGAGCAAATATAGACCCTACTAATGTGAGATTCTAATAATTGCTTACGGTTACCACGAAAACTAGGCTTATGCAGTAAAAACTTAGCTGTTGCTGGATGTAGAACATTGCAGGCTAGTGTTGAGTATTTTAACATCTGGGCAGTAACTGGTCAATGCAGTATGCGAAAGCTCTCTCAGGTGCTGATCTCTAAGTATTCTGCAATGTTTTGATTTAACAAATTTCATTGCGGAATACAATGCTTCACAACAGCAAGTTGTGCCAAAAATTGAAAGTCATCTACATTCAGTTTTAAACTTCTTTCCTCTGTATTTTCTTTTCTTACTATTCCACGTGATGTTTAGGACTTGTAAAACACAATTTTAATTTAACAAGGAGTAAACTGCATTAAGGCCTATGAGAAAATCTAAACATGCCTCGGCTTCCGCAACCATGCTGCACTCTTCCCTCCCGCCCCCACACATCTGACCGCCATCACTTCCCTGCCACCTCTGACCACACCGCACTGCTCCCCCCGTCTGACCATGCCACGCCTCCCCCCTCCCATCTGTGACCATGCCAACACTTCCCTGCCATCTCTTACCATGCAGCTGCTTCTCTGCTGTTCCCAACCATGCCACACTTCTCCCCCCACCCCCATCCCCAACCATGCCACCGCTTCCCTGACAGCTCCAACCATGCCACGCTCCACTCTGCACCCCCGTCTGACCATGCTGCACTTTTCTGCCAGCCCCGAACATGCTGCCAACTCCCTGTCAGCCCTCACCATGCCGCCCTTAGTGCCCCCCTCCCCGGTTTGACCATGCTGCGCTTCCTTGATGGCTCCAACCAACCATGCCGCACTTCCCTCCCCATCTGCCTGACCATGCTGCGCTTCTCTGCCGTCCCCGACTAACCATGCCGCTGTTTCTCTGCCAGGCCTGACCATGCCGCACTTCCCTGCAGTCCCTGACCACGCTGCACTCCCGTCTGACCATGCCACGCTCCTCTGCCTGCTCCAACCAAGCCACGCTTTCCCCACATCTCTGACCAAGCTGCTGCTTCCCTGCCAGCTCCGACCACGTCACTGCTTCTCTGCTGTCCCCAACCATGCCATGCTTTTCCCACCGTTTTGCCCTTCCCTGCCATGCTCTTCTGTGAGCCAAACGTTTTCTTTGAAGAGCCACATGCAGCTCACAAGCCATAGTTTAGCCAGGCCTATCATGTTTCATATAAGCACAACCTCTAAGTCAGGGGTCGGCAACCCCTGCCAACCCCTGTACCATCCCCTCCATCCTGACCCTCAGCTCGTGCCACCAGGCCCCTCTAACGAAAAAAGCAGCCCTGGATTGAAAATTCAGCAAAAAGCCACTCCAGGCTTCTTTCAGTGGCATGGGTCCCATGGCATGCTGTGGAAAGAAGCCGGCCCACAGAGGCTTTCAGCAGTGTGCCTGCAGACCCACCCCAGCCACCATGGAAAGAAGCTGCCCAGAAATTTCAGTGGTGCTGCAGACAGTGCCACACACCACTTCTGGCACATGTGCCAGGGGTTGCTGATCCCTGCACTAAGTAATAACTCTTTGTGTTGACAGCTCAGCTATAAGCTAACCACACCAATTAAATACGTACTTCCTTACAGACTGTTGCTATAAATACGTAGAAAGACACCACTGGACATGCACAGATTAGCTATTGTCTGGCCCACATGCAATACTTTTGACTGGTGAATAACAACAGATGATGTGCAAAAATGCCTCCAAAAAACCAAGAAAGTGGAGGTTGAATTTCATGTTTTTCAAGATCAGCGAGACCAATGATTCTTTTTTGTGCCCCATCAAGGTGAACCATTATAAACAAAACTCATCTGTAAACAAACAGTCGCAGTGTGACAGGCATATAACGCCAAAAAGCAGTATGATGCGTAACAGAGAAAAGTCTAATGAATAAAAGGGTGCACACCAAAATGCAAAGGTCGTGTTTTTGAAAAAGGAGATTGGAAGTTCGCAGTAAATGCTAAGAATACAACAAGAAGAAACTGCAGCAGAAGCAAAGGCAGGCTTTTATGTTGTGTATTTACTAGGTAATAAGTGTACATCTGAAAGGGTAGTTTGTAAGTGTATAAATGTGGTTATAGATGAAATTTCCAGAGGGGTAGTCATGTTAGTCTGTGGATAGGAAAAACAATGAGAGTCCTGTGGCACCTTAAAGACTAACAAATTTCTTCGGGCATAAGCTTTTGTGGGCTCCAACCCACGTCCGCTGAAGGCCATGAAAACTTATGCCCAAAGAAATTTAAGGTGCCACAGGACTCTCGTTGTTATGGAGGAAATGTGTCCTGACAAAAGGAACCTTACTGAAGTGGTAAGCCTGTTTCACCAGATCATTACTTGTAGAATGTATCGATGCAGATTTAAAAGAACAGCTCTTTAAAATCATCTAGAATTTCGAGATCCAGTAGCTTTGGATGAAAGCAATGACATTACTGACAAGTGCTCAGCTGAACGTTTTCATTCATGGAACAGGTGAAGCGTTTCAAATCACTGAAGGGATTTCAGCACTTCAGGCGCTTCATGGGAAAATTACACATGTCAAAGATTTGCCAACACTATTAGGGAACTCAGTCTGTCTCGTAATCAGCTTGCAGGAGTAAGAAACAGCATTAAGAATGTGGTAAACCAGAACAGTGTTTCCCAACCAGTGTGCCATGGCACATGGGTATGCCATCAGGCCCAAGCAGGTGTGCCACGGAATTTTTTGAAAAACGACCGAGTTCTAGATTGGCTCATGAAGATTCATGAGGTCGTTTGGTGATTATATGGTGGTGTGCCTCAAAATAATTAAAAGTAACAAGGTGTGCCACAGCTGAGAAGAGGTTGGGAACCGCTGAACTAAAAGACTGGACCTGTTTGGGCCAGTGAATAAGAAACTTGATTCACATTACACCGAAAGAACAATGGCATTGCACTGCATTATTCACCAACATGCTATGCGTGGCAATGAACACTGTGATGGCCACTGTCGTCATCAGTATCACTTGTAGTCTCTGAATGCCCACATAATGCTAGTTCTGCTCAGTTAATGAACTCAATGCCTGCATTTTCCATAGGGTGCACTGTACGGTGAGCTTTATCTTCCATAAGATTCCATGACAGACAGCTCCTACCTGACTGTTCAACTGCTTTGTGACGTTTATTTGGATGTGTGACTGAAATCTCTTCATAGTCGGGGTCCTTCTCCTCGATCACTCTCTTGACTCCAGACATGGTAGTTCTGACTGCTTCATGGAAAAGAGAAAAAAGAATCTATGTTATTACCCATATTGACACTCAGACTGACTTCAGATGATTTAATAGGGGAAGTCTGCCCTCCAACTTTTAAGAGAGGAAAGGCTATGCTTTGAAAGGCTGTTTCCCTTATTGCTCCTAGTTGTGATTTATACTACTAGTCAGCTGTTTAAAAACTCTGCTTCATTCCCTTTCCAATTTTGATGCACTAATGTTATCCAAGAGTACAGTTACACATCCAGATGTGTTTCTCTCTAAAACACAGGCAGTGGGACTTTACTAAAGTAAATGTTATACAGGGATGGCAGGCCAAAAAGCTGAAGTTCTCTATCTTGCCACTGAACAGCTACAGTAGTGCAAGACATCTCATCCCTCACCTGCAGAGAACATCTTTATGAGGAGAGCTGAGCTTACTTTCCATGCTTTTTCCTTCTCAGCCCCTTTGCCAAGACCACTAACAAAGAAGCCCATTGTCATAAACTTGCAATAAGGACATTTGCCCAGTCAGGAAGAGTCTGAGACTATCAACTTTTCTCCCACAAGCTAGAGAAAGATGTTCAATACTAATTGCATTGAATACCCCAAATCCTGTTTCTACCTGTCTCAGTTGTCCAATCCCTTCTCACTGGTATCTGCTCTCCTTCAATGCCTTGAGAACATCCAAGTTTGCCTGGATTAATGTATTAATACCCAATTCAAGTAAAACTAGAACTCTCATCATGTGAGTTGCCATCACCTTTCTTTATCACCTAATTATTGTATAGTAATTTGTTCACAGGTTGATTCACTCTGTGGTATCAACATACTGGACAAATGTAACTGAATCTGCTGAGGTTCAAATAAGCAACATATCAAAAAAGAACACTAGTACTGGAAAAAGTTAGACCTAGTCTGAGTGGGGAAGTTATGCAGGAATTAGCAATAAGATTCTGTCACAGATTCTGTGACCCTCAGGGTATGTTTAGACCAGCTGCCATTCAGGGGCCCCAGCTAACTGCTGACCAGTGGCCAGTACTGGGGCAGCTCCCTGAGGCTGGAGCAGTGATGGTCAGCCCAGAAACAGCTGCAAGCCCTGGCAGGTCAGTTTTCTCCATCCTCAAGTGTATTTTTAGTAAAAGTCAGGGACAGGTCACTGCTTCTGTGAATGTTTTGTTTACTGCCTCTCCCTGACTTCAACTAAAAACACATGAGAGAGAATCTTAGTATAAGATATGTTGTAGGGTGTGAATTTAAACCACTGTAGGTATACCACTATAATGCTCCCATTTGATACTTTTATTCCAGAATGAACATGCCTTTTTCCAGTTTCATTTATGTTGCTTTGGACAGGGCTAAAAGCATGCCAGAAAAGGCCATTCTTATTTCACAATAACAGTGTTCACGGGGTGAGTTATGCTGGTATAAGTCAAAAAATCTCACATGTAAACAAGCACTTAAAATGATCTCTACATTTGTTTTCAACAATTTACAGTAAAAAAACCCAATGAAATGACAACATGTATGCTTGTGGTGATCGTAATTAGGTGTAAAAGAAGTGCCCTTTCATAACCAGTTCCAGCTGAGAAATGGCTGAACTTAGCTGCTTATTTATGCCATACGCTGCCATAAATATTTCACATGTGCTTTTATTTCTGTACCTCAGAAAGACCAGGAGGAGAAAGCCTGGTTTCCCCTGCCTTTGCTAGGGAGCGTGTGGGAGGTCTCAGATGTGGATGTGAAGCTCCCTGCCCTTTCTGGGGGGCTGGAGCACCCACTCCTCAACAGCCAACCTCTGGAGCTGAAGCTGACCAGACTGCTTAGAAGAAAAGCGACTTTCTTTCGGTGACCCGACTTTCCCGTGGGATCTGTTTGCCGTGGGGTGTGCGCTGCCACCGGTCGAGGCGCCCTGGTGTCTCTCGTTTCCAGACCTGCGGATGAAATGGAAAAAGATGCTTAGGTGCCCGTTAGGCCGAGGACCAGCCATGCCGCAGCAGGGTGCCCACCCCGTGCCCCTGGATGTGGGGGGCGCCGGTGACTCGCTCCCAGGCCCCCCACCTTGGTGTCCAGGCGCCGGGCTGGGCCAAGGCGGCCTCGGCACAGCCCCCGCCCGCCTCCCCGGGGCCCGGCGCCGCACCCCGGCGGCCCGAGCAAGGCCCAGGGCGAGAGGCCGGAGCTGGGCGCCGCGGTGCGGGGCAGCGGTCCCGAGTCATCGCCCCGCCCCCGCCGCCTACCGGCCCCAGCGCTCAGCGCGGCCCCCGCCGGCCCGCCACAGCCACCGCCGCCATCGCCCCAGCGCGGCCCGTCACCCGGGGCGGCCTCGCGCAGGCGGAGAGCGGCCAAGGGGCGGGGCGATGGCGGCGCGCGGCCTGGTGCAGCCGCCGCCCCCCGCGCCCGAGCCGTGACTGCGCCGGGCCGGCCTGGCAGGGGCGCCCCACAGCCCCGGCTGGCAGCCAGGGGGAGCGTTACCCCCAGCCCGGGGGGGAGAGCAGGAGACTCGGGTTTCTGGGCCCAGAGCCCAGTGGGAGCTGACATTGTGCTCCGGAAAGGGAGCTTTGGGCACAACAGGCCTGCCCGCCCGGCAGACTTCGGGTTGGGTTGTCCCAAGTCTCCTCCAGCTGGCTGGTGCTGGTCCCGGTCCCGCATTAGACCCAAGGGCGGGCTGGGCGGTGAGGCCTTTGCTAGGCGCCGTAAATAACCCCCCACCCGCCTACGGGCTGCAGCTTTGTTCTACCAGAAGGCCAGTCAAACTAAAGTAACCGGTTGTTTTCTGAGGCCTGACTCTGGGTGTTTTGCTCTGGTTTGGCTTTTTTTTAATGTTTAGGCTCAACAATGCTAAAGCATATCTAAGTATAAATAGAGGTGAACAACCAAGGGATCCTGAGGCACTTAAAGACCAACAAATTTATTTATCACATCAGCTTTTGTGGGCAGCGCTCGTCCATCCACAGAGGCAACCGCGGCAGTTGCTTAGGACACCAACAATTGGGGGCACCAAGGGCTGGGCTGCAGGCCAGGAAGTCCATCGTGCCCTGCTGTACTCAGGCAGGTAGCCTGGGGCAGAGCGAGGCAGGAAGCTGCATTTTGAGTGGCTTGCTCTGCTCCAGGTAAAGGGGGGAGGGATTTTGGTCTTGGCCAGTCCGGCCACGGCCGTGGTTCCTAACTTTTTGAAGGTTGAGAACCCCTGATGGGGAAGCAGATTGGACTGAGGGCAGGGATCTGGCCAGGGAGCAGTACTGCTGCTGTGATTCAGCCCCAGCAGGGAGTGGTGCTGCTGCGGGTGTGAATCTGGCACAAGCCGGAGGAGTGGTGCCACCACTGCGATTTGGCCTGGAAGCCAACACAGCACTCACCCATCACTTGGCCAGGCTTGGGGGCCATGCTAGGAATGTGAGGGAGGGCCCACCATCCAGCGTGGCTCAGGCCACAGAGGAGGTGGAGGGACCATAATCACAGGTGCCTGAAGAGCCAAAAAAAACCTTGGGCTGGCCCTGTTGATGGGAGAAAATCCCACTTTATCAGCTGCTCTGAAGATGGGACAACTAACACAGCAACCCCTTGAAACTTATAAACAGAGGGGCAGTCTACATGCAAAAGTATTGAGAAGTTCACACCCCGATATAGTTAAGATGACCCATCTAAACCCTAATGTAGACAGTGCCCAGTTGATGGCAGAATTGTTCCATTGACCTAGCTACTACTAGGAGAGGGAGATTTGACCTTGTTAACCCTCCAGATAATAATGCAGCTCACACTTCTGGGTGTGTATAGAGAGCTAACATACTGCAGCTTTCACTTTATGCATCTGAGGGTTCTAGCCTACAAAACTTATGCCTTAATAAATCTGTTAGTCTTCAAGAGTGGCACAGGACTCCTTGTTTGTCTTCCTGCTTAGGTTCACAAGTTCAGAGGAGGCATTTTTGCAGTTACAAAGGAAAAATTTCATACTCCCTGTAGCATGGATTAAAGACATTGCAAGCAAGATTAATGCATGCAGCATCTTACAAGCATTTTTATGGTCTAAACATGTCTTCAGAGGTTAAATGTCCATCCTGAACAATATTAACACAGGGGAGCTGCTCTGAGTTTCAGCTGTGAAGATGTCAAGTGTTCAGCTAACACCTACAGCTTTGGTGAGAGCTGGCATGTCCTTTACTAGCATCACAATATGTCAAATTAAGTGAATTTCAATTTCCATTTTCATTTTGGAGTTTCTTTTATCACTGTTTGGAAAATAGAAATACATACATAACAAGATTCACAATTACAGAGTGTACAGTAGTCCCAGTGAAGTCAATCAAATTCATTGAGGCAACTGATATGAACAAATGTTCCCAAGTCAAGCTCTCTACTTTATAGCCTTTTTATCAATGATGTTATGCACATGTTTTAGTTTGGTTTTATTTTTCTCCTGTTCTCTGCTTAGAAGAAAAAAGTGAGGGGGAAAATATGGGGAGCTGTTGAAATGATTAATATTATGAGCCTACTGTTTTCAAGATTTAAGGTAACCCAAGAACAGTTCCTAATTGCCTTCAAATGTATTTTCACTGCTTTGTAGTCAAGCATATAATTCTCTCATCTGAGCTTGCTTCTTTTGCCAATACAGAGCTTATTTATTTTCTGAGGTTTAATAATGCATTGTCAGGGCCTGAGGAAGGTTAATTTGGCTCTTACAAGTGATGCAGGAAACAGCAGCCCACTGTGAAACACGAGTGCAGCAGACTCACTGCTGGCACGGCAACTTTATGGTTCTCATTAAAAATTTTTTTTTAAATGCTATACATGAGACAGGTAAAACACTTTGTCTCATTCATTACTAGAGGGGCATGATTCAGGTCCCCCAGAAGCAAATGGGGAAACTTAAATTTTCTTTGATACAACTTTGGATCAGCCCCTTTATCTGCTGTTAGGTGAGAGAAGCACCAGCATTTAAAATACTCCCCTTGCAATATAAATAAGTGGTGTTTTACCAACTCTGTAATGATTGACGGTATTGGCATAGATATGTATTGGACTATACAGAATGTTAGATCTCAGTGACAAAAAAATTAACTTTTGAAGTACAGGCACTGTATACCCTCTTCTTCAAATATATTAAATGAGGGGATGGCAAGTTAATGACAACTACCTGGATCTCAACAGAGCTGGTAACCTGTAAAAAATTGTGTCCAGACAAACACCTTTCATGTTTTTATTTTTCATGGTTTCTCTACTCCAGTTCAACTTTTGTAATACAACCCCTTTACTTTTTGATCCTGGAATCAGTAGTTAAGGCGGCACGTCCCAGTGGGTGCCCAAACGAGAGTCATCTTAACCTGAACCAAACCCAAAAGAAGTTTGAAATAAATAAAGCATTAAGGGCCAGGCCGCAGAGCTCATTTTACCCACACAGATGAAGGGAGGCAGCTGTATTTGCATCCTGCACTCTGATGGCATGGGGTCTGAGGTTGCATTAACTTTTCTGTGCTCCTTTCCTTTTACTAGTGAGTGAGTGAATACTGCAGGGACAAAGCCTTCTGCCAGGAAGATAGAGGGGGAGAAGGGGTTCAGAGGTGAGGGGAACTCACCATCAGACTGCACAGTCTGGCAAAAACTCTACAAGGGGGATCTACATAGTTTCCTTCCTCCCCAACCAAGTCCCACCTGTAGATTCTTCTATGGGCTAAACACAGTGCACAAAGCAGTATTCAAAAGACACGTGTTTATTAGATGCATAATTTTTTAAAAAATTCAGTGTAATACATTTAAATATTACAAGTAAATGTTACTGAAATTCTGTGCTACACTACAAAAAAAAAAAAGCATCTTCCATTGCAAACATACACTGAAGATTAAAACTGGCTTTGTGCAAGGCAATATTCACCTGACTCAGGTACGTTAAGTGATCTGCACTTTTCAGATCTGATTTGTTCCTGAAAATTGACATTAGCTCTTGGTAGAACAAGATGTTTTAACATCCTGTATGTAACTAAAATGACCAAAACCCCAAAACCAACAAGAAACTGCTTCCAAAAAGGAAAAAACAAACCATGACCCCTGGTGAGGAAAGTATATTTGATGTTTAGTGGGTGTATTCTTTTTCATTGGAGAGGTAATTCCAATTAATGGAACTCAAAGTTGTTATGTTGATTTGAACTGAACTTAGAACAGAGCTCTATGGCAGGTGCTCACAGAAATGCAATGGATACTAATACAATATATTCAAGTCTCTTGGTTTCGCTTATTGCTGTGCTACATATAGTTGCTTCATACAACATTTCAGAGAGAAAAAGGCTATTGTTGTAAATAAGGTATTTCTGACAGAGAAGCCAGTGTCCTGAACTATGATACTAACAAAAACAAGAGAGGTACTGAACACATTAAGGACAGTTGGCTAAAATAGTTACATTACTCTCGTTTGTCACAGGGGGGATTTCTGGAAACAGAAAACAGAACAGAAAAGGCACATTGAGTACTCTCCCCCCCCCCAATAAAATTCCCCACTGGTTTTTAAAACACAAAGTTTACACAGTCTGCATAAACTGATTTAATTTCTCTTTGAGACAATGAATGCAGAGATTGCTTTAATTGACTGGGACATTACTGTTCTAGGTAATAAAACTGACATTCACAAAAGATATTCATGTGGGAGGAACAATGCAAGCTCTTACTGAGAGTAGATATAATATTAGTGAGTTCAAGGCACACGCATTTTTGCAACATTAAACATGTTCTTTTCTTTAGAACCATTGGAAGAAAGGTGCACTTACATACTTACCACCATCATGTAAGTACAGCTACATGCACTATAAAGTGGCTTTAAATATTTAAAATTTTCATAGCAGATCATCAAAAGCACTATCATAAGATGATCAGAAAATCTAATCGCATACATAATAATACATACACACACACAATCATTAAAAATATTGACAGGAGCATTATGATACAATGAGAATTTCCTGTAAATAAAATGCAGGTAATGTTATCTACATACTCCTAAGTTACCTGGACTCTTGTACATAGCATCAGGTTTTCATAACCGATGTTATGTGTTGTCAGTGCTTTAAGAACTCTTGCGACTGACAAATCTGACCTGAAGGATTACGTGGGAGGTTAGCTACTATATTTGCAATAGTAG
Organism: Podocnemis expansa; assembly: GCA_007922195.1. Classification (NCBI taxonomy): domain Eukaryota; kingdom Metazoa; phylum Chordata; order Testudines; family Podocnemididae; genus Podocnemis; species Podocnemis expansa. Next base: position 26,783,832 of record ML682006.1, read on the forward strand.
TGATTGAATCTACACATTGAGAAAAAGCTAAACATGCAGTAGACTTTTACTGAGGCTACCTGAAGTCTAGACTAAAAAATAATCATTAAAATAAATTTCTATGCTAGACATGCAAGTATCAATATCTGGCTCCATGCTAGATGGCAAAGTTGTGCACAAAGTTACTCCTTGCCTAACAGAATCTATTTCAGTACTTAGGACTCAAGTTTTTTTAATTGGGTACACAAATAAACTTAACTGGTGCCTTCTCATAGGCAAAAGAGAGCAAATTCACATGGAAACATTGCTTGGCTTCTGAGTGACAAAGATTAGCAAGTTTCATAATTCTTTTGAATTGGCTATTGCCATCTTCAACAATAGAGAAAACCTTTTCCAAATGGGCCAGGTAAGAAAACTGAGTCACTGTCTTTCCTGAGCTTCTTCACCAGAAGGACTTGACCACAAGCATATCAACATAGGCTTCTCTTTCTCTGCAGCTGAAGTCAATGAGTTGCTAAACACGATACCTTTTTGTCAGATGAGTCTCAGCCGCTGAGATCATGAAATGTAAGAGTACCCAGATAGCCATGGTTAGAGTGACCTCAGCCACCAAAGGAATGCACTGGGATTTCATCTGTTACCTCCTCCACCTATCTATTCAAGTTCTTTCTATTCATTTTTTTCTGAACTGGAAAGAGTGAGTTTACAACTCCATCACCTCCCATTTGTGATTGAGAACAATGAAGCTCCAGTCCATCATTGATATGCTGTGGAGGAGGAAAGTCTTAAATTGTAAGAAACTCATTATTTCTTGTCATGTGTTCTTAGCCCTTATCAGTGTGAACAGGATAACCAGACTAAAAAAACAACAAGGAGTTGTGTGGCACTTTAAGACTAACAGATTTATGTTTTGCATGAGCTTTCGTGGGAGAAGATCTTTGAAGCATCTGAGGAAGTGGGATCTTCTCCTACGAAAGCTCATGCAAAACATAAATCTGTTAGTCTTAAAGTGCCACACAACTCCTTGTTTTTTTACTGGACTAGATTAACAGGGCTATCCTTTTGAAATTAACCAGACTAACCTGATGACCTTGGTGAATTAACATAAGAGGCCATATCAACATCTCCTGAGTTAAAGATCTATGTATTTATGCAGTGCGATTATCTAAGCATCTTGATGCTGTTTTATTGGTGCATGAGTCAATAATCAGTAAGCAGAGCCCTAAGGCTCTCTTTGAGTGCCTGAGATGCGTTCCAATTGGAAGACGCCCCTTGCAATTAGCAGCAACTGGGACTTAGCACAGCGAAATGCACCTTTTAATAGAGTGGCTCTACTGAGCTACTTTGGTGTGCCCCAGTCAAAGCCCCATTAATTCCACTGTATTATGGCTCTGTCACTAACACAACATTGAGAACTCTGACTATTAGGAGGAAAACAGTGCTTAATCCTTGGATCATGCATCATACACTGCAAGATAAGCTAGTTTATGGTATAAATAGAAGAGTACCTCCAAGTTTAGCCTTTTTGAAGGCATATGAGGTGTGGGGGAGCAGACCAGAAAATGAGTAATTACTAAACTCTAGGAAATGCACTGATGACTGCAAAACTGATTTCATGCATGGCACATTTAAAAGTAAAAGACTGTAGACCTCTCTAGGATGCACTACTCAAATTATTTAGATTGCACTTTGTTGACAATCAATTTGCAATTAAGTACTAATGTTGTTTTCAGTCAATACTGAGATTCTGAAGAATGGAGAGACAGAGTTCATGAACTGCTAAAGCTTATAAGGAAAACATTTAATGTGGCTTCTTTTAAAGCTATTTAATTAAAGGAAATTACTACATTATCCAAATATTAGATAACACATAACAGTGAGTTCTTAAATGAGTGGAAAAGCTAAAAAGACTTTACTCTGCTTCCTAAGCATTGCTATTTTTAAGTAATATTCTTCAGCAGATCTCATTTCCGAGGAGCCAGCACAAGTTGTGAGCTTTGATTACACTGAAAGGCACTATGGTATTTTCTTTCAAGTAATGCAAGTAGGGTTGGTGGTGTGTTTGTTTGTTTGTTTTCTCAGGACATGCAAGATCCATCAAGTGGATCTGCATCATGGTGGAAGTCTTAAACTTTCAATCCTTCTGTTCCCAAATAAAATGTCTTTGAGAACAAGTGACCCAGGAATTTGGATCCACAAATAAGATACCACTAAAAATATCAGATTTTCAGTAATAAGCAGTTTTCATCAATGCTTTAAAAATACTTTTTTTGACAGAATGGGTGATAACTGCAACTACACGCACTGAGTCAAAAAGTATAAAATATTAACTGTTCAATTAAAGAGAAATTACTACATAAATAACATCTGACATTTTAGCTATACTGAACACATTAACTGTTCCACTGCTGGTAGAGGGTGCAAAGCCCTGCATGCAAAAAAAAAAAAAAAAAAAGCTTCTACAGCTAAATGTCTGCATTCACTGGTATAGTAAACAGCTACTGGTACTTCAAAATTAATATGTAACAGGAGAAGATACATATAAATTGTTAATAAAGGCAAGACACCATTCTAGACTATAAACTGAATTTTCACACCCACAGAAAGCAATGTGTTTGTATTTACAGATAGGCACAGAGATTTAGGAACACATATCAAAAGTAGTCATCACACATATAACATTATTATATAGCTACAAGACAAGAAACATTTCAGAGCAGCTTCCTGTAAGAATCAACATTAAATATCTTAATACAAAAAGGAAGGAGGCTGAAGGAAGTGGAACTCTATCTTAATACCTTATTTCTAATTAGGTGCTCCTACCATAATAACATGTTCGCTTACATTGATGGCACAAGTTGTTTACTATGTCAATACAAAACAGTAGGTATGGAACTACCATTGCTGTCACCTTATTCCCGAGTGCTGGAATTATATATTCAAAATCAGGCTTGGGGACCCAAGAATCCCAGAAAAGATTAATTTATCTGATTCCCTTTTCTTCCTCTCCTCAATTTCTTTCCACTTAGGACCATGTCGGTGTATACACGCAGGGACAGATTCACTAGTTACCTCAGTAATATGCATATATTTTTATTTCATCAATATGCCTACCAGTGTTTGTTATTTAGCTAGAAATTGAAATCTGTGTACATTTCTGTGAGGTTACATATAAACTGGCACAATGTGGAGTTAATGCTCAGTGCTCCTTTATAATGCCATCACTACAGACTACTGAAAATGATGACTTTCTAAAGGAGTAGTGTCCACATCAAAAGCCAGAAAACCAATGTCAATAAAAACTTGTAAGAAGAAAATGGAAGAATTCCAAAGGAAACAGATTATGTTCCAGACATAAGGTTTGCTCCTGTTCCTCACAGACTAAACAAGGGGTTCAGAAAACATAAATTGCCTGGTCTGCTAGAAACCAGGGTGGTTCTTGAAGAGACCCTTTGCATTCATCTGCTGGCAGCCATACTCAGAATTCCTCTTAAAGGGACTTCCAAGGTAAGAACAGATTTCATGGGGATGGAGGATATGTTGTCAATTTTTCTTTTCTCAGTGGGAAATTGGTGCTGGGGAATCCCTTCAACATGCAAACTCTGAAGCACTAAGTATAGTTTTATGACTTTGCGTCTCAATTATACACATGTATATTGGAAGCAAGACATTCTTTTAGAGAATTCTGAGCAGGAATGACAAGAAGATCTTCAGCAAGATCTTCATTTTCATTGAAAAGTCGCCATTTGGGAAGACATTTTGAATGTTTCTAAAATTTCAAAGTCATATCAGTCAAAATGCGCTACCTTACATGGCCAAATGGCTAAATGGCCAGGTCCCTGTATCGCACTCTAGCAATGTGGGGTAATTGTCTATTACATATATGCTCCCTGTAGGGTTTAAGGAGCTCACTAGCTCAGAAAGAAGTGATTGTCTCAGGACATCCGTAGAAACAGAATTGGCAGGTAGCCTGGAACTTTGCATAATGAAGTACGTCAAACGATCAGTTTCTAAAAAGCAATGTTAGTCTCTAGCATCTAGCTTTTTCTATCAAAAGACATTTACAAAATGGAATTCACAGAATTAATGGACACCTTTAACAAGTGATCTCTGTTCATGGAGTAGATGAAAGGTACCTTACAGTTAGCAAAGAAAGATACCAGGAAATACTCTTAAACTCTACAGTTTAAGGTCAGAACTGGGATATAAAACTGCTTCCCAGAAGTGTGCCTGTGATGCAAGGGTCATTGTTTTCCAGATGAATGTAGTTCAGTATTTGTAGGACTTGTAGTAAATTATTAGCAACACTGCTCCATAATGAAATGTTAGAAAGCCCATTGATATGAAAGTTCCTGCAACTTTTTGCAGTAGCTCAGTGAACAACCATGACACCACTGTATTCCACTACTGATTTAGAGAGGAAAAGTATTCCACAAAGATCTTAATACTTTTCCTATGAAGGACTGCATGAAAAAAAAAAGTTCTGAAATAGTGGGTGATCTGGAAATAATGTCCATTTGATAGTTAAAGAATCTTCTGGTAAAAGAACAACCTACCTGTGAGATAAGGCGGGTGATGCTCTTCTTCAGGTCCGTGTAAACTCAAAAGCTTTTCTCACTCACCAACAGAAGTTGGTCCAATAACAGATACTACCTCACTCACCCTGCCTCTAATATCCTGGGACCAGTATGGCTACAACAACATTGCATCTGTGACCTGTGAATCAGAATGGTATGTACTCTTTTAAACCAACATATTTTTTGTAGGTCAGCTTGGTTAAATGTTTTCAATTAACAGACCCTGAAATAACTGAAAAACAACACAGACATTAGTACTCAGGATACAGGCACAAATATTGTGAAAACATATTCCCTAAACAACATCCAGGATTTTAATTAGTGATCACAAAGAGGGGAAAACAATGTAAATATTAGTTCACTGCTATCACACCAGAAATGACTCAACAGTAGGTGCAAGATACAGTTGTAGAATTTTTTTGGCATTTTAATTAATGGAAAATGTTTTGTTTTAAAAGGTGCATGGATATTTATTTTCATATGACACGGAAGGAGAAATCAGTTTCCTATTTTAGGAACCTCTGAAATCCTGTCTTGTAGCAGGGCACTGGATTCTTTCACATTACCTTTCTTTACAGTTTATAGCCTTTTTCATTGTATCTGTGAATAGTTACACAGCCATGATACGATATTGGCCTGGGCATGGCTGCTACTCCCGTGATGATGCCCGTTGCAGGGTCATAACAAAGAATGGTGTCTGTAGCTTCTCCATTTTCTCGTCTTCCACCAAGTATATAGATTTTGCCGTTACACACAGACATGCCACAGTTTTCCTGTTTACCAAATACACAAAAGTGTTCATGACTATTTACAAAAGCCAAATCCTATCCAAGACTGGAGAGATGGTATAGCAAAAGGAGATAGCTTGGAGCTATATTATTTCCTTCTAGAACTGCCTACTGGAGAAAGCAGGATCTTCTAGGTCAACCTTGGGGCAAGCAGCAGCATGATAATTCTGAGGACATGGGCTACGTTAGGCTTCAGGCCTACCGGGGGCTGAAACAGCTACCTAGGGCTGATTCAGATGCTGCACAGGATATATCCACTATTTGGGGATACTACAGTTAAGCAGTTGAGATAAGAAAGAAGAGGATGGAAGAAGAGAGAAAAGTAGAAAGACTAAATGCAGCGAATGTGGAATGGGAACAGGGAGAGGTAAGAGAACAGAAATAGGTACCAAGAAGTGGTTAGAGAAAGGGAAAGGAAGACAGAACCAGGGACAAAGGAAACAGTCAAAGAAAGAAAATGCTATGTTCTAGAATTAATAACAGAGATTAGGAGCTGTTTTTTCCCAAAAGAGAAAGAAACAGAAGGAGGAGGAAGGAAGGAGTCAAATGTTAAAGCTAAATGCTAAGAGGAGGAGATGGAGAATAGGGGGAAGAGGAGGGGCAGATCTCTTCTGGAGTAATCCCCTCTCCCATTTTATAGTATTTCCTTAGATTTTTTTTAAAATATAGTGAAATTTATTGCTGTACAATGACATACAAATAATATACCAAGTGGAATGGCACAGAATGAAATTTAGTTCAGAGACTCACACACACTGCTCTGACAGCCCTCTGTTTCTTTTAGTTCTACACAGACAAGTTCCATGCTGCTTTTAAAACACTTTCCTACAGTTTTTATTGTTCTAAAGACTTTAATCAATTTCAAGGAAACATAATTTTGATTGAACAAAAGGTTCCAATGGAATTTTCTGGATGTATTAAACTAGGATAGTGGTAACTCTTCTCAGTTAATAGACAGCCCCTGCTAACACAGTGGCACTCTCATACAATGTTATGTTCATACGTTCTCTCTAATGTCTGCTCTGAGACTATAATGAGTAAAGCAAGGACTAGTGAATCTGAGAGATGTAATTTAACTGAGTTACTTTTGCACTTATTTCATACCAAATCACTAATACAAGGAAGATAAAATACATTTTTAGACATGCCCAAGTATTTTGTGTTTATTACCTGTCTGCTGAATGTATTCTGTACATTCATCCAATAATCCTCAACTGGATCATAGCAGTAAATTGTCTTTGTAAGCCCTCCCGCAACATAGATCAGATTATTTAGAGATACAGCTGTTATACATCTCTTTGCAATGGGGATAGTGGAACGGAGCAACCAAGAATTAGTATCAGGATCATATGATTGAACCTGAAAACAAGTAAACACATTTCAGGTTTAATGACACAAGTGACCAAAAATCCAACTTATTTCCTGAATGAAGTACATACAGACGTTTTGATTCAAAGAGATTAAAACTAACAGTATCTATTTGGCATGCCTCACAAAAAGCTCAAAGTGACTCAAGCTATTGCTCTGTAAAAAACACATAGCTTGTTCCTACTGCACATCTGCAACGTTTAAAAAAAAAATAACCTAAACAGTGGTACCCAACAGACGATTATATAACATACTACATTGATTTAAATATGCTGATTCAAGAACTTGTATGCACAAAGCCAAACAGGATGTGACTATAACAAAGGCTATACTAATAGCATACCTGTGTTTTATTAATTAGTTTTTTCTACTGTGAGATATACACTTTACATACAAGGAACAGCCTCGGTCAGCGGGTCTGTAATACAGCTGAGGAAACTCTTTGTATGACTTAATTTATGTTTTATGATACATAAAAAGGAAACTATGGTTAACTGACCTTGTCAGAGCATGTATTGTCATCAGGACCTCCACCAATTACAAACAATTTGCCTACACAGCTGGTTACTGCTGGGGAACTCACTGCTTCTTTCAGTGGAGCCACCTCTGTCCATCGATTGGAAAATGAATCGTAACATTCTACACTGCTGAGTCGACTTTGTCCATCATACCCTCCAACCGCATACACCTATGCAAAACAAAGAGAAAATATCACCACTTTATCGTTATATCCTGTTTTCATTAAGCAAGTACAGAATTAAACTCATTAAGAGCTTCACGGTTTCAGTTCCAATATGTTGTATTTCTGAACACATACTTTTTTCCCCCCAGAAAGTGCCTATCCAGAAGACTAGGAATACTGTTTTTTAAAATAAAAAGCCAAAGAATCTCAAGGAAGCAGCCATACATTAGTATGTGGGGATACAGGAGCCAGTGAACATCTGAGTGTATATTACAAATATGGACACAGGATTACTCTCTTATCTGAACATGCTCTGCAAGAAATCTATATGATTTTCTTCAATATTACAAACGATTTTCCCAAATAAGAAAGACTTCATTCAAATTAAGTCCTTTCTCCTCAAATTTTTATTTCTCCCTTTTCTACCATCTAAAATGATATTCTTTCCTCTGATTTACTTTTTGGTTATGTAGATCACATTTTCTTACCTGTCTGTCTATCACATAAATTACAATTTAAGGAAAAGAGACTCACAAATATATTACAATTCACATATTGCCATAAGTCAATATTTGTTCAATTTGTTCAGTTCAGTTTAATCCCAACTTGAAGCAGGTTCTCTGATGTCTAAGAACTAAATATCATGTGTAAATGATGAATGTGTAGTTTCCACTCATGAATTAAACCTGTGAGGATCACTGATCTTATTTTTTGTATTTGTGTGGAATAATAAAATAGGCCTTTGGAATGCAGCAAGAATAAAAGATTCTTTACTGATTTATATTTTGGGCGAAATGTTCAATATACATGCAAATACTAAATAAAAAGGTCCAGCTATGCTGCCAAGGTCACTATCAGTTTGAGTTAGTGGCTGCAAACTGAAGGACTTGCCGAATAATATTTATTTTATGTAATAAATTATTTAGGAACACATGCTGAAACTGTGTGTTTAAGAAGAGGTATAATTTGCTACTTATTGGAAGCCGTGATGTTTGTCTCCTTTTAGATTTTACAAAATGTACCTAGACAGTGCACCTCTGCAAAGAAACAATATCAAAGTTAGGTAATGTCAGTTTAATTTCTACAAAAAAAAAAACAAGGAGTCGTGTGGCACTTTAAGACTAACAGATTTATTTTTTGCGTGAGCTTTCATGGGAGAAAATCCCACTTTGTCAGATGCTTCGAAGATTCTGATGAAGTGGGATTTTCTACCACAAAAGCTCATGAGAAAAATAAATGTTAGTCTTAAAGTGCCACACGACTCCTTGGTATTTTGCTGGACTAGACTAACACAGCTATCCCTTTGGAAATTAATTTCTACAGATACTACCAATTTAAATAAGCTAATAATTCATCAGTTATTAAAAGGAACAGAAATTGACAGGGACTGCATTCAGAATTCTAAAAATTTAGATCTGGTTTTACACTTAAGTTTTGCTTACATTTGAGAAATGTATTATCCATAATAAGTAACAAAATATTTCTCTTACTTTACCAAGAAGGACAGCCATTTTATGACGCCATCTGCCTTTGTTCAGGGAGGCAACTCTGATCCAAATGTTAAGCTGAGAGTTATAAATCCATACATCACGGCTATTAATTCTTCCACCTTTAAAATTATGAGACAAGACAAAAAAGGAAAAAGAAAAGAAAAAGAAAAACAATATATCTTTGACCAAGAGAGTTATTAAAAAAGAGATATTGAATACTGACATACTCCTCTGCAGTAGATCTCAGAAAATGTCATATGCTATGCATCTGTTGTAGACTCATCTGTAATTATATAAGCTTCAGAAGCTAGAGGTTTTAAAATATTCTTGGTCACTGTACACAGGTGGTGGTAACAGTGAATCTCTTATGAGGCAGTCTCCCAAATAAATAATCTTTTACCCCTTCCCCTAAAATACTGTGTACCACAATAACCTACATCATTCTTCTCCCACAAAATACAATCTTCCATGCTCTATGCCAGATAAAGCACCTATCACTGTGGTATTTTCATGCTGAATAAAAATTGGAGAGAAGTATTTCCTAGATAGCAATTCTCAAAGCCTCCTTTGTTCCTGATGTGCATCTTAGTTTGCTTTCCCTCTATTAGCTAGTTGGTTTTCTGGCAGATGTCATGGCTGGAGAAAAGTCTAATCAAAGAGGTCACTCTTTCATTTTAATCTAAATAATCACTTTTTTTCCATTTCTGGACAGCAGATCCTTTCCTAAATATAACTTAGATTAAAAGAATTATCATAAATCTCTGAAAGATAATTAATATTAAACAGCAATGTTTTTCTCTAAATTTTTAGATTAGTATTTAGTCTTCTGCCCTGCAGGTCCTGTTTACTTAAGCTTGCTGGGCTTTGATTGGCTGCTCAATGCAGTTTCTCTCCAACTGGCCGCTCCCACTGCAGTGTATTATTTTTTCTCAGGATGTCTGCAGGATATTTCTGAAAGGCTTGCAGGACATTGCTGAAATGTGATGTTTTGTTCAGAAGTAGGCAGCAGTAGATTCAGAAATGCTAATATTAACACATATTTTCAAAGAATGCTTCCCACCCTGTAAACAGAATAATTTAGAATATGCTCAAAATAATATGCTGAGCAAAATACATACAGGGTTTTTTGTTTTGTTTTTTTTTTTTGTGGTAAGACACTGCACTGTCATGTAGGGGTCCACCCAGCCCCAGAAAGGAAGTGGTTAAAAGCAGCCTAAGAAGGCTGTGCTCTTGGAGAAAAACTTCTGAAGCAGCCAATCAGAGCCAAGCGGGCTCACATAAACAGGAGCTGCAGGACCTCATATAAGTTGCTGCAGGGAACCCAAGGCGACAGAAAGTGTTCTGAATGGTCTGCAGGAAAGTAGCACCTTGGACAGAGAAGCTGTTGACAGGGTCAGGGTGGCAAGAAGGAGCTGCTGACTCCCAAGCTGGAGACCCTGACAAGAGAGCAAAGAAGGTGCCTGGTCTATGGGGCGGCAGCCCAGGAAACTGCAGCAGTGTTGGCAGAGAGGTGAAGGATTGGCAGCAGGAAGCTGCAATCCACAGGGTCCTTGGGTTGGGACCCAGAGTAGTAGACAGGCCTGGGTTCCCCCCACTTGCTACTGGGAAGTGAGTGGATTATAGCACTGAGAGGTTCCTAAATCCCTCCAGAAGAGGGGAAACATGGATGATGACATGATGGGAGGGCCGAGTCATGAAACGAATGCTGCTGTTCCTTGCCGAAGAGGGCTCTGCAGTCAGGAAGGCAAAGGGAGAGACATTACCAGGCGAAGGTTTGCCAGCTGAAAGAGCCAATCCCCAAGACAACCTGTACGAGGTGCCACCCTGGCAAGTGAACGCAGTCTCATGCACTAAGAGGTTTTTTTTTAAATGTTGGGAAATACTTCTACAACTTTCTCTCCACACTCCTTAGACTTCCTTGAGCACCACTACATGAGGAATTTCCTCCACATGGATCAGGCATATGTCCCCTCCCACTTCCACTGCCTGTCTGCTGAAATGAGAAAGATACTTTACATTTGGGAAGATAAACAAACAAATAAAATAGGGGAGATAGGCAGTTCCATGACAGAAACTAGTACCCAGGTAAGTCTGTAACCACTGGTTCAAATGATAAACATGGATTCAAATAACTATTTTTTTATTTGTTTCTAAAGGTTTGAACTTGAGAGCTGCTGAGCATTTGTAACAGCCACTGACTTCAGTGGGTGATGCAAGCAGTAAGCACCTACAGGTCAGAATTTAAAAGGGTGAAGTATTTCCCTCTATTCTGTATTCTTTGGTGAAACAGGTTTCATCTGAGGACTAATATTTACAAGTGGCATCCCAAATTGGTGTGGAAGAGTACTTATTGAATCATATTTCAATTCATATAGTCATTTAGCTATAAGCTCCACTCATATCAATATTCTATCCCCAAACCTTCTTCAACTGAGATGAAACTTCAGCCATGACTGTCATGATTAATGATTCAAAGCAAAAACAAAAGAGAAAAATATTTATGGCTACCAAAATACAGGCATAGCAGTTATGTTCAACACATAGTGAAGGAGGTGACTTGGTAATCAACACACAGGCCACAGAGGGGCAAATTGTGAAGTTTTTATTCCAGCAGCCTCTTGAAGTTCAAAGAGCAACATCTCCTAAAGAACTATTTGAAAAATTAAAAGAAAAGAAAGTTTTTAAGCCTCCTGGAATCATTTACCTGAAACAAGGATATCATTCCGAAGAGCACATACTGCATATTCAGACTTGGTAAACTCTGGGAGCTTAGCCAGTGATTTCCATTCTCCTGTCACAGGATCATAGCATTCAGTGTATGGCAGATTAAACCCCCCAACTCGTTCACAGCCTCCAACGACGACTATCACCTCAGAATAACCAGTTGATCTAAAGGAACAAAAACAGAAAAACAAAACAGATTTTTGTTAAAGTATATGTAGCAAAACCCCAAAGTTGTACAGGTTTGAAATCTAAAAATCTATTCCTTAATTGATACTGACTTTTACAGCAATAATTATTTCCTGACTAGTCGAGGGTTTTCACTGTATTTCCAGCTGTCTCACTATGTGGCAGGTAATCATGCCAATACAGAACCATTTTGTGTAAAGGGCAGATGAGTCATATGATTTGAATCTGCCATATAAAAATCAATTTTTTAAAAAGAAAGCCCTTAAACTTTAAGATTTTCTCCTCTGAAAGAAATGTACAAGAAGCAGAAGTAAAGGTGAAGATATGTGTGAGAAATTTATACATGCAGTTTAGGAAGTTTCATGTGAAATCTGCCAGGTTGAACAGTATTCTACAAAGTTATAAATCTGAAAAAATACTCCTGTAACTGTTTACACAACATTAATATTTCACAAATTTAGAACTAAATACCTTCCAAATGTTACAGAAAACTTAAAAAAAAAAGGTTTAAGACTTACAGATCAGACAAAAACTTGTTAGTTACAGTATGTATCAGTAATGTGAAAGAGGGTATAGTGATGAACGGAAACATTACAGAAGGTATAAATAAAAAAAAATAATTACCAAAGCCAGCAAATTCAAAGTTACTGTTACACTTATCCAAGAAACAAAATAAAATCCAATTTCAAATCTAAGCATTTGAAAATTTGGAAATGCACTTTTTAAGAAGCTAAGACTTTATCTCATTTCCCTATAACTGCTCACTTACCACTCAAATTCGTAAGAAGGCTTGGTACCTGCAGATTATCTTTCTTCTATAGTTACATATAAACCACACACCTCACTATAATCTCTCATTCAATATATGAATGTGTAGAATGGACCAATCATCTACGACGTACGAGCCTGTCAAATCATTAGTCCCATCTTCAAATTTACCTTTGTTCACGAGCCACCTATAAAAAACTCTCTCCATTTAGGGCTTCTCTACTTCAGGGAAATTTGCACCCATATAACTATATCAATACACTAGTGAAACTAAACAAATCAATCCAGATATCTGAGCACATCTCTTATTCACTATGACCCAATCCTGCAAAAATCACATTCTTGTATGTCTATAACAACTGCATGACTGGTCCTCAACTTTGTTTATAAATAATAAAACTGCTGTCGGCATTTATTTAAGACGACACTTTTTCACATTGTGGGGCGCCACAAGTAAAAACTAGCTGACTATTCCCGTTCTCTTGTTGCTAACCTCTATAAACAAATTAGTCCTTTTTACTCTAAATATTTTAGAAAAGGGAAAATCAATGATAAATGTGAACGTACTAAGCAATCTCACAATATAAATACATGTTGTAAGAACTATGTTTATACATAGTCACCTGGTAACACGTTCTCAGTTAGACTCATAACTGATTAAAAAACCCAAAGAAATCTTCTCTTCAGCTGCTCCAACCTGATGTCAGGTCTTGTTTTTTTATGGAGTATTAACGTTCAGTTATCTTCTTTTTCTGAGGAACTAATCTTGGAAAGGTGTCTCTCAAGGGGATAGAGGGAAGGAACTTCATGAGTGGAGAAGTATAATTCAGAAAAAGCAATTGGTTTCTTTCAAGAGCAAGGTATTTGTCTCTCAATTTTTCCTCCACAGGGAAATCTAAGTATATGTACCAAAGATACCTCCAAAGAAGGATTATTTTTTTAAAGACTACAGTCAGTCCCTTGTTCCTACTAAGAAGTTTGGTGTACATGTGTGCCAAAAGAGCCAACATGCATGGATGGGAATACTGCCAGAAAGTGATGATAAGAAGCTTTACTCCCTATGAGGAAGAAAAATTGAAAATTTATCTACAAAAATATTTTAAATCCAGAAGTGGATTTAAAAAAAAACAAATAACCCACACCTTTGCAGGGTCAAACCTGTGGAGATTAAGACCTGGTCTATGCTAGAAAATAAGGGCGGCATAAATATAGCACTCACACATGGAAAACCCCCCACACTGGGGTGGGGTAGATAAGCCAATTGTCTACGCTGAAGTGCTCTACTTTAGAATTTCAAGTGGAGATAAGACCCAAGAGGCAACAGCTGCTAGGTCAACAGAATTTGTCTGTCCACCTAGAGCTATCTACACTACGGGTTAGCTCAGCTTAACTATGCCATTTAGAGGTGTGCATTTTTCACATCTCTGGCTAGTGTAGTTAAAAGGCCTAATTTTCTAGTATAGATCAGGTCTCCAAATTTTTTTTTTGCAAGAGTAAGAGTGCACCATCAATAAAGATAACAGGGATCAAGTTGAAAATTAAAGGATCAGGCACAAAATACAAGTAGATAAAGGCTGTTAACAGCAAGATACGCATTGAAATAAAATGCAAAAAGAGTCTAGTAGAATTCTCATACTGTGTCCTGTATACCAGAAGTGACCCAAAAATCCCTTCTCATAGTTTACAAAATGAAATGCTGTGAGAAGCACGAAGGGTGGACCCAGGAAATATCAGAGAAAGCAGTCCGTGAGATCTCTGTTAAGGGATTCACAATATAGAAAAGAGGGACACTCACTCACACTTACTGGAAGAGTATTATATTCCTACAGTATCATTAAATCCAGTGCATTCAAAGAAGAAATTAAAAATAAGATTTCTGGTGTACTTCACACAGGAAACCATGAAGCTCTTAACACCGTCATCTGAGAAAGATGAATGAAAAAATATACACTGATGAGTGGCTGCCTGGGCAGAAGTCCTGTGATTATTTCAAAGAAAATCTGTCAAAAAGAATTTCCACAGGCAGAAATTCTGAGGGCTTTTGAAACCCAGTCATTCTGTCTGTAAAACCATCCACTACACTTGTGGTGCTGCATAAAGACTAACAGCAGTGATGCAGTAGTTAAAATATAATTCACTTAAGAGGGAAAAAATTATTGAATTCTTAATTTAAAAAAAAATTCAGAACTGGCTGAAATGGCCAAATATGATAATAACCAATTAAAAGTACATCTTGATATATTTTCATTAGGGTATGGGTAGGGGTAGGTCCACTGGGGATCTAGGGATAGGTCTACTGAAATAAGGAACGACAGCAAGATAGTCTAAAGCTATTCAACGCTTATGGTGTGAGATTCATATTTTGTTCTGAATAGATGGAAGTCCATTCTTCAGATGAGCATAAGCACTAGATGCCAGTGTGATGCTTAATGGAGATATGGAAGTTGATTCAAAGATATCAGTGCAATTATATTCAGTTAGCTGGCTCCCACATCACCGCTTTGTTCTACAATGGGAGCTACGGGCATAAGGATATGATTCTGTCATGGATTCTGTAACTTTCTGGACAGCCAGGACGTTATCTGGTGCAGCCCCTGGACTGCAGAGCAGCTTTCCAGCTACCGGCTCCTGTGCTGTGGAGCAACGGCTCAGGTTGGACCAACCCCTGCTCAGGAACAACAGCAGGGCTGGTGCAGCTGCAAGGTCTGACAGCCCTCTGTCTCCTCCCTCTCCCCTGAGGTATTTTTAGTAAGAGTCAGGGACCAGTCATGGCTTCTATGAATTTTTGTTTATTGGCTGTGACCTGTCCCTGACTTTTACTAAAAATATCTATGATGGAATCTTAACCTTAGGTGAAAAGAAGAACTGACCAACAGCTGTCAACCAAAGTTTTAAACCTGGAGTGACATCAGACAATTTTCCACTGGCTTCATATGAACTCAGAAGAGAATCCCATTGCTCCTTGAACAGCTACTCAGAAACCAGTTTAAGTATAGAAACATGCTGATACACATGCACACACAGTCCGTTCTCAAATTTCAAACAGAACAATCAATTCTGGTATGTAGAACTTTCAGTCGGTTCTGCACTTCTTTCTCACTAACAAAGTTTAGTCTTCCTCACTAACAAAGAAGAAAGGAGCTACCAAAGCCTCATATTAAAAGAAATGACAGGGAAAAACATGGAGGAAGCAGGGAACAATCTAGTAATTGTTAAAAATCTTTATCAGTTTTTGCAACAGAATCAAATGACAAGGAGCTATTCCTTGAATTTAATGATACAGGAGAAAGCCATCGCTGGGAAACCAGCCAGCTCCTTTCTTTATAAATTACTACTCCGGCTTCTGTATCCATAGATTCAGCTTAGTTTCTTCTTAAGTTTAGTAACAAATACCCTGCTCTGAAAATGTTGCTGTTAAACCTAGGAGGGGCATCTCCTTTTTCCAAGTTGTTTTTTAGTGCGCATTGCAGCAATCTAACTAATCTTCTTTAAGTACTTCACGCTATTTTTGTCCAATGGAATTTTCAGGGTTAAACAGAGTTTTCCTTCTTTAAGTATTCTTTCAAGAACTCAACATTTTTAGCAATTAGCTGGGAAGGTGTATGGCAGAATCCAAAAGAAACCTACTATAACCTACAAATTCCACCACCTACATTTTTTCCTCTTTTCCTACTGTAGCTTCCAGTAGCCATTATGGGGTAGGAAGTAATGTTTTGGGAAAACACACAACAATTTTTAAACTTAAAATATTTTCCATAGCTTCTATGTAGTTCTGTAAATATATAAATTTGTTTTGTGACTTAATCTCTACAATCTGCTATATAATTCTAGAACTGTTTTACTAAACCTGTGAAGTGTATTATTAAACCCAAAAAGTGTTTATGGTGCAACAGAGGGATTTCAAAAGCACTCGCTGTTGCCCAAACTGAAAAATGCCACCCAACTCCTTGATAAGACTACAGTTTACATTGTCAAAATTGGTCAGACTATGAAATGTTGTGGATTGTAATGTGCCAGAACTAAAACTGCTGCAAATGTGTGGGTTAACAGTCAAATAGTGGAAAGGGATTTAGGATCTTATCCAATGTTCCCGCTAAGCTGTGCAGCCGTGTGGCTTCGCAGCCCCCTCCGCCCCCCGGACTGCCTGGTGCAGGGAAGGCTGCCAGCCGTGCGTGCCCGGCACCTGCAGTCCCTGCAGGGATAGGGAGTCTGAGCTGGGAGTTTTTAAAACTCTTGCTCAGAGTCAGCTCTCACTGAGCCTGCCCCCCTCTGCCTGAATGGGCTTGCTCCACAGCCTTGGGGTGGGGGGGCCAGGGACAAACTGGCTGAAACGCTTTGGGAGTGGGGTGAGCCACTCCAGCTCCCTGACACCACACGCCGGAGCTCAGCACTGCCCCCCTCCACCCTTGGGGAGCCATGGCTGGCTGGGGGTAGGCTGGGCTTGCTGCTTCACTCCACTGTGGTGAGGCCAGGCAGGCAGTGGAGCTTGGGGGGGGGGCAGGATTGGGCCCACGGGGGGGAGGATCAGGCCTGGGTGGAGGGCGCACGCAGCAAGCGAGACATGTTGCTCAGCTGCGTCAGCCCTTTAGAGGGAATGTTGCTGCCATCATCTATAGGTGTAAGTAAGCGACTGACGTAAGTGTCCTTCCTATTGAATGCCAGGGGACCACTTATGTCAGAAAAGTTACATACCAGTGTGAATAAGCGTACTCAAAAGTTTCATTTAAAATTAGACATGTGAGGTGACTAGACTTTTGTGTGAAAATCAGGCAGTATAAATGCAGAACTCAGTAACACATAATACAAGACACTTTCAATTTTTTTCTTCTCCCTCCTTCTATTTTGGTTATAGTTCATGTCCATTAGACAAACGGGTAAAAAAATCTGCGGACCAAAATCATTTTCTTCTAAGGCATATCATAAAAATACTTTTAAAAAAATCCTCTCACCTGCGTGGTCTAGTTCTTGGGGACATCATTTCATTTCCAAGTATATGGTATCTTCTTGCTTCATGCAGCAGCTGATAACATTCAGGAGAATTCTGAATCAGCTGGTCCACTTCCACTGTCTGAACAAAGTAGTTAGGATGTAATAATGGGAGTCTTACGTGTGTCAAAAGTTCCTGTAGCACTGGCCTTCGCAGATCAACAGCACGGTAAACCCAGCGCATGACAGCTTCAAAAACCATCTCTTCCTTGCTGATCACCAATTCATCACTACAAATATAATCAATGAGCTCATCTTTCCCAAGCTCTAGAAATTCTTCATGCTGAGAAACATCCTCAAATGTCTGCAGTGCAAAATTCCTGCATTTGGTGAAGAGTGTCTTGAGTGAGTGTCTGTCAGCAAAACGCTGGATGCCTAGGCAATTACAAGGATCCAGCTGCTCTTCCAGGAACTTAGCACAAGCATCACGCAAAACGCTAATCTGAAAGAGACTTGATGTCTCAAACAGATATTGCACATTCTCTGTTGTGATTTTCACCTTCCCGGTATACACGTACTGTAAAAAGCAATCCATAGCTTCAGCAAAAATGCCATTGATCTCCACTAACATTTCCCTGCTTTCTCGGTGATCATTGCAAAACATAGCTCTGAAGTAGCTGCTGCAGGCTGAGAGAACAGCTCGATGGCAGGGAAACTCCCTTCCTTCCACACAGATAATTACATCTGTGAACAAGCGGCTGTCTCGAAACTCATTGAAGATCTGAAGTATGCTTTCAGCATGGGATGATCCTGAAGAGAAGTCAAAAAACTCACGGCCTGTTAAGGATTTTGGGTCCATTTCAAAAACTTTACGTTTGGTTACAGGGGAATCACGGACCCCGCTATCCTCTCTGTCCAGTCTGCGTCCCAGTATTAGTACCATTGTTACATCCGTTGATTACAGAATCATTGAGAAGAGATTTCTGAGTGTCTTCTTTACAGTGCTGTGGCTAGAAAAATTAAAACATTTTAATATCCAATCACTTTGAACAGTTAAATGAAAGAATTATGAAACTTACATAATACAAACAAATAGCTTGATCAGTCTAAAATCAGTGTAACTTATACTATTGTACTCTAGTAAAGGTCAAAAAATATTCGGCAAATGACGTACGACAATGGCACCATGCAGTGCAATGAAACACATCCTACAGTAATGCATACATACAAGGGACAGAATTAGGGTTGCTGTGGGAACCATAATTCTGAATATCCTAGCCTTTGTTTAATTAAACTATCACCTTCATATTCAGATTAATAGGATCACATGGCTAAATCCTAAAATACTTGCTCAAGAAAATCTCTCAGCTGGTATCAACAGGTGTTGGTTTGAGTCAAGACCTCAGAATTTTGCCAGGCAGTTTTTTAAACTGCTTCTTTCTAGAAGTTTGCATAGCACCTAGCAGGCTGTAGCTCTGAACTCAGTTAGGTCCTCCAATAACACCCCTAATTAAAAATGTAAAAAACCTATAGTAAAGAAGACTGAAATTTTAAAATGAGAGAAATTGTAGACATAGGCTACAAACTACAGATTGATCTTCAGCATACATCAGTACAACAATGTAATCATATAAAGCTATGGTGGCTGTTCTCCACTGGAGGCCTGTAAGGCTTTTCACAGAATCTGCAGGCCCCAAGCTCCTCACAAGCCTATGGGTCTAAAAGCCAGGAGCCCCGAGCCCACACTGTGCAGTGGTTGAAAATCAGACCCTGAGCCCTTTCATCTGTCAGATGAAGCCCAGAGCCCACCCCACCCCATTGCTGGGTCCTAGAATCTTTATAGCATGTTGGATGGATCTTGGAAGGAAAGAGATTGAGAATTCCTGTTCTATGGCGTTTAATACTTTTGCTTACCCCGGTGACCACATCTAATCATCAAAGAGCAAATGTCCTAGTTGACTCTTTGTATCATCAAAAATGGAGGTTACTCACATTCGTGCGTAGCCGAAGTTCTTCGAGATGTGTGCTCCCAACATGCTCCACTTCAGGTGTTCGCGTACCGTGGCACCCCAGACCGGGGATTTTTATTCAGCAGTGGCTGAGGTGGCAGGCAGTTGACAGCGGCATTCACTTTCCTGCCTTTGGTGACGTCAGCCGCTTACCCTGTCCGCCGCCGCTCCTCCTCAGTCCCTTTCTACCCTGGAAGCCTCCTGCAACGAGAGATAAAAATATCACCTGAAGTAGAGGAGAGGAGGGAGGGTAGTGGAGCATGTCAGGAGCACGCATCTCGAAGAACTTCGGCTACTGCACGAAGGTGAGTAACCTCCATTTCTTCTTCGAGCAGTGCTCCCGACTGCTCCACTTCCGGTGATTTTGTAGCAGTCTTCCACTTATGGCGGTGGGTACTTCAGATTTACATTGTCTATTGTATGGAGTACTGCTTGCCCCAGAGCAGTATCCAAAGCTGTAATAAGCTCCAAGGCATAGTGCTTGGTGAAAGTGTCATTAGAGGCCCAGGTAGCCACCTGACAGATGACGTGGAGTAGGACTTTGGTAAGGAAGGCTATGGACGACACCATGGATCTGGTGGTAGGAGGGCGAATTGTGTCAGGTGGGGCTACTTGGTGTAACGAGTAAGCTGTGCAGATACAGGATGCAATCCACCTGGATATTCTTTGCTTAGAGACTGGTTGGCCTTGTGAACGTTCGGTAGTAGATACGAACAGTCTTGCTGATTTCCTAAAGTCTTTGGTTCTTTCCAGGTAGTATGCTAGGGCATGTCTGACATTGAGGGTGTGGAGTGCGCTTTCCTGCGCTGTGGAATGCAGTTTTGGGTAGAACATGGGTAAGTGTATTACTTGATTTATATGGAAAGATGTTGATGTTTTGGGTAAACATTTTGGATGTACTTGTAGTGAGACTTTGTCTTTGTAGAAAATTGTGTAAGGCGGGTGAGCCATCAGCACCGCTAGTTCACTGACTCTCCTAGCCGATGTTATTGCTACTAGGAACACCACTTTCATGGACAGGTGGAGAAGCAAGGTGGTGGCCAATGGCTCGAATGGTGGCTGCATCAATGCCCTGAGCACTAAGGTGAGATCCCAAGGCATTGCTGGTGGCTGGACCTGTGGGAACAGGTTTTGTAGTCTGTGCATGCATCTCTTAATAATTCGATGAGTGAATATAGATGTGCCGTCTACATGGTTGTGAAAAGTGGAGATAACTGCCAAATGTACTCAGATCGTGTTAACCGTGACATTTTTGCTTTTCAGATGCAGCAGGTACTCCAGGATTACCGGAATGGGCGCCTCGACAGGTCATAACATTTGCTGATCACACCAGGAGGAGAATCGGGTCCATTTTTGCAGGTAAGTTGCTCTTGTAGATGGTTTTCTACTATTCAGCAGGATATTATGCACTTGTTCAGAACATTGGAGCTCCGTATCCTCGAACCATCGAGGTTCCATGCCATTAGGTGGAGTCTGTCTAGGTGAGTGTGGACACGATGCCCATGATTCTGGGACAGGAGGTCGTGTACGAGGGGTAAGGTGATTGGGGGTGTCTTGGACATGTTCATGAGCATTGAGTACCACGGTTGGCGTGGCCAGGATGGAACTGCCATGATTACAGTCGCTCTGTCTTGCCGTATTTTGAGAAGCATGTGGAGAATCACTGGAATTGGTGGGAAGGCATACAAGAGCGTGCCTCCCCAATGGATAAGGAACGCATCTCCAGTGGAGTTGAGACCAATTCCCGCTCGAGAACAATATCGATTGCATTTCTTGTTGGCTGCCGTGGCGAATAAGTCCATCATTGGTAGGCCCCACCTGGCAAAGATGGCCTGAATGATGTCTTCCTGAATTTCCCATTCATGATGATCCAGGAATGATCGACTGAGTAAGTCTGCTAGTATGTTCTCCTTGCCCGGGAGATATTCTGCCTGGAGGGAAATTCTGTGGTCGATGCACCAGTCTCACAGAGTCATTGCCTCCAGACACAGAGGTTGAGACCTGGTGCCGCCCTGTCGATTGATGTAAAACATGGACAGTCTGTTGTCTGTGTGGATAGTTACTACCTTCCCTGCTATTAGTGGGAGGAAATGGCAACATGCTTTCTGTACTGCTCTTAGCTCGAGCGTGTTTATATGTAGTGAGGTTTCCGACACGGACCATTTGCCCTGGGTGAGTTGTTCTTGACAGTGTGCCCCCCATCCAAGGAGTGATGCATCTGTTGTGATGGTGGTGTGTGGTTGGGGTGGAGTGAAGGGAAGGGAACCCCTTGTGTCAGATTCGTCTGGTCCACGCACCAGGACAATGATTCTCTGATCAGCCTGGGGACAGCTAAAAGAGTTTTGGTCAGGTGTTTCTCCCATTTGAAGCGAGTGAGAAACCAAAGTTGTAATGGGCACATGCACAACCTTGCATTGTTCACCAGATAGGTGGTTGCAGCCATGTGCCCTAGCATTCTCATCATCGTGTGGGCTGAAACGATGGTTGACCTCTGAATGTTGAAAGCCAGGTGTTGTAAATTGTAGATTCGGTCGGTTGGTAGAAATGCTGTTTGTGCTATTGAATCGATTCGTGCTCCAATAAAATGTATTTGTTGTGTTGGAATTAGAGTTGATTTGTCGTGATTTATGTTCAGGCCTAGCACCAGGAGTAGCTTGGTTGTGATCTGTACAGGCTGGGCTGCTTGTTGCTGTGTAGAGGCCCTTATTAAGAAGTCGTTGAAATTACAGGAATATTTCTATGCGTCTCCTGTGTAAGAACGCTATCACCGGAGCCATGAGTTTGGAAAAAACTCTGGGTGCTGTGCTCAGCCCGAATGGGAGGACTGTATATTGGTAATGATGTTGCAGGAATTGAAACCATAGGAACCTTCTGTGTGCTAGGCAGATGGACACATGGAAATATGTGTCTTTTAGGTCGAGGGACACGAACCAGTCGTACTGTTGGAGGACAGGAAGAATGTTGCTCAGGGTCACCATCTTGAACTTTTTTACTTGGACATATTTGTTGAGTCGCCTGAGATCTAGTATTGGTTGCCAACCCCTTGTCTTCTTCTGTTAGAAAATACGGAGAGTAAAATCCCTTTCCCCTTTGCTCGACCAGAACCTCTTCAATGGCACCTATGTGCAATAGATGTTGAATCTCTGTGCAGAGGTGTTGTACATGAGCGGGTTCCCTGAAAAGGAACAGGAAAGGGGGTTGGGTTTTGGGTCTGGAGATGAATGGGATAGAATATCCATGCTGCATGATCTCCATGACCCATTTGTCTGATGTTGTTTGCCTCCAGTGGGGGAATGGCTGTAGTCTGTTTCTGAAAATGAAGTTGCAAGATGGTGTTTGAGTATGATGTAGGTCCTACGAGCTGGTTGTTCCCTCGACCTGACCATCAAAACTGTTGTTTCAAGTTGCCAGGTTGTGATGTTTGATGGGGTTGGGTTGCCTGTCTAGCCTCTACGTGGCTGTCTGGATTTGCTCCTGTAAAGATCACCTCGCCGGTTGGGTTGACTTTGTGTATATCTATAGTTGTTAGGCTGGCTCCTATAAAACCTGTGTTTATACTGTGGGGTATAGATGCCCAGTGTTCTTAATGTTGCTCTGGAGTCCTTCATACCGTGCATGACCTGATCTGTTGTTTTCTCAAACAGGTGGTCTTTATCAAAGGAAAGATCCTTGATGGTCCTTTGCATCTGCTTAGGGAGATCTGCTGCCTGAAGCCAGGAAGAGCGTCGCATTACTACCACAGTTCCAAGGGTCCTAGCCGCAACGTCAGCAGCATCCAGAGTGGCTTGAAGGGCTGTCCTACCTACTAGTAAGCCCTCCATCAGAAGAACATTGAACTGCTCTTGCTTGTCCTGTGCAGAACAGTTAAAGCAGTTGCTGAGTTTTGTACAGATGTCATGGTTATAGTTGGCTAGCAGAGCTGTATAGTTCGCTACTCTCAGCTGCAGCACTGCCGAAGTGTACACCTTCTTTCCCAGCATGTCCAGCTTTTTGTCTTCTTTATTATTAAAGATAAACTTGGCTTGTGGTGGGATGGTTGTGCGTCTTGTAATGGAATTTCCATGGTTTCAGCTGCCCTCTTAAACAGTTCTCTGAACTATCTGTTGTCATCGGGTTTACTCTGAGGGGTAAGCTCCGCTGAAACATGATCTATAGCTGTCATTGAAGTGGTTGGTAGCATAGTCACTGAAGTTGTAGACTGAGACTGCGCTTGTAAATGCGCTGGGGCAGGACCATTCTGTGGAAGTGGCAGATTGTATGGCTGCCATGGTAAATAATTTATGCCCTGTTGTGGGTACATCAGGAATGGGGGGTATGCCCAAGGCAAGGTAAAATTAATGTTGCCAGTAGCTGCCTGAGGCGGCTGTTGCAGTGAATGGTGGCTAAGAGCAGGGCTGGATGACCCAGACAATCCCAAACCGGATGATGGTGAAGATGGTGGACTCGTGTCCGAAGAGTCCGTCTGGAATAAAGGCGACATGGGCAATGAATGGACAATCAGGTCTTCTGTCAGCTCAGTGTGTTTCGATTTCTTTTTATGCTTGGAAGGTAATAGCTGCAGGGAAGCATCCCTGACCCCTTCTAGGGATGGAGTGAGAGGTACTGCCTGTGTTGCCAGTGACTGTAGTGCTGAGTAAACTAGCATGGGACAGACCGGGGGAGTCAGAGACTGGAGCCGCGGAACCATGTTCGGTGCCGTTGTCATCACTGGCGCAAGCGGCAGTGCCGTGGTTGGCGCCGTGACAACCAGCAGCGGCGGTTGCTGCTTCAGTGGTGCCGGCATTGGCGCGGAGCCGCTCTTATGTTTTTTGCGGTTGGCAGGGTTTCCAGATGCCTGCTCAGAGCCGTGCTGGTGGACTTTTTCAGAAACCTCAGTCCCTTTAGCTTTTTTTGTAGGGACAGGAGAGGAGGCAGTTGACCCACGCTTGTGCGCTCCCTCAGCCGTGTGAGGAGAGGCACCGGGGTCTGACGCCGGGCAGAGACAGCCCTCCAGCAAGAGCAGTTTGAGCTTATGCTCTCGCTCTTTCCTGGCTCTCGCTGTCAGATTTTTACAATGTGGACATTTCTGGGAGAGATGCCATTCTCCCAGACACTTCACACAAGAATTGTGACCACCTGAGGCAGGCATTGCCTCATGACATAAATTGCAGCGCTTGAAGCCGCTTGATAAGTTCAGCATCGCGCTGATGTGACTTTTCTTTTTTTTGTTTGTTTGTTTGTCTTCTTTTCTTCTCTTTTCTCAAGTACAGGTGAGTCACTTTGTTGGGAGCTACCACAGACTCCGTCTGGAGTCCAGGGCAGTAGAAAGGGACTGAGGAGGAGCGGCGGCAGACAGGGTAAGCGGCTGATGTCACCAAAGGCAGGAAAGTAAAGGCTGCTGTCAACTGCCCACCGCCTGAGCCACTGCTGAATAAAAATCTCCAGTCTGGGGTACCACAGTACGTGAACACCTGAAGTGGAGCAGTCAGGAGCACTGCTTGAAGAACAACAATCAGTTAATCAACACGCTATTGTGAAATTAACAATTAATACAAATTCCTACTATGAATTCTGGGCAAAACACCTAAAATGTATGTCAAAGTATAATGTAGATACCACAGAAAACAGGAAATCAAATGAGTAAGTATCAGATAAATGTTTATTTGTGAGAAATCCACTATGACCACAAATGAATGAGGAGTCTTTGCACGTGGAAGTTAAACTACTGAGTTAAAGCAGAATTTCTGTTTTCTGACAGCAGTTAACACCTATCTAGAAATTATGAACAAAGAATACAGTCAAAGGCATATCATTATCAATAGATACTGCTCAGGCACACAAACAAACAGTGTTAGAAGAATGTTAATAGGGTTGCAAAGTTAGAATGTTCAAAAATTAGGATCTGGGGTCTGCTACTTTTACCAACCCCTGTGCCAGCCCATTCTCAGCTCATTGCCAGCAACTCCCTCTGAGGGGTGAGGGGGAAGCCGCTGCTGCCTGAAAAATGGCAGCCATGGATGGAGTTAGAGGAGGGACAGCATTTCCCAGGGATGGTACTGAAAAGAGCCAGTTGTGGAAAGAAGCCACCCAG
Organism: Podocnemis expansa; assembly: GCA_007922195.1. NCBI lineage: Eukaryota > Metazoa > Chordata > Testudines > Podocnemididae > Podocnemis > Podocnemis expansa. The sequence goes on from ML682006.1 coordinate 26,809,399, forward strand.
AGTGAGTTCTTTGGGGCGGTAACATGCCATGGAGAGGAGCTAGTCTGGGTGGCATCCTTCTGTGGAGCCGCTCTGAGGTGCTTTCTTTCCATGGGGTTTCTGGGGATTCCCACCGAGCCACTGCTGAAAGAAGCTGCCTGGAGTAGCTTTGAGTGGCAGGAGCAGCAATTTCAGTGGCACCACAGAAGGCACCCTGTTCCGCTCCAAATGGGCTCACGTGGCAGAGGCAACCTACTCCTGAGTTAGGAAATGCCAGGATTTTCTCCCATGAAAACTCATGCAAAAAAGTTTGGGGTTTTTTTTGTTTTTTTTTTTTTTGCAGGACTAGACTAACATGGCTATCCCTTTGGAAACTGAAAGAAATAATGTTGCCTGTGAATAAAATGCAACTAATTTGCCTGGACATAACCTGGTGAATGTATATATGATGATCATCCCTATTATCATAGCTCATCTCCTTTGATTGCTGAGTTTTAAAATCAACTGGATGAAAGCCCTAGAAAAAACACTGGGAAGCAGTCCTGCATTAACATCCATCATTCTAAGTGCATGAAATTATTTTTAAATTTCCAGGAAGATGTACCAACTATTTTAAAACTTAAGGAAAGGATTTTTTTTTAAAGGATTCAAAGAGCTTGCAGAAAGGGTCTGATGAAGCTGGATTTTCTCCCACGAAAGCTCATGCAATAAAAAAAATTGTCGGTCTTTAAGTGCCACAGAACTCCTTGCTTGTTTTAGCAAAAACAATGAGAATCCTGTGGCACTTTAAAGACAAACAGATTCCTTCGGGCATAGGCTTTCATGGGTTCCAACCCACTTAGTCAGACGAAGTGAGTTAGAGCCCACGAAAGGTTACGCCTGAAGAAATCTGTTCATCTTTACGGTGCCACAGGACTCTCATTTTTTTTAATGGCTATGTTTACACCTAAAACCTTAGTTCGGACTTGCTTGGTCCAAACTAAGTAGTTCGAAAGACAGTTCAAACTAAGTGCAGTTTTTAAGTTCGATCTAACTTTTTAGTTTGACCTAGCCTTGCTTTTTTTAGTTCGAACTAACTTTTTAGTTTGAACTAAAAAAGCAGTAAGTTTGAACTAAAAGATAGTTTGAATGAAAAAAAGTGTTTAGTTTGAACTAACCGCTAGTTGAAACTTATTTAGTTGGAACTATCATGTCTCCGTTTGGCTTGTTTGAATTAAAAATGCAAATGAGTTTGAACTAAGCAGTTAGTTCAGATTAACCAGCTGAACTGACTAGTTTGAACTAACCTTTGATTAGTTCGAACTAAAATTATTTTTAATTCGAACTAGCCAAAGGTTAGTCTAGACAGGGTTCAAATTAGTCTGGACTAAGCTTGTTTCATCTGGACTAATTTGGTAGCGTAGACATAACCTAAAAGATTACATTCATTTGCACACATTCCCCATCTACAGAGTCAGTAAATGCTAGTTCTAACATTAGTATTTTTTTTTAATTGGCCAGTATCCTCAAATCTGCACATTACTGAAGCAAAGTCGGGTTACATCACTTCATAATATAAAACAAAATTAACCATTCATTTAAAAACAGGCTTTTTACAGACCACCTTTAGAAGGCACTATCTTGGCAAAAGCCACAGTGAAAATGACTGTATTCTGTATTACAGTCCCCTCACTCAGACACCTTTCAAAAGAAAAACTATAAATATACCATGTCACCCTGTTGCTTTTTACATAGGGCTCAATTCTACTTCAGACAGAATTTCAAACACAGTGACAGAGGACACTCTGCAACTGCCACACCTCTGATCCAACTCTTTCGATTTCACAACAAAATAAAACTATCTTGAGAAGAGGCAGAGGTTTTTCTGACAAATTTTTAAATGACAAAGCTTCACCATAGACACAACATTTGCTTATGTCACTGTCAATGGCCTTCTGGAAGTGTTCCACTATGTCCATCCTGACTGCCCTAGACATCAGTTTGAACTCTACTGCCCTGCAACTGTCCACCCCTCCCCACTTTAAAGTCTCAGGAAGTTTTGATATTCCACTTCCTGCTTGATTGGTATGGAGAGCTCACATCTCACCTTCACAGCTGACCACTTCCCCTGCCTGTGGAAAACGGTAGCACAGTTCTGTTGCTCCAATCTATCCGCATAAAGAGCCACCCAGAATCTTTTCCCCAGCTCGACTGTCCCCTCCTCCTGAGCACAACTCACCGTGCCATCTGATCATCAAGCTGTGTGCTTGCCAGTGGCCAGTGAGAAAGAGGTGTATTGTCCTCAAAATCCTGATTCTCTGGATTGTTTATAGTGCTTCTATAGATGTATCTTTGAGGGGAAACCCTCCATATCTGCTGAGTGCTTACGGCTGATTAGAAAATGACCATAGAGAAGCAGAGAGGAGATGTTCCAAGAACTCTTCCAGTTCTCTGAGGTGGTGGGGGGGAAGATAAAAAGGGCATAGAGACACTCTGTGTTGAAAAATCAGAAAACTGATAGGCAGGAGAGGAGGGAAAACCAGGAGTGAATGATAGCAGGTTGCAACATAATAAAAGCCATGGGAGATGCAAATGGAGCTAATACATTCACTAATAACATTGCAGACTGAAGTCATTGGTGCTTGCCCCCACCTCCCTTGCAGCTATAGAATTGCTTTCCATCCATGCCCTCTTCAAACTCCACCCATGTGTTCCTACTAAACTCCCAGCCCATCTCAGTACCCCATTCACTCCATCCCTTCAGGCAGTTTCCAAATGATACCCGGACTTACACCCCTCACATTTCACGTTCCCTATTATCAATCTGTTCCCTCAAGTCCAGATTTTTGTGTGTGTTGTGAATAATTGTTATTTAATAATGACATATCCTGTGAATAACAAGCAATCTTTGTCTCTTGAACACAGTAGTCACTGCTCACATTGATACACAGAACATGCTGAATGGCAGTCATAGGATGGCACATCACCGTTTACAAAGACATTATGACAGAGTTCAGGGTGAGAACAGCCTGAGTCAGGCCTCTGCCCCTGGAAC
>ML682006.1:26817411-26842944 GCA_007922195.1 Podocnemis expansa
CAGCAGGGCAGCAGCTGAGTTTTGGGGTATTTACTAAAATTGTCAGACGTTTGGGTGTATTTGCTCCTTAAAAGGGTGAGAAAAACTGAAGGATATCAAGAAGGAACTGAAGGGGGGGCAGCCCAGACAGTGAGGGGGAGGCCACAGTGAGCTTCCCGTGGGAGTGTGGCCAAGATTGTGAGGCCCTGGAGACTGTGAAACTGAACCCAATATAAACAGCTGGCTGTGAATGGTACACTGAAAATAGCACACTGGTGTAAGCACAGAGCAGAAGTCTCCATGTGGTACTTGACAGCAGAGATGCAGCAGCAGGGGGTACCCTGTGTGAAACTGCTGCAGACACCTTACTGCTGCTCATTGTCAAAATGGCTCCTCGAGGCCTCCCTGATTGAAATGGCCCCCTACGGTAACCCTCTACTATCCCTGGCCTCTGGCTGTTCTGTCAGCTGTACGGTGATCCACCCCTGTGATCCACATGGGGAAACTTTTCATCCTTATTGTCACAAATATTATAGTGCACGCAGCTGGCAGCTATAAGCATCAGAATATTTTCCTATTTTTTCTTAATGTTTAGGTCTGATCTGTCACAAAGGCATAGTGAGTGGGTTTTTAATTACCAAACACACATTCAGTAGTCATTTGGCACCTGTTACTGATGTACTCCTTGCTGCTGTGCAGGTTGCCCATATAAAACTTCATGAACCACAGCGGTAAGGAGACAGCTGGATCTTTATGGGCCTTTCAACACCCCCCATTGGAATCTTTGGGTCTGAAAAGAAGGTCCCTGCTTTTGTACAATCCAGTGTTCCTGAAGATTCATGTGTCATGCACCTTCCCCAACCAACCAGCACTGATGTCAGTGAAATGTCCACAGTGATCCACAAGCACCTACAATACGATGAGAGAAATACCCCTTTCTACTGACGCCCTCTGTCACAAAACAGTCTGGAGCCAAAACTGGAACCTGTGTGCTATTAATTGCCTCACCATGCTTAGGGAATCCCACTGCTGTGAAGTTATGCACTACTTCATGTGCATTTGCAAGAATCACTGTCTTCTGTAGCAGAATACAATCAATAGCCCTGTTCATTTGTGATAACACAGTTCCAACAGTGGGGTTCCCAATTTTAAGCTGATTAATGATCAACCAATAGCAGCCTGGAGTTGCCAGCTTCCACACAGCAATCACTACACACTTCTCCACCAAGACGGCAGCTCTTATTTTGTTGTCCTTGCACTGTAGGGCAAGGGCAAGCTCTGCACAGGGTTCCATGAAGGCGACTTTGTGCATTCAATCTGCAGCCACTGCTTGTCATCCAGACCTGCATAGTGATGTGCTCACACCACACTGTGTTTGTTTCACATGCTCAAAGCAATGCACTGTCTGCAGGTGCTTTGTGACTTCAAACAGCAATCTGGTATTGTTTGTTGGCAAGGCGCACAGCAGGTCAGGTGCCTTGGACTCCTGTTCTGTTTGGGAGCTCATGAATAGCCATGACGTGTTCAGAACGCTGACAGCAACAGTGGAGAACAGGGCAGGATTCAGCCTTTCAGACAGAGATGGTGGGTGCTCAGGAAACTGGAGCCATCAAACATGACCATGAAATGCAGCTGGAAAGCCATGGAATGAGGGGATGGAAATGACTGCATCATGGGACATTAAAAGCCACTCCCATGGTGCACTGCTATCCTCTCCACCTCCCCACAAGTCCTAGCAGCACAATGTGGCAAGGTGCGCAGTGGGACAGCTGCCACTAGTGCACTGCTCTCACAGCTGATGCTAGAGCACCCACTGGATGCAGTTTGACAACACAATGAGTGTTGTGTGAACTGGCACAAATGCTGTAATCATAATACTTTGTTAGTTTGTACTAGTCCACGTTGTTAGTTCAAACTAAGAAGTCTGCGGTTAGTTTGAACTAAACTGAGGTCAATTCAAACTAAGCTTGAACTTATTAGTTCGAACTAACAAGTTCGAACTAACTTTGGTTAGTGGAGACATAGCCTATGGGTATGTCCACACGTCTCTTTTATTTTGAAATAACACTGTTTATTTCAAAATAAAAGAGATTAGGTCCACACAACATATTCTTATTTCAAAATGACAGGCTCCTAAACCTAATTTATTTTGAAACAGCTGTTATTTTGAAATAACGCCATTGGGACGTGTTATTTTGAAATAACACTATTTGCCCTTCCACTGAGGTGAAACTGACTGCAGGCTACAGAGCCTGTGAGGGGCTGGGGGAACCGGCATTCGCCCTCCCCCCTCCACTGCTCACAAGTGGCCAGGGGTGCCCCAGCAGGCATCTTGCCATGTTGCCACCCAATTCCCTGCCTGGCTCTCACCTGGAGAGCCAGGTAGGGGACAAAGCACCCAAGGGGGGACAGGACCCCTAGCCCACTGGCTGGGCAAGGGGGCTTGTCAGCAGTAAGGGGGGGCCAGGGCTCCCCCTAACGCTTGCCCCACTGCCGCAGCGGCAGGACGGTCAGGGGGAGCCACAGCTCCCCAGTCAGCTTTTCTGGCTCCCGCGACAGCAGGGCAAGCAGGTTGGGGAGCCGCAGTACCCACTGGCTCCCGGCTTGCAGCCAGAGCAAGAAAAGCCGGTGGGGCAGCCGCGGTCTCCCGTGACTGCCCCGCTGCCACAGCAGTGGGGCAAGTGGTTGGGGAAGCTCCGGCTCCTGGCTCTGTCCCACCGCCTTGGCTCAGGGCAGCTGTGGGGCGGGCAGGAGTCCGGGCTCCGGACTCTGCCTCGCTGCCTTGGCACAGGGTGGCTGCAGCCCCGGCGGGGTGACTGGAGCCGAATCGGCTCTGCCCCCCGTCCCCGCCCCACTGCTGGGTACGTGGGCAGAGACGGTGCCACAGCCCCTGCTGGCCCGGACACCATGTGCCCAGCCTGGGCGCGGGGGCAGAGCCGGCAGCACGTGCCCGGGTTGCTCCTCTGCTGAATTGAAATAGCATGTCCACGCACAGGGCATGTCATTTCGATTGGAGGGGCTTTCTTATTTTGAATTATTTTTTTTAATTCGAAATAAGTCATTTCAAAATAAGGGTTTTATTTCAAAATAAGTCATTTTGAAATGACTTATTTCAAAATAAAACTTTGCATGTGGACATAGCTTATCAGTCTACAGTAAGATCCTCAAGGAAGGGAATATGTCTCTGAAATTCTGTGCACAGATGAAAACAAAGCAGCAAACATTAATTAAATAATAATAAAATAAATAATAATGATAAATAATAAAATACAACTTCATATAGTGAATGGTGCTTTAAAGAAATGAAAGAATGGTAGCTCCTGAGACCACAGACTAACAAAGCATAGCCACAAATGATACCAAAGGGGAGAAAAAATAGGGAGAAAAGTACAACAAATAGAAGACTTAACTGTTTTTCAAGTTTTTGTCCTGCTGAATTAAAAGGCTAGATTTCCATTAAATGCAATAGGAGCAGGAATTAGTTCCAAGAGTTTATACTTACTGTGTTGTCTATGGCCTTGTTTAAGTAATATTAGAAAAATACTCCCATTGCTACCACTGATTCAGTTGCATCAGCATTAACACCAGGGTGGGGAGACCCCTAGGGTTCATTTAACACTAGAAAGTCAACACAGCTGGGATGTCAAGTTCCAAAGGGGTAGCTATGTTCATTTAGTCCAGCAAAACAAAGTGTCTGCTGGCACTTTTCCCATGAAAGCTCATGAGATAAGTACATTTGTTAGACTTTACAAGTGCCACCAGACAATTTGTTTTACAGGTAGGATGTGAAGGTGAAATGCAACAGCTGTTCCTGGCTAAATCCATGGCTATATCTACACTGAAGGCTTAAGTCAATTCAGCCAGGCTTAAGTTGACTTAAGCAACTCCAGGGCCACATCTGGAGTTCATTACGTCACTTAGGCACTTGCTTAAGTCAACTTAATAACTCTCACCCTTAAAGTCGAATTTAAGGGTTAAGTCAACTTTATTAAGTTGACTTAAAAAAATTTGGCCATTAAAGTCGAGTTAATAAAGTTGAATAAAGTTGACTTTAAATGGGTCCCTTGGCTTAAGTCAACTATATAAAGTACACTTAAAGATATGGGGACTCTCTAAGTTGACTTAATAAAGTCAACTTTAAGTCAGCCTTATGTCAATTTAACTGAGCCATCTAGTGTAGACACAGCCCATGTTAGTGGATTCAGAAACAAAGCATGATTGTTCCTGACACTTAGGTCTACATTTAAAATTTAGATTGACCTACTCGTGTTGAGAGGTGTGAAAAATTCACAGTAGAGTGCTGAAGTTAAAGTTGATCTAACCCTTGATTTAGACGGACCTAGGTCCACTGACTTAGCTACTGCTGCTCGGAGAAGTGGACTAACTGCAGTTACAGAAAAAAGCTATTCCGCCACTGTAGTGTAGACATGGCTTGAGAGTGATCACACTATCCCTGAACAGATCCTCTAGCTGTCTTTGAATAACTCCATGTATAGGCAAAGCCTAAGTGTTGAGATTCAGGTTTTATACAACATATTTAAATAAATCAAAAAAGAGAGAAATAAAAAATTCCCCAGAGGAAGGTTTCTGAGCAGGCTTGCATCTCCAAAATGTCATAATACAGAAGGGAAAAATAATAGCTAAGCCTTCTGTAAATCTTTAATTACACGGAGAGTCACACTGAGGTAACTGGACTATGTGTGAGAATTAAGTTGAAGTAAGGTTTTGCAACCGAAATCAGCAGAAACAAGGTATGTTCATTTATTGAATCAAAAAGAACAATCTAGTTTTTCCACTAGCAAGTTTTGGAGTCACTGTAATATTTAGGTCCTGATCCTGCAATGAACTGTGTGTGGGCAAATCTTTGACTCATGCAGAGTTCACTGGAGAATCAAAGTAATAAATTTCCTCTGTTTCAGCCATTCATGTCACTTTTATACCCCCTCTGTGAAGGGCACTATAACTTACTTTTAGAACACTGTTTTGGTGTACATAATATGTGTAGTAAGTTGATTTTTTAAACTAACTTTTACCCATAATTTGGATATGCCAGGCTTCTATGAAATCTGCTAGACACCTAGGGGCCAACCCAAAAACTCAGGCACCACAGGTATCCAGCAGAGAAGGGTCCTGCTAAAAAAAAAAAAGGCTGCTGCCAGGGGCTCTTTCTGTGGCACAGGGGAGAGATGGCAGTGCTGTTTCTCTCCCCTGCCCCCCTCCTCCCAGTGCCACAGAAAGAGATGGCAGCACTGGCTTTTTGTCAACAGTGTGTGGGGGGGTGTTCTTAGCATGCTGCGCTTCCCATGATAAGAACTCCCTCCCACCACTGAAAAAAAGGAGCTGATGGCAGCTCGGGGGGCGGGAGGGAGGAGGGAGAGACTGCAGCACTAGAGGGATACCAATGCCATCTTTCCCTCTTCCCCCTGTGCCGCCAAATAGCCACTGGCAGCAACAGCTTTTTTTCAATGGCAGGTATGTGGGGAGGCGGTGGGGATCTTAAGCATGTTCTGCTGGCTGCCAGAAAGCACTATAGAGGCTTTTTGGCAGTGGGAGTCTGGCGTGCTCTGTGTGGTGGTGGTATGGGGGTCCTTTGCCCTGGCACTCTTAGATGCCAGGGGCAAAATCCTAGGTGCCATGGCGACCTGGCATCTAGCATATGCTTAAAATTATATGAAAGGAAAAGCTGACAGATGAGACATACTTTTTGGGCTTCTGTAATTAAGGAAGTTAGAATTTAAGCAATGAAAGCTGGCAAGAAAGTTGCTCCCTAACATAAATTTTAATATTTGTGGTGCACAAGGGGACCTAAAATGATAAAGAAAAAAATAGAAAAGAATGCCCTTACTTTAAATAAAAATGTATTTATTAAGCTAAGCTAAAAATGAACTGAAAAATGTAAAAAGCTGTTCCACCTTGTTTTTAATCTACTCATCTTTGGTATTTGTGAAGTACCAATCACAGTTGTATCTGGCATTTTTCTGGTGGCCCTATCATTTTCTATAGAAAATAAATACTGTAAATGTTTAGCCTTACAATTGTGAAGAAAACTTGTTGCATGTGAACCACTGTGCTTCTCTTTTCCTGTGTCTGGAGACAACCTGAAACAGTAGATTGTAGAGATGTCCATACCCCATTCATTTAAACTCTTTGGGGCAGGGAACTTTTTGCGTGGGAACCACTGTGCTTCTCTTTTGCCGTGTCTGGAGACAACCTGAAACAATAGATTGTAGAGATGTGTATACCCCATTCATTTAAACTGTTTGGGGCAGGGACTATCTTGTACAGCTCTGCCATAGGTTTCGATGTCACGTTAACCCATGTTAAAGTCTGCACCACCTAGGCTAGGGGTCTCAAACTCAAATCACCATGAGGGCCACATAAGGACTAGTAAGTTAGCTCAAGGGCCGCACCATGCTTGAGGACTAGTATGGTAGATCAAGGGCTGTACCACTGAAACCTTTTCATACAATGATATTGCAAATATCGATAGTGATAGTGTTGTGGGCTGCAAGGAATAACTTTACGGGCCGCTGTGGCCCTTGGGCTGTGTGTTTGAGACCTCTGGTCTAGGGGCTTTGATACAGATGGCATTAACAGTTGTTCCAGAAGAATTCCATTGCCCAGGCCTAGTCTAGACTACAAATTCACACCAGCATAGTTATGCTGGATAGGAGTGTAAAAAATCATAACCCTAGGGCCTAACCAATATAGCCCTACTACAAACCTCTAGTCCAGTGTAAACCCAATTATGACAGGACCTTTCTGTCAACACAGCTAATGTTGTTCAGGGAAGTGAGACTAGGGCTGATCTACACTAGAAATGTCGGTTCCCCGGTTATGTTGCTCAGAGTTATGAAAAATCCACACCATGGTAGATGCAGCTAACCCTATCTAAGCCCTAAACTAGACAGTCTTAGGTCAAAAGAATAACCTGTTTGTTGTTGTAGTATCTATTGCAATATATATATACCCTGCTCTTTACCAGATTATGTAAAATAGACCATCAGAAGATTCTTTTGAAAGGATAAACTGCATCTACCTGGTGTGTGGTGTCATTGTGGTGGGGGGAGGAGTTGGGTTTTTTTTGCCAGCATAGCTATGTCAGTTGGGGGAGGGGTGTGATTCTTCTTCACAATTTGAGATAAACTATGCAAGCAAAATTTGGAAGTGTAGACTTGGCTCATGTGTAAACAGTTGTTAAGGCCAGGTCTGCATCAAAAAAATTTGCCAGGCTGACTGTAGAGGCTGACCTGGTTTTAAAACCCTTGTTTATGAGTTTCTGTATTATCATTCACATATTAAAATAAACTAAGATGTTTAATAAAAGCTATTATATAAGTAGGGAAATACACTTTAAAGAATTCTTTGAAATAGGCTTTGCTATAAGCATTAGGTCTAGAGAGGTGTAGCAGTGAGCACAAACAATTGACAGAAGTTAGCTTGAGTGACTGGTTTGGGTTAAAAGGTCATATGGGGGCTTTTGCAATATGAATCTTGTAATAAATAAGTAAATTACAGAACAAAAATTTGTCTGAAATAACATTTTTAGCAGACATTTTGTATGTGTACTAATGAAGTGAACTGCATTTACACATTAGAAATATTAGGAAAGGTACTGAGGCCTGTGTCAACACTCAGAATTCTACTTATGGTTTTCTGGATAACCCTGCATGAACTGCAGGCTTGAAAAGAATCAATCTCAATGTGATCCCTGGACCTCTGTGAGTGCTCAGGGAAAACATTTAAAATAGGATGTATGCCCAGCCTTTAGTGTGTGCACTGGGATGAGCAGCTGGGAGAAGCTGGAAGTGTTTCATCCCACTGATGTTTTGTACTGACTTTTGTTTCTATCTTCACCAGTCTCAATGATTTTGCATGTTTTCTTTGCATGAATGCTTATACTTGGATTTATTTGGATTAATTCAAGTTTATACGTGTGGCCTACCAACCTCATAATTAATAATAATTGTGAAGTAGTCTTCTAACTAAAAAAACAGTTATTAGTGATTTCTGTAATCTGCACCCCAAAGTAGTCAAAGGCTATAGTCAGCAGACTTCTGCAGGCAAACTCATCTAGCGTGCATGCAGCTTGTGCTGGCAAAAACTGCATTTGTCAGAATATCTTATGCTGGTTCTCTGCCAGCACAGCAATGTTGTAAGGAAAAAAAAAAATCACCCCTCATCAACTTTATTATGTTGGCAGAAGCTTCTAATGTAAACCGGGCCAGAGGCCTTGTTATCACCAGGAAAACAGGTGTTTTTTTAAAACCGTATTTGCTAATAGTTACTGAAAACAATCCCACCCCCCCCCCCACACACACCATTTTCTTAATCTACATATAGGAGTTTTGGAATGTCACAGTAGGTGTTATCTAACCTCTTCTAAAGCACACCTTTATCCTCATGAACACAAAACCTACGTGTCTGTGTAGTGCTTAGTGCAACAGTCTTGGGTGAGCCTCTACTGTAATAAAAATAAATAATAAAATCACCAATGTTTACTGTGATTGAATTCTGCATTTGAATTCTTATTTTGGCTAATTGTTTTAATGCTTTTAACAAACTCATCCAGCAGATGGGCTTTATTCCACATTGTTAGACATCATAAATCAACCACAGAAAAGCCCATTCACCAATCCACCCTTCTAACTAAAATAAGATAGTTCCCTACAGTAGATTTCCTAACTTTTGTCCACTCTACTTTTAAAAACCAAGATACAATGGGGGAAGGGGGGAAATGTTACTTTGTGACAAAGTTTAAATGTTTCAGGGTTTTTTATAAAAGAAATTCTTTTTATTTTACACTAGAACTTCAGGTCTTGCATGTTCTTTAGATCTATGGCTGAAAAACTGACCTGGAGTACAGCAAGATCACTCCTATTGTCTTATTGCAATGACATTTCCTTATGTCCAATTTAATTTACCAGTGGGAGTTTTGATTGTGTAACAATGGCAAGATTGGTTTAATTCAAGTGTATAAACATGTATATTTCTTTGTCAAAAAAATCCCATAAAAAAAAAATACAAATGAGATGCATGGTAAGAACATTAAGATTGTAAAAAAAGGACAGAAGCCAGGAAATTGAAGGCTGATACCATCCTCATTTTACACTGTTGACTTTTTCCTGTTTACAGCCATTTGAGTCAAGGGTGGAGTTTGAGTTACTGGGTTTTGTCTGATTGCATCACAGCGCTGGTTTTATTTAAATATAGATTTTGCATATGTTCTAAATGTATTTCCTGAAAGACGTGTGCTATTTCATCAGGTAATGTCAAAAGCACTCTATTTATACTTTGTGCTCTGAGGGCTAATGGCATGTTAGCACAGTTATAATCTAAAAAGGTTCTGCGGTTGTTGTTCCTCACTCCTTTTCCCCATATACACAAAAGAATGAAACGTCAAAAGATGCTACAAAAGGGTGCAACATAAGAACCTGTTGAGGTCAATGGGAGTACATAGTAGTTTTAAATCCATATGGCAATATTCCCAGGGTGAAACAAATATACTCTGAACTTGTTTACCCTATGTACTTTCCGTATCACTATAAAAATGGAAGCCCCTCGGTCAGTCTCATGTGTTTCCTTTCTGGCACCGGGCTGTGCTGCAGTTAGACGCTGCCTCCTGAGTCCTAGTGCTGGATGTCTTTCATGTCTATATACACTGGGCAGCCCAGCACTCACAGAAACACGCTTCCAGCACTAGGGCCCAGGAGGCAGTTCCCAACTGGCTTTGCTTCTCTCAGAAATCCAGCCTGGCTACAGCCTCCCACCCCACCAAACTTACCCACCCTCCTCCAGCTTTGATGTGGGCAGCAGCCTCCCCATCTATTGTGGGGGGCACCAGATGGACCCTCCCCAACATGGCAGGAGCACAATTCTCTGGGCCTTTCACAGTTTCCTGTGTCTATCCCGCTGCACCTACTGAGGAGCCAGCCCTGTCTTCCTGATCCCCACTGTGCACCGGTCCACACTGCTCCCTAAACGGCATGAACAGTGAGCCTGGGGAACAAGCATCCTCCCACCACTCGCCCACCCCGAGTCAGCTGCCTCCCAGCTCCCACACAGTTGCTGGTGACCTGCCCAGTGCAGGGAACAAAGGAAAGCACACGCTAGTTATTAATAACCAACGGCCACCTGCCAGCAACACCCTCTGCCCCAAGGTGTGTGCAATGCACACGTGTGTTAATGGTAATGCAACACCCTCCCTCAAACAGCAGTGGCAACAAGTGCCACATGTGCATGCCCATGCCCCCCAGCTCACCTTCACCCAGGGTGGCCTTAGAGACAAAGCCCAGCCTCCCAACTTTTTCTGCCCAATCAGATGGTGACAGCTCTCCGTGTTCCCTCTAAGGCAGTGGTTTCCAACTGGTGGGCTACAGACCCCTGGGGGGCCACAGAGTGGCTCAAGGGGATCTGCAGACATCCTGGGAGCTGGGGCTGGATGCTGCCTGGGTCTCCGGTTGCCAGGGAGACCCAGGCTTCTGGCCAGCCAGCAGGAAGCTTCCCCCAGCCTGGGAGTTTTAAAAATTCCCACCCCAAAGCATGCTTAGAGTAGCCTGGGGGGGCAGCCAGGTGTCCCCGGCTCCAATGGCCAGGTGGAGGGGAAGGAACTGTGGGGGAGGTGTTGAGGATGGGGAGGCAGCCAGGAGGAGGGATGGGGAACAGGCAGGCAGGCAGGAAGGGAAGACGGGGCAGGGGGCCATGGCCACGGCAGCTCCCCAGCTCCGTGCAGGCCACATTCTGCCCTGCACAGGCCACATTCAGAGCGCAGAGGTGGCGCAGACTTTTCTTCCACTCACAAGGGGGTCTCCCACCTTAAAAAGGTTGGGAACCACTGCTCTAAGGTGATGATGCAGCTGTATAAGTTATGGATGCAGCTGAGCAAGTTCCCCGACCTATACTGGGCCCCTTCCCCGCTGCGTGCTGGCTCCCCAAGCATATCCATAACTTGCTCAGCTGTATCATCAGCTTACAGGGAACACTGCTGCCATTTCCATATAATGTCATGAAAAATGGTAATTATAATGATGAAGCATTAAAGTAGCGCAAAGTCATGTGTTTTATTAAGTTATTTAAAAAAAATAACCAAAATGTTTTCTTTTACTGACGTTTTTCATGACCCTTTCATTAATGTTCATGAGACTAAAAAAAGTTAAAATACTAAATTTGCAAATATAAACTTGAAAAGCACCTAAAAAATTAAACAAAAGAAAAGGTGACTTGCTGCTTTTTCATTTTCCACAGCAGCCTGTTTTACAATTTAAAAAAACCCTGTCCTATATTGTTTCTAACCAATTCAGATAGGCCCCTTTATTTGTTTTATTTAATTGGTTCCTGTTAATAATTTTATTCATGGTATACGTTATTTTCCTTCATTTTATTATGGTTTGCTACATTTTTCCCCCCCAATTTAGCCATTTTGTAGGAAGCAACAGTCAAAAAATCAAAGTGCCCAGCACAGGGCACAAAGCCATGACCTTGCGATTAAGGGTTTGTTGTTCTACCAGCCAAACCCTGGAGGCTGCTGTTACAAAACTCTCTAGGAATAACGGAAACTGTATGTTGCACTCCCCCTTGAGTTTTCTGAAGGTCCTTTTGTTCTCTGTGTGCACAGGAGACTCAGCCTCAGGCTAATGGGCTCAAGCCCTGTGTTGGGCATGGTTTTTTGTTTTTTCTTTTTAAAAGCATTCTACTCATAAAAAGTAAAAAGCCAGCCAAAATCACCTATTTTTAGAATGCCTGCTGGATGAAGAACATGAAGGTGAAAAGGAGGACATCCTCCTTTCACCTCACATCTGGTAACCCTAGTCCTGGGCAAGCTGCTTGCTCCCCTCAAAGTGCTTTCCCTGGTGGGCGGGGGGGGCTTCCCCAAGTCCCATAGCTGGGCACCTTCTCTGCGCGCCTTCCGGCCGGCTTCCCAAAATCCCCCGGGCTCCCCTTCTCCCAGCTCCCCGTCCCCAACTCCCTCAGGCCGCTTACTCGGCTGCCAGAGCTGCTCCCACGCAGAACATGCCCCTCACTGCCGCCATTCTTCCGGCTGGCAGGTAGCTGCACCGGGAAGTTTAAAATCTCCCACCCTGAGCATGCTCAGAGGAGATTTTAAACTCCCTGCAACAGCTTCCTGCTGGCTGGAAGAATGTGTGCTCGGGGCCAGCAAGGAGCCACAGCTGCGGGCCCCGCGTGGCAGGCCGTGAGGCATACACTGGGGAGTCAGGGCTGCTATGCGCACGCGCATGCTCGCAGCTTAGAGGGAAGATTGACACCTCCCAAGAAAGTCCTGACTCCTGCTCCCTTGTGATCCAATCACCTCTATCTTTGACCCCCCCCCCGACACCACTGTTATTAAGATGATGAGAAGGACACAGGAGGAAGACTCTACATTACAAAATACCTGGGAGATGCAAGTGGCACCATCCCTTCCTCAGTCTGTTGCACTTCACCCCAGGCCACAACCACAGCAGGGGGATGGGAAAGGGAAGGCTACTGCCCCACTAGGCCCTGCAGCAGCCTCATGGGCCCGGAGAGGTTAATGTGACGGGGGCACCTCTGCTCCCAGAAGGATACACCTGCAGGCAAGCACCCCTGGGGAGTGCCCCCACCATGACAGTTAACTGCACCGGCAGCACAGGACGCATCTGGCACACAAGGTGTGGGGCAGGCTGGTCCCCAGCCACCGGCCCAGCCTGTGCCCCTGTCCTGTGCAAGCCGGACTGGGGACAGCGGGGGTGGGAGGACGGAACAGCAGACCACTTGACAGACACCTGTCACCCGTCTGTGGGGGGAAGGTACCGGTGTTGAGATCACAGGCAGCCCTGGCCTCCTCCTGCCACTGCCCTGCTTGCTGGACTGGGGGTGACGGGCCAGCAGCAAGTGTGAAAAATAAGGACGGGGTGGGGGGGTAACAGGCGCCCTACAAGACAAAGCCCCGACCATCAGGATTGTCCCCAACAATCAGGCCATCTGCTGCCCCTAGTTAGGATCTGTGCAAATGGGGCGCGTGACCTTTGTGCCCTTCGACGGGCAGATCAGACTAGAGGAGCACAATGGTCCCTTCTGGCCTTAAAGGTCCATGATCCATCCCTGCCCCGGCTGCTTTACACTTGTCCCCCCCACAAGTAACCCAGTATCCTGTGCCCGCAGTACACAGGAGATTGCTGCTGTGAGTCACTTACAGTTAAGCTCAGGCCCCTATTACCTCCAGCTCCAGGCTCCTGCAGATTTGCTGGCCCTGGGAAGCAGGGCTGCTTGCGTTTTGCTTTGCCCTTTTTTTAAACTCTGCTCTTCCGAGCTCCAGCTCAACTCAAAACAAAGGAAACCCTGAGAACCATGTGACCTGCCAAAGCCAAAACACATGATGTCAGTGACAGGCCAGCCAGTGAGAGCCCAGCAGCAGTAGGAGTTGGGAGATGTAGTTCAAAGAGACCACAGTGATGCAAACATCCATGTCACGTTTGCCGACCCATTTTAGTCCATGGTCAGAGTTGAAGCTGCTATTTTAAACCATTAGTAAGGGTCTACGTTTCAAGAATATTTGCACAGCTCCAGTAAAATGTAGATACACAGAGCCATGTGCTGGCAGGGTATAATTTACACATAAATTTTCTGAATGGCACAAGAACTGAATATTTTATTGAAGTGAAAATGCAGTCCTTAACTGGCACTTAAAGTAACAAGTTCAGAATGTCACCCTCCAAAAATGAGCCCCCAATCTTGGGGAGTGCAACCATCAGTGCTCACAAAATCTCTTGAGTTATGCCCTTGAGGCCTTTTTCTTTTGTTCAATCTTTTAATGTGGAGGAGGCCTTCAGTAATTTGGCCCTTTCTCTCCATTAAAAGGCCACTGGCTGTGTCAGACATTACATATTGGGAAATGATTGACATGAAGTTTTTAAAACTAGATTTTTTGTTCCATTGTCAATATTTCAATACCGATATACTTGAAAGCAGAAAAACCTAATGAAGAGTAAAGTGGAAACAACAGGCAAAAAGAAAGTGAAAAGCTGAGTGAAAATACTCCCCAGGAGCAATTGATATGTAATGCAAACTAGCAGCATTTCAAAATGATCATTATAGCAGCCTAAATCCAAAGGCTACTCAACATTTTTTACCACTATTATATTAAAAACAAAAACCATATTATATATATTATATTTTACTCCCAGGACAAAAATAAGAATGGACCCTAATTGGGAGTGAATATAATTTTTCACTCTGACAGTCCCACATCTTTTAAATTAAGCGCTGTTTTCTTTTCAGCTGCTATGTTTTGCATCTGATGCCTCTGTGTCTCCCAAAATTTATAAATATACTTCTGGGAGCCTAGTCAATCAATATACATTAGGAAAATGCACACCTGGTGAAGGGAAAAGGCAACGTCTGTGCAACTATCCTCTCATAAATAGACCCCAAAATAGGAAATAGTTAAATATCCAACAACAATGAAAAAGAGAAGATCCTTTCTTCATCTACTCCGGCCATTATTTCTTCCAATTAATCTCTGTTACCCTATATGCACAGTGTTGTTGGTAGGCAGGGGCATCGCTGGCTGGGGGAGGGACCCGGGGCATGTGCCCAGGCCCCGCCCTGGCCCCACAGGCCCCGCCCCTAGCCTGCAGGGCCCGCCTCCTGGCCAGGGCCAGGGCCAGGCTCCACCACATGCGGCTAGGCCCCGCATCCCTGGTCGGGGCCAGGACCGGAAGCGGCCACAGGAGGCTGAGCCCCACATCCCCGGCTGGGGACGGGGCTGGAAGCGGCAGTGGCCGGTGGGGTCCTGCATCCCCGACCGGGATGGGGCTGCAGCCAGCACACGCAGCTGGGCCCTGGATTGCCCGCCGCGGGTGGCCAGGCCCCAGATCCCAGCCAGGGATGGGGCCACCGTGGTCACGGGCAGCCGGGTCCCACATCCCCGGCTAGGTACAGGGCCACCGCGGCCGTGGGCGGCTGGACCCCAGATCCTGAGTGGGGTATGGGGCCACTGAGCTGTGGGCGGCTGGGCCCCGGATCCCCGGCGGGGGACGGGGCCGCTGCAGCCACCAACGTCTGGGCCCTGGATCTCCAGCCGAACTGGGCCAGAGATCCGGGGCACTGGCGCTGGGGTTCAGGGCATGTGCCCCGGGGTGCCCAGCACCAGCAACGCCTCTGTTGGTAGGCTCTAGTTATTTGTGTTTTAACACAAATTTCAGGATATTTCCTCTCCGCTCACTTCAGGAAAAGCTGTAATTTTTGGCAAAGTTGGCTCTAAGCAAAGACAGTATGAGAACACCACTGCTGGATTTGTAAGGCAGCTGAGTGAACAGCTACTTTACTGCCTGAGGAAAACAGGGGCCAGCATGTCACTCAGACCCTCCCTGCCACTGTGTAGAGATGGAGAGAGGCGGAAATAGTATAATCAGGGCCATAACTAGGACGTCTGCTGCCTGGGGCAAGCAGCCTCAAAGGCCCCCCCCCCACCTGGACCCTAATCTGTCCTGGGCCCTGACCTGTGCTGGTGGCAGGCAGCTGGATTGGGCCCCAGTATCCTGGTAAGGCAGGTACCTTCCTTGCTGCTGGCCAGCCGATCGCGACCAGGGCCGGGCAGGGGGTTGTCCTCCCCCGCTGCTGGTTGTCTTCTCCTTTAAACTTCTGCACCCAGGGCTTTGCCCCATTTGCCCCACCCTAATTACAGCCCTTAGCATAATCCCTGGTCATATTTAGGTAATAGTCTCTATGCATGCCCTGTTTTTCAGAATCTGCCATCTCACCTCTACTAGAGTTGGTGAACTAATAACAAGTGAAGGACACAGCAGGACAAGGAAACTTTGTCTTGTAAACAGCTCAATTCTCTGCAGGTTGAAGAAAGCACTAACAAGTGGAGGTGTTGTAATAAATGGGCCTACACACATTTACTTTAATTTACTGTGAGGTCAGCTATGAAAATACGAAAAAGTTCATAAAATGTCATAGACTACAAACACAAATGCTGATGAGAAAAGATGGAAAACAGAGATGGAAAAATGGAGTAAGTTCTAAACTCAAAGGCCTACTGTTAACATTCAAAGATTATCTTAAAATCATGCTTGGTGCAGAAAATGTGGAACCAGAAATCAGTGAGCTAAACCTTGTGTGTCAGAAACCAGGCTTAATCAGTGGACACAATAATGACAGAATGGGCTATTCACCCATCACCTCTTTTTTGGGTCTTTGAACATAGAGACTTCAGGGGAAATATAAGAGCAACAAATGGAAACTGCGGCAATGAACCTCAGGGTATGCCTACGCTTACACTTTAAATTGAAATAATGATGATTATTTTGATTTAAAGTAGTGCACATCTATACCAGCTTTCCTTATTTTGAAAAGAGGAGCTCCTGATTTCGAGTAGCTGTGTTATTTTGATTTAGCTGTTAATTTGATTTAAAACTTTTTGCCTTTCTCCCTCCCCAGGTTCCTTCCTCTTTCTAGATATTCAGTGGGGGACAGGGGCATTGCTAGTGTCTGGCACAGGGGCATGTGCCCCGAGTCCCAGTGCCAGTGCTCCAAATATCTTGCCTGTCCTCTTGCCTCTCCTGGCCCCATCCCTGGCTGGCCATGGTGGTGCATGGCTCTCCTGGCTGGGTATCCAGAGTCTGGCTGGCTGTGAGGGCACCTGCCTCTCCCGGCCTGGGATCTGGACCAGGCTGCCACAGATGTTAATGCCTCACCTGTCCCCATTCCTCGCTGGGTATCGGGGGCCAGGCTGGTAGCAGCAGGAGCCCGGGGCCCCAACTCTGGATTGGGGTCCCAGGTCTTTTGCTTGGGCAATGATGCTCCTGGCAGGGTCATGGCCCTTCTTGGGGGTCATCTTGCCACACCTCCCATGGTGCTCCTCTCTTAAATCAAACTAGCAAGTCCTGTCCACCAACCTGGTAGTTCAATTTGGGTTTCTAGTGGGGACATGTTAAATTGATTTAACTTAAATTGATTTAATAGTTTTTATTTCGATTCAGTTAGATTGATTTAAGATAAAACACTTTAACAATCGAAGTGTAGACATAGCTTCATTGTGTCATAGGCCCCTGTACCTTCATTTTAATCCTGTGGGATGTCCTGACCAGACCAGGACAGACAGAGGTATCAAGATGGCAACACCACCCCTAGCAGCTACAGCTGAACCTCAGCCACCACCTGAGGAGAAATGGTATTGGACTTTAACAGCACCAGCTCCAGCTCATCTGAACTAATGTCTCTTTTCCCCCAAAAAAACAGTTATTACCATCTTTGATACCATCCAAGATCCTCTCAAACTAGGAGGCTTTTCCTTGTAAAAACTCTATCTAGTTGAAGAGAAAGAAAACAAGAAATTTTGGGAAAATGAATGCCTTACTTCAGGGGTGTCGCTGGCGCTGGGCACATGGTGCATGTGCCCTGAATCACGGCGCCAGTGCCCCAGGTCTGGCGGCCTCCCCTCCCCCAGTCTCTGGCCCAATCGGGCCGGAGATCCGGGACACAGCCGCCCATGGCCACGGCAGCCCCGTCCCCAGCTGGGGATCCATGGTTCAGCTGCCTGAGGCCGCAGAAGCCACTCCTGGCCCCGTCCCCAGCCGGGGATCCAGGGCCCAGCCGCCCACGGCCACGGCAGGCCCTTCCCCAGCTGAGGATCCAGGGCTCAGCCACCTGTGGCCGCGGAGGCCGCTCCTGGCCCTGGCCCTGGCCCCGGCCCCAGCCGGGGATCCAGGGCTCAGCTGCCCACAGCAGCACCAGCCGCTTCAGTCCCATCCCCGGCCGGGGATCTGGGACCCAGCTCCCCGCGGCCATTCCCGGCCCCGTCCCAGGCCAGGGATGCTGGGCCCAGCCCCAGCCCCGGCTGGGGATGTGGGGCCCAGCCACCCGTGGCGACATGCAACGGCTTCCGGCCCTGTCCTTGGCCAGGGGGCGTGGCCTGTGGGCTGGGGCAGTGGCCTGGGCCAGTGCCCCGGGTCCCTTCCCGGGGCAGCGACACCCCTGCCTTACTTAATACTTTACATTTCAAATGCCTTAACTGCATTTCCTTCTTCTCCATATTGTTAATAAAAGGTTAAAAGGATTTTTAATGGTGTGCTTGCCATGGAATTAAGCAGGTTGAAGTCTCTGTACACCAAACCTCATTTAAAATTGTTTAATGATGGGTCATGACTGGATTATGTTAACACCTTTGGCCTGCTTCTTCCATCTAAACTAATACAACAGGGAAAACATCTTTATATAACACATGGAGATGCAGAGTGACAAGGGGACAGGATGACATCTTTCTTTTGCCCTTTGCTTCAGTGGGGGAGAGAGAGAGAGAGGAGCAATGTGGATTCTTCTCAACAGTCAGGAGTAGAAGGAGTTTGAATTTAGACTGAACCATAGCAGATCTGATGATGCTTCCCCCTAAGTTCAAAATCACTGGACACTGTATCTGCTTGCACAGAAGTAAAAAGGCCTGAATATTCCCTTACTAACTTCTCATTCTCCCCAGTTTTCTCTACATTCTACCTGCCAGATATCAATAACAATTTTTTATAGCAGAAAAATAATATCTTAATTTTCAGTGAACTTCTTGACTTGTTTAATTGGTAGCCTGCTTAGAGTCTCTGTTCCCCTTCCCTGCCTCATTGTGCTCTCCTGGGGAGACACATCCAGCTTTGCAGTATTCCCACCACTCTCTCACTACACAGCTGTGGGGAAAGGGCTCTAGTGACAGAATGTTTCTTTACCCTGCAAGTGTTCCCAAGCAGCAATATTTCTTGTTGTGCCATCCGGAGGAGCAGTAGCTCCCAGGCCTCAGGGGCACTCCGATGGGTTGCATGTGAGTCAAATATACCCATCTGGGACTGTATTGGCCAAAGAACCATCACCTCTTCCTAGAGCTCAGGCAAAAAAACCCCAAAAAACATAAAACATGAACTAAAGAGGCAATTGCTAAAAATAACTACAAAATGGTGTTACTTAAAATAAATGGTTTTAATTTAAATCTTAAAACTATTAAGACCTTTAAACATTTCCCTGCCACATTCCCAGTGAAACTGACCACTGAGTTTTCATTCTCCAATCAGGGAAGCAAAAAGAACCCACGCAATACAGACAGTGAATAGTAAAGGACTTAGCTAACAGACTGATCTGGTATAAACTGACATAGGCCCACTGACATCAACAGAATTACATCAAATTACATGAGCTGAGGATCTGACTGTATTTTAATAACTATTTTAATAAGCTGAGGTATTAAGAAGAAAGGTAATTTTCATTCAATGACCTCAAATGAATTCTTCTTCAAGCCCTGCTCACACCATTCAGTTACAGGCATCTATGTGCTGCAGTGCACACTAATCTGGAAAGTCTTTTAGCCTTAGCCTGTCAGGCCAGGGTCAGTGGCCAACACCCCATCCATACTGTGACCATGGCTATATATGTGACCCCGACCCTGACCCTCCCAGGTCTTTTTTTCCACCCTCAGTGATGGTACTGGAACAGCCCGCCCTTGCTGTTGAGCAAGTGCCTGTCTTCTTTGTTTACTGTTCTATTGTTTTACAATTTGATGTGCCAGGATTTAAACCCTGCACAGTCTGCTGCAAGGTATTCCTGATTGACGATCCCCACGAGAGATTCTTCTCATGCCTGGGTGAGTCACACCAAGTGAATAAATGTCCCATATGCAAGTCCTTCAAGTGGAGGATGCGCAAAGACAGTGAAGACTCCACAATATCACCTAAGACTGGGGTGCGCAACCAGCAGTGGATATGCCCAATGCACCTGAGGACTCACTGGCCCTGTGTGCCAGATCAGCACCAGAAAAAACCCCACACCACTCTCCAGCTATTAGTAAAAAGGCGTGATTAGTCTCTGACTTGGCACTGCCTCAGAGCCATGCCACTTCACCGTCCTCAGCAAAAGGATTTGGAGCACATTCCCATCCCTTTGATGCCAGAGGTATTTGCAGTGGCAAAAGTCCTGTCCCCTCTGCCGTCCCAGCACTGCACAGGTTGGAACAGTCAAAAGGGAAAACAGCCCTCTCGGCCAAGGAATGGACCTCCACAACAGGGCTGGTACCAGCATCAGGATCAATGATGGATTCCTCCCTGGCACCGGAGAATGGCACTGCCCCAGGACTGGAGCAAGAGACTGCAGACAGGTACCTCTCTTCACCCAAATCCCTACATGAACCCTTGGTACCGAGCTTGCAAGGGTCCAGACGGGCAAGATTGACTTCTGTTTCCTTGGCTCCATCCAACAATGAGCCCCGGCACCACTGGTCCCCATCATCCCCAGCGCTGACTCCGGTGGGGGAGAAGCCTGTGGGTAAGCAGCACCATAAGCGCTCCCCAACTCTGAGATGATTTGCTCCCTGGGACCCAAGCGTGAATGCCCGCAGCACCAGCCACATCATCGCTGCCCCCATCGGCACCAGCAGGAACACGGAGTAGACTCCAGAGTAGCCAATACAATGATAGCAGCCCCCGAAAGGGAAGAGGCCACTCCAGGGCTTGCTGTGAATTGACACCGCGCTCATTCCAGGAGTGGTTGAGCAGATGGTTGAACTACCCTTTACAGAATGAGCCTGCATCACCGCAACCATCAGCACCACTGTCAACCAGGAGCCCTTGTTTCTCGGAGGCCTCAGATGATGAACCTGACTCCGGCAACACATGGTACCATAGATCACGGGTCCCTTCATCTTCTTCCCTGGATGAAGTGACCTATCAATGACCCCTGGCATACAGGGACAATCCTCATGTGCAGCAGGATCTGCTGAGGTGCATGTCAGCAAACTTGAACTTGGATCTTGGGGTTGTCAAGGAAGAATTCAACCCCCTCTTTGTCACAGGTGATGTCGCCCCACCCACTAAGGTTTCAGTTCCCCTGCATGAAGGGGTTTATAGTATTGCAAAGGCCCAGTGGCAAACCCATCTTCAGTCCCCCTGTGCCCAGAGCTGTGGACCGGAGTTACCACATCCCGGCTGACAGGTTCACTTCCTTTTCAGCCATCCCACTCCAGGTTCTCTGGTAGTGGATGCTGTCAACCATAGGGAGAGGCAGGGCCAACCAAGCTCCACTCCCAAAAATAAGGAGGCAAACAAGAATGGCACTAGCATTTCTGGTGCCCCCCTGCAAGTGCAGCAGACGCCAGCACGGACAAGTGACATCAGACCGCAGCGCAATGGTGCGCTCCCCATTTTGGCGCCCCTCAAACGTTGGCGGCCCCCTGCAATCCTTACCAGGCTTACCGCATTGTGCTGGCCCTGGAGGCAAAGAAACTTGACAGCATGTCCCAGTGGGTGCCCAAACTAGAGCCATCTTAACCTGAACCAAACCCAAAAGAAATTTGAAATAAATAAAGCATTAAGGGCTAAGCCACAGGGCTCATTTGACCCACACAGATGAAGGGAGGCAGCTGCATTTGCATCCTGCACTCTGAGGGTATGGGGATCTGAGGCTGCATTAACTTTTCTGTGCTCCTTTCCTCTTACTAGCGTGCGAGTGAATACTGCAGGGAGAAAGCTTCTGCCAGGAATATTGGGGGGAAAGGGGGTCAGGGATGAGGGGAACTCACTATCAGACTGCACAATCTGAGAAAAACTACACGGGGGATCTGCATAGTTTCCTTCCTCCCCAACCAAGTCCCACCTGTGGATTCTTCCATGGGCTAAACACAGTGCACAAAGCAATATTCAAAAGACAAGTGTTTATTAGATACACTGAATTTTTAAAAATTTTTTGCAAGAAATACATTTAAATATAACAAGTAAATGTTACTGAAATTCTGTGCTACGTTATGAAAAAGGCATCTCCTTCCTTTGCAAACATACACTGAAGATCCCTAAAACTGGCTTTGTGCAAGGCAGTATTCAGTTGACTCAAGTATGTGTTAAGTGATCTGCACTTTTCAGATCTGATTTGTGCTGTATCAATTTGTTCCTGAAAATGACATTAGCTCTTGGTAGAACAAGATGTTTTAATGTTCTGTACATAAGAGAACTGGCCAAAACCCCAAATCACCACCAACAAACTGCTTCCAAAAAGAAAAAAAAAACAAACCATGACCCTTGGTGAGGAGAGTGTATTTGATGTTTAGTGGGTGTATTCTTTTTCATTATGTAGCCTAGAACTTTTATCCCAAGGTTATTTTAATTGATGAGTAAAGAATGGCCCAAGACAAACTGATAAAGGAAAATCCTTATCAAAAGGACCTTTAGAACAACTTTTAGATAAAAGAAATGCAAGTGTTTGTGACCCGGGCCTCCTGGGATAATCTTCTGAATGTGCCAAAATCAGGGCAAGCTGCAAAAGCAGGGGCCAAACCCCTAAAACACTGATGGCTGGTACTTAAACCAGTCTCCCAGTCAGTAAGAAAACATGCTTCTGATTCCTCACTCTGGTCATCACCAAGCATAACAAAACAGAAACAGCCCCCTTATTGCACATCAGCTCCTCCAGTCTCCACCTAGCCACTGGGTCTCCTTAAGAAATAAGTTCTCCTGACCCCAAAAGGCCAGCCACATGACCCAGAACAGCATAGGCCTGGATCTTACCCAAAATACCACGCTGCCACCAGTCGTTTAGTAACTACAACTAAAGGTTTAATATAAAAGGAAAACAAACAAAATATGAGAGATGTAAAGGGTCAAAGTGAATCACATACATACAAATGATTTAGAGTCCACAGAAAACAAATCCTTGAAGATCCTGTAGTTTGCAGGTTAGTCCCACTCCTCTGGTGTGCACCCAGCAGCAGCAGCAGCTGGGTGGGTCTGAGTCCTTTGTTCAGTCCCAGAAGAACAGTTCCAGAGGGGGCTGTTGGTTGCAGACAGATTGAAGACTAAAGACAAAATGGAGATGGGTCCCCTGCCTTTTATCTCAGAGTGCTTGCCAGATCAAAATGGAGGTGGGCCACATGGTCAGTCTAAGTAACTGGTCAAACAGGTTTCTTCTTGGGCCCCCTGCAGATGGGAGCCCCCCTGATCAAGAGGAACAATAGTTTTTCAGACACCCAGTCTGGGATTGCGTCAGCTCAAACAACTGGAACACACATAAAATGAATAAGATTCCTAATACAAATATGATACCTACATATAAATCATATAATCATTCTTAGCAAATTACAGCCTTTCTATTGATACTGAACATGGCATATCACATATAGATTACTGTAAATATGAAATATTAATATGAAAAATAATCATAAACAGTCCCCTAGACACAGACAGTGTCACAGTATTAATTTAACTATAGAGTAGGAATTATAGACAGGACACAGTAGGGAATAGTTAAGTAATAAGTGTAGCATTCAGCGGAGAACAGCAATAGGTAGTCAGGATCATGCCCATACCTCATTATACTCCCCAGGATCGTGTCCATACCTCAATTTACTCCCTGGATCATGCCCACACCTCAGTTTACTCCTCTGACCAAATATGGGCATGATTTTGACTCATCCGCCTCACCCCCGCCTGTTCAGGCTGGTAAGCATGAGTCATTGACCAAATAAAGGCAGAAGGTCACAGTTAGACCTTTAGGAGGTTATAAAAAGGGAGATCTTTGCTGGGGAAACTTTGTGAAACATTGGCACTCTGTCAGCCTGCACCAATGCTGCACCCAGAGAAAGAGACCTCATGGCCGTGAAGCTCTGACACCCAGCCATGCAGCATGAAGCTGCCCTCTAAAGGGAAGAAATATAGCTCCGCTGATACTATAGTGGAGAACTCTGTTGGACCAAAGGAGCCACCATAGCCCAGTTGCTGAGGGAGCTCCAGAGGAACAGCAACCCCTGCTAGAAAGAGAGAGAAGGAAACTGCAGGCTTAGTGGAGTTTCAACAAGTCTTTCCGTTTATTTTTGATAAGAGACTAAGGAGGTTCTGGGATGGTAACTATCTCATTCTAACAGTGTAAAGAGCAGACTGCCAGAAACTGCAGCCTGCCCGAAGAAACAGCGAAATGGAAGCAGCAGAATGCAGGCTGGAAGAGCAGCGGAGTGGAGTGCAGGCCACTACCTGAGAAGCCACTGAGAGGACCCGATTCTGCCTGGACCAGCCTACTACATCTCAAGAAAGGCACTGGTTTTGCTGAGGGATCTGGACAATTCAGCTGAGTCCCGACTTATATGTCTAGATTCTGAGGTGAACCTTTGCCTCTGACAGAGCAGTATAAGGATACAAATAGACAATTCAGAGGGATCTGTAAGGTGCTGTAAGTAAAACAGTGCCTGTGGCATGCCTGCTAATAAAGCTGGGTGAGTGCAGTATGACTGAGAAAAGCCTATCTTCACCCATTCCACAAGTGACTGGCCCCCACTAGTTGAATGCTACATAGGATGTTAAGTATTTAGGGTTTTATTAGGATTATTGTAATTGTTAATGTATTTATTGTGAGTAATAAGTGAACTGTTAAGATTTTAATTGTGTTCCTGTAACTTTTAAGTATTGTAACCCAGTAGCAGCATTCCATTTACCTGTCATCTTGCGTAATGTTCACTGTGATGTAGAGTTATTGTTAGAATGCATGTTTTTAGTTCTTGAATCTCATTGTGATTTTGTAAGATGTAAATAAATGTTAACACTTGTTTTCTAAGAATTCATTGCTCTAAGTCTGTTCTTGATTGGCGGACTGTTGCCGTATTTTTCACTGGGGTTGCTTACCCATTTAGGCAAGCAAACCCTATTTTATCCCAGAATAGATGGTATTAATGTCTCTTTAAGAGAGTAAAAAGTCACCTGATTTGAGTTCTTGGGTAACAACTGGAGAGGTAATTCCTATTAATGGAACTCAAAGTTGTTATGTTGATTTGAACTGAACTTAGAACAGAGCTCTATGGCAGGTGCTCACACAAATGCAATGGATACTAATACAATATATTCAAGTCTCTTGGTTTCACTTATTGCCGTGCTGCATATAGTTGCTTCATACAACATTTCAGAGAGAAAAAGGCTATTGTTGTAAACAAGGTATTTCTGACAGAGGAGCCAATATCCTGAACTATGATACTAACAAAAACAAGAGAGGTACTGAACATATTAAGGACAGTTGGCTAAAATAGTTACATTACTCTCGTTTGTCACAGGGGGATTTCTGGAAACAGAAAACAGAACAGAAAAGGCACATTGAGTACCTCCCCCCCCAATTAAATTCCCCACTGGTTTTTAAAACACAAAGTTTACATAGTCTGCATAAACTGATTTAATTTCTCTTTGAGACAATGTATGCAGAGATTGCTTTAATTGACTAGGACATTACTGTTCTGGGTAATAAAACTGACATTCACAAAAGATATTCATGCGGGAGGAACAATGCAAGCTCTTACTGAGAGTAGATGTAATATTAGTGAGTTCAAGGCACACGCATTTTTGCAACATTAAACACGTTCTTTTCTTTAGAACCATTGGAAGAAAGGAAGGTGCACTTACATACTTACCACCATCATGTAAGTACAGCTACATGCACTATAAAGTGGCTTTAAATATTTAAAATTTTCATAGCAGATCATCAAAAGCACTATCATAAGATGATCAGAAAATCTAATCGCATACATAATAATACACACACACACACACACACACACACACACACACACACACACACACA
>ML682006.1:26842954-26892519 GCA_007922195.1 Podocnemis expansa
ACACACACACACACACACACACACACACACACACACACACACACACACAAAATCATTAAAAATATTGACAGGAGCATTATGATACAATGAGAATTTCCTGTAAATAAAATGCAGGCAATGTTATCTACATACTCCTAAGTTACCTGGACTCTTGTACATAGCATCAGGTTTTCATAACCGATGTTATGTGTTGTCAGTGCTTTAAGAACTCTTGCGACTGACAAATCTGACCTGAAGGATCACATGGGAGGTTAGCTACTATATTTGCAATAGTAGTGATTGAATCTACACATTGAGAAAAAGCTAAACATGCAGTAGACTTTTACTGAGGCTACCTGAAGTCTAGACTAAAAAATAATCATTAAAATAAATTTCTATGCTAGACATGCAAATATCAATATCTGGCTCCATGCCAGATGGCAAAGTTCTGCATGAAATTACTCCCTGCCTAACAGAGTCTATTTCAGTACTTAGGACTCAAGTTTTTTTTAAATGGGGCACACAAATAAATTTAATCTGTACCTTCTCATTGGCAAAAGAAAGCAAATTCACATGAAAACATTGCCTGGCTTCTGAGTGACAAAGATTAGCAAGTTTCATAATTCTCTTGAATTGGCTATTGCCATCTTCAACAATAAAGAAAACCTTTTCCAAATGGGCCAAGTAAGAAAACTGAGTCACTGTCTCTCCTGAGCTTCTTCACTAGAAGTACTTGACCACAAACATACCAACACAGGCTTCTCTTTCTCTGCAGCTGAAGTCAATGAGTTGCTAAATGCATTTTTTGCTTAAAAGCTGAAGTGCTCAATGCATTTTTTGCTTAAAAGCTGAAGTGCTCAATGCATTTTTTGCTTCAGTTTTCACAGGCAGGGTCAGCTCCCAGCCCACTACCATGGGTGTGGCAGCTTTGAGAGAAGAGAGGCCCTTGGTGACGGAAGGTCAGGTTAGGGACTGCTTAAAGAAGCTGGATGTGCACAAGTCCATGGGGCCAGATGAACTGCATCCAAGGGTGCTAAGGGAATTGGCTGATGAGATAGCAGCACCGCTGGCCATTATCTTTCAAAACTCATGGAGAATGGGGGAGGTGCCAGAGGACTGGAAAAAAGCAAATGTAGTGCCTATTTTCAAGAAAGGGAAAAAGGAGGATCCAGGGAATTACAGACCAGTCAGCCTCACCTCAATCCCTGGAAAAATTATGGAGCAGATGCTCAAAGAATCCATCCTCAAACACTTAGAGGAAAATAAAGTGATCAGGAACAGTCAGCATGGATTTACCAAGGGTAAATCATGCCTGACCAATCTCATCTCCTATGATCAGATGACTGGTTTTCTGGATACAGGAAGAACGATTGATGTGATATACCTTGATTTTAGCAAGGCTTTTGATACAGTTTCCCACAGCATTCTCACTGGCAAATTAAGGAAGTATGGGTTGGATAGGTGGACTATAAGGTGGATAGAAAACTGGCTAGATCAATGGTTTCAGCATGTAGGAATCAATGGTTCCATGTCTAGCTGGCAACCAGTCATGAGTGGTGTGCCCCAGGGGTCGGTCCTGGGACCGGTTCTCTTCAACATTTTCATCAATGATCTGGATGATGGAATAGACTGCACTCTCAGTAAGTTTGCGGATGACACCAAGCTGGGGGGACCAGTAGACACGTTGGGGGGCAAGGACAGGATTCAGGGAGACCTAGATAAATTGGAACAGTGGGCCAACAGAAATCTTATGAGGTTCAATAAGGACAAGTGTAAAATCCTGCACGTGGGACGGAAAAACCCCATGCACTGCTACAGGCTGGGAAACATTCAGCTAAGGAGCAGCAGTGTAGAAAAGGACCTGGGGGTCATGGTGGATGGGAAGCTGGATATGAGTCAGCAGTGTGCTCTTGCTGCCAAAAAGGCCACTGGCATACTGGGCTGCATCAAAAGAAGTATTACCAGCAGATCAAGGGATGTGATCATTCCCCTCTATTCTGCACTGGTAAGGCCACATCTAGAATACTGTGTTCAGTTTTGGGCTCCCCGCTACAAAAAGGACAGGGACATGCTAGAGAGAGTTCAGAGGAGGGCAACCAAAATGATTAAAGGGCTGGAGCACAAGCCCTATGAGGAAAGACTGAAGCCATTATGCTTATTTAGTCTGCAGAAGAGAAGATTGAGGGGGGATTTGATAGCAACCTTCAACTACTTGAAGGGATGCTCTAAGGAAGATGGAGCTCGACTGTTCTCAGTAATAACAGAGGACAGAACAAGGAGCAATGGTCTCAAGTTGCGGTTAGGGAGGTCAAGGCTGGATATTAGAAAAAACTTTTTTACTAGGCGAGTGGTGAAGCATTGGAATAAGCTGCCGACGGAGGTGGTGAAATCTCCATCTTTGGAGGTGTTTAAGGCCCGGCTGGACAAAACCATGACTGGGATGGTTTAGTGGGAGTGGTCCTGCCTCTGGCAGGGGGTTGGACTAGATGACCTATGAGGTCCCTTCCAACCCTATCATTCTATGATTCTATGATTTTTGTCAGATGAGTGTCAGCAGCTGAGATCATGAAATGTAAGAGTATCCAGATAGCAATGGTTAGAGTGACCTCAGCCACCAGAGGAACGCACTGGGATTTCATCTGTTACCTCCCCCACCCATCTGTTCAGGTTCTTTCTATTCATCTTCTTCTGAACTGGAAAGAGTGAGTTTACAACTTCATCACCTCTCATTTGTGATAGAGAACAATGAAGCTCTAGTGCACTATTGATTTGCTCTGGAGGAGGAAAGTCTTAAATTTTAAGAAACTCATTATTTCTTGTCATGTGTCCTTAGTCCTTATCAGTGTGAACAAGATAACCAGACTAACCTGATGACCTTGGTGAATTAACATAAGCGGCCATATCAACATCTCCTAAGATAAAGTTCTGTGCACTATGCCAGGGGTTGGCAACCCCAGGGAAAAAGAGCCATTTCTCCCCCCCCCCCCAACAACTGTGTGAGCCAGAGCTGGTGCAGTGGTCATGCCGCGGCCCCTAGTGCTGGTGGGGGGTGGTGGTGTGGGCAGCATGCGGTCCCTCCGTCCCTTCCTCCTTTCCTCTGCTGGCAGGGCAGAGCAGAGAGTCCCCACCTACCATTCATCCATCCATCCCATGAGCAGCTGGCGGGAAGCTGCCCCTTCTGGAGGCAGGTGTCCTGGAATGGCCCCTCCATGGAGTTCAGGCCTCTTTGAGTTGGCCATCCAAGGGCTGAACGGAGGCTGCCTTGTCCCCAGGCCCTGAATCAGGCCTGTACAGCCCTGGTATCACTGGGTCAAAGCAGCCTGAACTCCATGGTGGGGCCATTTCAGGGCTCTGAGCCTGCAAGGCACAGCTCCCTCCCATCCTCGAGCAAGAGGGCCGGCTGGAGGTAGGCGGGGACTCTCTGCTCTGCCCTGCCAGCAGAGGGAGGGATGGAGGGAGCACGCACCTCCCCCCACACCAGTGCTAGCGTCTGCTGCATGGCCGCTGGGCCACTACCGGCTCATGTGGTTGAGGGGGGCGGTGGACAGTTGATGCTGGCACCCTGAATGTGAGGGCCTTCCCCAGCCAGGAGTCCCCAGAGCACACCTGGCTCCCTGGAGGAGACTGCCAGGGAGCCAGAAGGGGACGCTCAGTGAGCCTGCATTGCCAATCCCCAGTCTAGTAGGACACACAAGATCCATCAAGTGGATCTGCATCACTGTGAAAGTCTTAATCTTTGAATGCTTTTGTTCCCAAATGACATGTCTTCAAGAACAAGTGACCCAGGAATTTGGCTCCATGAATAAGATACCTTTAAAAGTGTCAGATTTTGAGGAACAAGCAGTTTTCATCAAGATTTTAAAAATACTATTTTGACGGAATGGGTGATAACTGCACCTACATGTACTGAGTCAAAAAGTATTCAGTATTAACTGTTCACTTAAAAAGAAATTACTACATAAATGACATCTCACCTTTTAGCTATACTCAACACATTAACTGTTCCATTACTGGTAGAGGGTGTAAAGCACTGCATGGGAAAAAATAAAAATATTCTTCTACATCTAAATGCCTGCAGGTACTGGCACAGTAAACAGCTACCGGTACTTCAAAATTTATATGTAACAGGAGAAGATACATTTAAACTGTTAATAAAGGCAAGACACCATTCTAGACTATAAACTGAATTTTCACACCCATAGAAAGCAATGTGTTTGTATTTACAGATAGGCACAGAGTTTTAGGAACACAAACCAAAATTAATCACCACACAAATAACATTATTATATAGCTACAAAACAAGAAACACTTCAGAGCAGCTTCCTGTAAGAATCAACATTAAATATCTTAATACAAAAAGGAAGGAGGCTGGAGGAAGTGGAAATCTATCTTAATACCCTATTTCTAATCAATGATAATACAATGATGGCACAAGTTATTTATCATGTCAACACAAAGCCGTTAATATGCAACTACCATTACTGTCACCTTATTTCCAGGTGCTGGAATTATATATTCAAAATCAGGTTTGGGGACCCCAGAATCCCAGAAAGGATTAATTTATCTGATTCCCTTTTCTTCCTCTCCTCAATTTCTTTCCACTTAGGACCACCTGAGTGTATACACTAGTTACCTCAGCAATATGCATATATTTTTATTTCACCAATATGCCTACTATACACTACTGGTGTTTGGTATTTAGCTAGAAATTGAAATCTGTGCACATTTCTGTGAGGTTACATGTAAACTGGCACAATGTGGAGTTAATGCTCAGTGCTCCTTTATAATGCCATCACTACTCAGTACTGAAAATGATGACTTTCTAAAGGAGTCATAAAAGAGCCAGAAAACCCATGTCAAGAAAAACTTGTAAGAAGGAGATGGAGAAGAAATTCCAAAGGAAACAGACTATTCCAGACATGGGGCTTGCTCCTGTTCCCCACAGACTAAACAAAGGGTTCAGAAAACATAAATTGCCTGGGTCTGCTGGAAACCAGGGTGGTTCTTGAAGAGACCCTTTGCATTCATCTGCCCAGTACTGACTGCTGGCAGCCATCCTCAGAATTCCTCTTAAAGGAAATTCCAAGGTAAAAACAGAGTTCATGGGGACAGAGGATATGTTGTCACTTTTTCTTTTGTCAGTTGGAAATTGGTGCTTGGAGAATCCCTTCAGCATGCAAACTCTGAAGCACTAAGTACAGTTTTATGACTTTGCATCTCAGGTATACAAATCTACACTGGGAGAAAGTCATTAGATCTAAGCACGAATGAGAGGAAGATCTTCAGCAAGATCTTCAGTTTAATTGAAAAATTGCCATTTGGGAGGATATTTTGAAAGTTTCTAAAATTTCAAAGTCAAATCAGTCAAAATATGCTTCCTTACATCGGCAAATGGCTAAATGGACAGGTCCTTGTGTAGCATTCTGGCGATGTGGGGTAACTGTCTGTTACATATATGCTCCCTGTAGGGTTTAAGGAGCTCACTAGCTCAGAAATAAGTGATTGTCTGAGGACATCTGTAGAAACAGAGTTGGCAGGTAGCCTGGAACTTTGCATAATGAAGTACGTCAAAAGATCGGTTTCTAGAAAGCAGTGTTAGGTCTCTAGCGTCTACCTTTTTCTATCAATAGACACTTTACACCACAGAATTCACAGAATTAATGGACACCTTTAACGAGTGATCTATATTCATGGAGTACATGAAAGGCACCTTACAGTTAGCAAAGAAAGATACCAGGAAATACTCTTAAACTCTACAGTTTAAGAAGGTCACAACTGGGATATAAAACTGCTTCCCAGAAGTGTGCCTGTGATGCAAGGGTCATTGTTTTCCAGATTAATGTAGTTCAGTATTTGTAGGACTTGTAATAAATTATTAGCAACACTGCTCCATAGTGAAATGTAAGAAAGCCCATTGCTATGAAAGTTACTGCAACTTTTTGCAGTAGCTCAGTGAACAACCATGACACCACTGTATTCCACTACTGATTTAGAGAGGAAAAGTATTCCACAAAGATCTTAATACTTTTCCTAAGAAGGACTGCATGAAAAAAACGGTTCTGAAATAGTGGGTGATCTGGAAATAAACTCTATTTGATAAGTGAAGCAATCTTCTGGTAACAGAACATCCTACCTGCGAGATAAGGCGGGTGACGCTCTTCTTTAGGTCTGTGTAAACTCAAAAGCTTTTCTCACTCACCACCAGAAGTTGGTCCAATAACAGATACTACCTCACTCACCCTGTCTCTAATATCCTGGGACCAGTATGGCTACAACAACATTGCATCTGTGACCTGTGAATCAGAATGGT
Organism: Podocnemis expansa; assembly: GCA_007922195.1. Lineage (NCBI taxonomy): Eukaryota > Metazoa > Chordata > Testudines > Podocnemididae > Podocnemis > Podocnemis expansa. The sequence goes on from ML682006.1 coordinate 26,849,244, forward strand.
ATGTTCTCTTTTAAACCAACATATTTTTTGGAGGTCAGCTTGGTTAAATGTTTTCAATTAACAGACCCTGAAATAACTGAAAAACAACACAGACATTAGTACTCAGGATACAGGCACAAATATTGTGAAAGCATATTCCCTAAACAACATCCAGGATTTTAATTAGTGAGCACAAAGAGGGGAAAACAATGTAAATATTAGTTCACTGCTATCACATCAGAAATGACTCAACAGTAGGTACAAGATACAGTTGCAGAATTTTTTTTTTTTAACATTTTGATTAACTGAAAACATGTTTTAAAAGGCACATGGATATTTATTTTCATATGACACGGAAGGATAAATCAGTTTCCTATTTTAGGAACCTCTGAAATCCTGTCTTGTAGCAGGGCACTGGATTCTTTCACATTACCTTTCTTTACAGTTTATAGCCTTTTTCATTGTATCTGTGAATAGTTACACAGCCATGATACGATATTGGCCTGGGCATGGCTGCTACTCCCGTGATGATGCCCGTTGCAGGGTCATAACAAAGAATGGTGTCTGTAGCTTCTCCATTTTCTCGTCTTCCACCAAGTATATAGATTTTGCCGTTACACACAGACATGCCACAGTTTTCCTGTTTACCAAATACACAAAAGTGTTCATGACTATTTACAAAAGCCAAATCCTATCCAAGACTGGAGAGATGGTATAGCAAAAGGAGATAGCTTGGAGCTATATTATTTCCTTCTAGAACTGCCTACTGGAGAAAGCAGGATCTTCTAGGTCAACCTTGGGGCAAGCAGCAGCATGATAATTCTGAGGACATGGGCTACGTTAGGCTTCAGGCCTACCGGGGGCTGAAACAGCTACCTAGGGCTGATTCAGATGCTGCACAGGATATATCCACTATTTGGGTATACTACAGTTAAGCAGTTGAGATAAGAAAGAAGAGGATGGAAGAAGAGAGAAAAGTAGAAAGACTAAATGCAGCGAATGTGGAATGGGAACAGGGAGAGGTAAGAGAACAGAAATAGGTACCAAGAAGTGGTTAGAGAAAGGGAAAGGAAGACAGAACCAGGGACAAAGGAAACAGTCAAAGAAAGAAAATGCTATGTTCTAGAATTAAAAACAGAGATTAGGAGCTGTTTTTTCCCAAAAGAGAAAGAAACAGAAGGAGGAGGAAGGAAGGAGTCAAATGTTAAAGCTAAATGCTAAGAGGAGGAGATGGAGAATAGGGGGAAGAGGAGGGGCAGATCTCTTCTGGAGTAATCCCCTCTCCCATTTTATAGTATTTCCTTAGATTTTTTTTAAAATATAGTGAAATTTATTGCTGTACAATGACATACAAATAATATACCAAGTGGAATGGCACACAATGAAATTTAGTTCAGAGACTCACACACACTGCTCTGACAGCCCTCTGTTTCTTTTAGTTCTACACAGACAAGTTCCATGCTGCTTTTAAAACACTTTCCTACAGTTTTTATTGTTCTAAAGACTTTAATCAATTTCAAGGAAACATAATTTTGATTGAACAAAAGGTTCCAATGGAATTTTCTGGATGTATTAAACTGGGATAGTGGTAACTCTTCTCAGTTAATAGACAGCCCCTGCTAACACAGTGGCACTCTCATACAATGTTATGTTCATACGTTCTCTCTAATGTCTGCTCTGAGACTATAATGAGTAAAGCAAGGACTAGTGAATCTGAGAGATGTAATTTAACTGAGTTACTTTTGCACTTATTTCATACCAAATCACTAATACAAGGAAGATAAAATACATTTTTAGACATGCCCAAGTATTTTGTGTTTATTACCTGTCTGCTGAATGTATTCTGTACATGCATCCAATAATCCTCAACTGGATCATAGCAGTAAATTGTCTTTGTAAGCCCTCCCGCAACATAGATCAGATTGTTTAGAGATACAGCTGTTATACATCTCTTTGCAATGGGGATAGTGGAACGGAGCAACCAAGAATTAGTATCAGGATCATATGATTGAACCTGAAAACAAGTAAACACATTTCAGGTTTAATGACACAAGTGACCAAAAATCCAACTTATTTCCTGAATGAAGTACATACAGACGTTTTGATTCAAAGAGATTAAAACTAACAGTATCTATTTGGCATGCCTCACAAAAAGCTCAAAGTGACTCAAGCTATTGCTCTGTAAAAAACACATAGCTTATTCTTACTGTACATCTGCAACGTTTAAAAAGATACTAAAAACAGCAGTGGCTGACAGACGATTATATAACATACTACATTGATTTAAATATGCTGATTCAAGAACTTCTTTGCACAAAGCCAAAGAGGATGTGACTATGACAAAGGCTATACTAATAGCATACCTGTGTTTTATTAATTAGTTTTTTCTACTGTGAGATATACACTTTACATTCAGAGAACAGACTGGGTCAGCAAGTCTATAATACAGCTGAAGAAACTCTTTGTATGACTTAATTTATGTTTTATGATACATAAAAAGGAAACTATGGTTAACTGACCTTGTCAGAGCATGTATTGTCATCAGGACCTCCACCAATTACAAACAATTTGCCTACACAGCTGGTTACTGCTGGGGAACTCACTGCTTCTTTCAGTGGAGCCACCTCTGTCCATCGATTGGAAAATGAATCATAACATTCTACACTGCTGAGTCGACTTTGTCCATCATACCCTCCAACCGCATACACCTGTGCAAAACACAGAGAAAATATCACCACTTTATCATTATAAAGTTATCTCCTGTTTTTGTTAAGCAAGTATAGGATTAAACTCATTCAGAGCTTCAGGGTCTGAGTTCCGATCTGTTGTGTTTTTGAACACATACTGCTCCCCCCCCTCCCCCCGACAGTGCCTATGCAGAGGAATAGGAATACTACTTCTTAAAATACCAAGCTAAAGAATCTCAAGGGAGCAGCCATACATTGGTACATGGGCATGCAGGAGCCAATGGACATCTGATTGTATAGTACAAATATGGAACATGCTCTACAAGAAATCTGTATGATTTTCTTCAATATTACAAACTATATTCAGAAATAAGAAGAGAGTTAATTCAATTTAATTCCTTTCTCTTTAACTTTTGGTTTCTCTATTTCCTACCATCTAAAATGATATTCTTGCCTCTGATTTACTTTTTGGTCATGTAGATCATATTTTCTTACCTGTCTGTCTATCACATAAATTACAATTTAAGGAAAAGAGACTTACAAATATATTACAATTCACAGATTGGCACAAGTCAATATTTGTTCAATTTGTTCAATTCAGGTTATTCCCAACTCGAAGCAGGTTCTGTGATGTCTAAGAACTAAATAGTATGGTTAACTGATGAATGTATACATTTCCACTTATGAATTAAATCTGTGAGGATCACTGATCTTATTTTTTGTATTTGTGTGGAATAATAAAATAGGCCTTTGGAAATGCAGCAAAAATAAAATATTCTTTACTGGTTTATATTTTGGATGAAATGTTCAATATGCATGCAGAATACTAAATAAAAAGGTCCAGCTATGCTGCCACGGTCACTATCAGTTTGAGTTAGTGGCTGCAAACTGAAAGACTTGCAGAAGAATATTTATTTTATGTAATACATTATTTAGGAACACATGCTGAAACTGTGTGTTTAAAAAGAGGTATAATTTGCTGCTTATTGGAAGCCGTAATGTTTGTCTCCTTTTAGATTTTACAAAATGTACCAAGACAGTGCACCTCTGCAAAGAAACAATATCAAAGTTAGGTAATGTCAGTTTAATTTCTATGGACACTACCAATTTAATGAAAACTATAATTCATCAGTTATTAAAAGCAACAGAAGTTGATGGGGAATACATTCACAATTCTAAATATTTAGATCTGGTTTTACACTTAAGTTTTGCTTACATTTGAGAAATGTGTTAGCCATAGTAAGAAACAAAATATTTCTCTTACTTTACCAAGAAGGACAGCCATTTTATGACGCCACCTGCCTTTGTTCAGGGAGGCAACTCTGATCCAAATGTTAAGCTGAGAGTTATAAATCCATACATCACGGCTATTAATTCTTCCACCTTTAAAATTATGAGAAAAGAAAAGAAAAGAAAAGAAAAGAAAAACCATATATTTTTGACCAAGGGAGTTATTAAAAAAGAGATACTGAATACTGACATACTCCTCTGCAGTAGACCTTGGAAAATGTCATATGTTATGCATCTGTTGTAGACTCATCCGTAATTATGTAAGCTTCAGTAGCTAGAGGTTTTCAGATATTCTTGGTCACTGTACAGAGGTGGTGGTAACAGTGAATCTCTTATGAGGCAGTCTCCCAAATAAATAATCTTTTACCCTTTCCCCTAAAATACCATGTACCACAATGACCTATGTCATTCTTCTCCCACAAAATGCAATCTTCCATGCTCTATTTCAGATAAAGCACCTATCACTGTGGTATTTTCATGCTGAATAAAAATTGGAGAGACGTATTTCCTAGATAGCAATTCTCAAAGCCTCCTTTGTTCCTGATGTGCATGTTAGTTTGTTCTTTCCTTCCATTAGCTAGTTGGTTTTTTGGAAGATGTCACAGCTGAAGAAAAGTCTAATCAAAGAGGTAAGTCTCATTTGAATCTAAATAATCACTTTTTTCCATTTCTGGACAGCAGATCCTTTACTAAATATACTTAGATTAAAAGAATTATCATAAATCTCTGAAAGATAATTAATATTAAACAGCAATGTTTTTCTCTGAATTGTTATATCAGTATTTAATCTTCTACCCTGCAGCTCCTGCTTACTTGAACTCCCTGGGCTTTGACTGGCTGCTCAATGCAGTTTCTCTCCAACTGGCGGCTCCTAGTGCAGTGTATTATTTTTCTGCAGGATGTCAGCAGCATGTTTCTGAAAGGCTTGCAGGACATTGCTGAAATGTGATGTTTTGTTCAGAAGTAGGCAGCAGTAGATTCAGAAATGCTAATATTAACACATATTTTCAAAGAAATGCTTCCCACCCTGTAAATAGAATAATTTAGAATATGCTCAAAATAATATGCTGAGCAAAATACATACAGGGTTTTTTTTTGGTGGTAAGACACTGCACTGTCATGTAGGGGTCCACCCAGCCCCAGAAAGGAAGTGGTTAAAAGCAGCCTAAGAAGGCTGTGCTCTTGGAGAAAAACTTCTGAAGCAGCCAATCAGAGCCAAGCGGGCTCACATAAACAGGAGCTGCAGGACCTCATATAAGTTGCTGCAGGGAACCCAAGGCGACAGAAAGTGTTCTGAATGGTCTGCAGGAAAGTAGCACCTTGGACAGAGAAGCTGTTGACAGGGTCAGGGTGGCAAGAAGGAGCTGCTGACTCCCAAGCTGGAGACCCTGACAAGAGAGCAAAGAAGGTGCCTGGTCTATGGGGCGGCAGCCCAGGAAACTGCAGCAGTGTTGGCAGAGAGGTGAAGGACTGGCAGCAGGAAGCTGCAATCCACAGGGTCCTTGGGTTGGGACCCAGAGTAGTAGACAGGCCTGGGTTCCACCCACTTGCTACTGGGAAGTGAGTGGATTATAGCACTGAGAGGTTCCTAAATCCCTCCAGAAGAGGGGAAACATGGATGATGACATGATGGGAGGGCCGAGTCATGAAACGAATGCTGCTGTTCCTTGCCGAAGAGGGCTCTGCAGTCAGGAAGGCAAAGGGAGAGGCATTACCAGGCGAAGGTTTGCCAGCTGAAAGAGCCAATCCTCAAGACAACCCGTACGAGGTGCCACCCTGGCAAGTGAACGCAGTCTCATGCACTAAGAGGTTTTTTTTTAAATGTTGGGAAATACTTCTACAACTTTCTCTCCACACTCCTTAGACTTCCTTGAGCACCACTACATGAGGATTTTCCTCCACATGGATCAGGCACATGTCCCCTCCCACTTCCACTGCCTGTCTGCTGAAATGAGAAAGATACTTTACATTTGGGAAGATAAACAAACAAATAAAATAGGGGAGATAGGCAGTTCCATGACAGAAACTAGTACCCAGGTAAGTCTGTAACCACTAGTTCAAATGACAAACATGCATTCAAATAACTATTTTTTTATTTGTTTCTAAAGGTTTGAACTTGAGAGCTGCTGAGCATTTGTAACAGCCACTGACTTCACTGGGTGATGCAAGCAGTAAGCACCTACAGGTCAGAATTTAAAAGGGTGAAGTATTTCCCTCTATTCTGTATTCTTTGGTGAAACAGGTTTCATCTGAGGACTAATATTTACAAGTGGCATCCCAAATTGGTGTGGAAGAGTACTTATTGAATCATATTTCAATTCATATAGTCATTTAGCTATAAGCTCCACTCATATCAATATTCTATCCCCAAACCTTCTTCAACTGAGATGAAACTTCAGCCATGACTGTCATGATTAATGATTCAAAGCAAAAACAAAAGAGAAAAATATTTATGGCTACCAAAATACAGGCATAGCAGTTATGTTCAACACATAGTGAAGGAGGTGACTTGGTAATCAACGCACAGGCCACAGAGGGGCAAATTGTGAAATTTTTATTCCAGCAGCCTCTTGAAGTTCAAAGAGCAACATCTCCTAAAGAACTATTTGAAAAATTAAAAGAAAAGAAAGTTTTTAAGCTTCCTGGAATCATTTACCTGAAACAAGGATATCATTCCGAAGAGCACATACTGCATATTCAGACTTGGTAAACTCTGGGAGCTTAGCCAGTGATTTCCATTCTCCTGTCACAGGATCATAGCATTCAGTGTATGGCAGATTAAACCCCCCAACTCGTTCACAGCCTCCAACGACGACTATCACCTCAGAATAACCAGTTGATCTAAAAGAACAAAAACAGAAAGACAAAACAGATTTTTGTTAAAGTATATGTAGCAAAACCCCAAAGTTGTACAGGTTTAAAATCTAAAAATTGATTCCTTAATTGATATTGACTTTTACAGCAATATTTATTTCCTTACTACTCATGGGTTTTCACTGTACTTCCAGCTGTCTCACTATGTGGCAGGTAATCATGCCAATACAGAACCATTTTGTGTAAAGGGCAGATGAGTCATATGATTTGAATGTGCCATATAAAAATCAATTTTTTAAAAAGAAAGCCCTTAAACTTTTAAGATTTTCTCCTCTGATAGAAATGTAGAAGCAGAAGTTAAGGTGAAGCTCCGTGTGAGAAATTTTTACATGTAGTTTTGGAAGTTTCACATGAAATCTGCCAAGTTGAACAGTCTTCTATAAAGTTATAAATCTTAAAAAATACTCCTGTAACTGTTTACACAACATTAATATTTCACAAATTTAGAACTAAATACCTTCCAAGTGTTACAGAAAACTTTAAAAAAAAAGGTTTAAGACTTACAGATCAGACAAAAACTTATTAGGATGTATACTTACAGTATGTATCAGTAATGTGGAAGAGGGTATAGTGATGAAGGGAGACATTACAGAAGGTATAAATAAAAAAAAATAATTACCAAAGCCAGCAAATTCAAAGTTACTGTTACATTTATCCAAGAAACAAAATAAAGCCAATTTCAAATCTAAGCATTTGAAAATTTGGAAATGCACTTTTTAAGAAGCTAAGACTTTATCTCATTTCCCTATAACTGCTCATTTACCACTCAAATTCGTAAGAAGGCTTGGTACCTGCAGATTATCCTTCTGCTATAGTTACAATATAAGCCACACACCTCACTATAATCTCTCATTCAATATATGAATGTATAGAATGGACCAATCATCTACGATGTATGAGCCTGTCAAATCATTAGTCCCATCTTCAAATTTACCTTTGTTCACGAGCCACCTATAAAAAACTCTCTCCATTTAGGGCTTCTCTACTTCAGGGAAATTTGCACCCATATAACTATATCAATACACTAGTGAAACTAAACAAATCAATCCAGATATCTGAGCACATCTCTTATTCACTGTGACCCAATCCTGCAAAAATCACATTCTTGTATGCCTATAACAACTGCATGACTGGTCCTCAGCTTTGTTTATAAATAATAAAACTGCTGTTGGCATTTATTTAAGACGACACTTTTTCACATTGTAGGGCGCCGCAAGTAAAAACTAGCTGACTATTCCCGTTCTCTTGTTGCTAACCTCTATAAACAAATTAGTCCTTTTTACTCTAAATATTTTAGAAAAGGGAAAATCAATGATAAATGTGAACGTACTAAGCAATCTCACAATATAAATACATGTTGTAAGAACTATGTTTATACATAGTCACCTGGTAACACGTTCTCAGTTAGACTCATAACTGATTAAAAAACCCAAAGAAATCTTCTCTTCAGCTGCTCCAACCTGATGTCAGGTCTTGTTTTTTTATGGAGTATTAACGTTAAGTTATCTTCTTTTTCTGAGGAACTAATCTGGAAAGGTGTCTCTCAAGGGGACAGAGGGAAGGAACTTGATGAGTGGAGAAGTATAATTCAGAAAAAGAAATTGGTTTCTTTCAGGAACTAGGTATTTGTCTCTCAATTTTTCCTCCACAGGGAAACCTAAGTATATGTACCAAAGATACCTCCAAAAAAGGATTGGTTTTTAGTTTTTTTAGAGACTACAGTCAGTCTCTTGTTCCTACTAAGAAGTTTGGTGTACATGTGTGCCAAAAGAGCCAACATGCATGGATGGGAATACTGCCGGAAAGTGATGATAAGAAGCTTTACTCCCTCTGAGGAAGAAAAATTGAAAATTTATCTACAAAAATATTTTAAATCCAGAAGTGGATTTAAAAAAACAAATAACCCACACCTTTGCAGGGTCAAACCTGTGGAGATTAAGACCTGGTCTATGCTAGAAAATAAGGGCAGCATAAATATAGCACTCACACATGGAAAACCCCCCACACTGGCGTGGGGTAGATAAGCCAATTTTACTCCAAGGAGTTGTGTATACTTGAAATGCTACAGTAGCACAGCTGTACCGCTGCAGCACTTCAGTGTAGACACAACCTACTGGGACAGGAGTACCCCTCCCCCCCACTGGTGTACGTAACCCACCTCCCTCAGAGGCAGTAGCTAGGCTGACAGAAGAATTCTTCCAACAACCAAGCTACCACCTCTCAGAGGCATGGATTGCCAAACGCCAATGGCTGTGTTCACACAGCACTCTTATTTTGAAACAGATGTTGTTTCGAAATAAGAAATAACCTGTTCACACGACGCACGGTTGTTTCAAAACAACTTAAACCCATGTGGGGACGAAACAATATTGTTTCGAAATGATTGTTTCGAAACAATGCCGTCCGAACATGTTGTTTTGAAACAACAGTGACTTGTTTCAAAATAACTGTTGCCTGAAACTGCTATTTCACTTTGAGCTTTTCTCCTTAATTTGAATTAACAAACTGTTAATTCAAATTAAGTTATTTCGAAATAAGGCATTATTTCGATACAAGTTGTTTCGACACAACTTGTATCGAAATAATGCCTGTGTGTGAACGCAGCCAATGAGACAGCTCCTGTTAGCATAGAAATTGTCTACGCTGAAGTGCTCTGCTTTAGAATTTCAAGTGGAGATAAGACCCAAGAGGCAACAGCTGCTAGGTCAACAGAATTTGTCTGTCCACCTAGAGCTATCTACACTACGGGTTAGCTCAGCTTAACTATGCCATTTAGAGGTGTGCATTTTTCACATCTCTGGCTAGTGTAGTTAAAAGGCCTAATTTTCTAGTATAGATCAGGTCTCCAAATTTTTTTTTTGCAAGAGTAAGAGTGCACCATCAATAAAGATAACAGGGATCAAGTTGAAAATTAAAGGATCAGGCACAAAATACAAGTAGATAAAGGCTGTTAACAGCAAGATACGCATTGAAATAAAATGCAAAAAGAGTCTAGTAGAATTCTCATACTGTGTCCTGTATACCAGAAGTGACCCAAAAATCCCTTCTCATAGTTTACAAAATGAAATGCTGTGAGAAGCACGAAGGGTGGACCCAGGAAATATCAGAGAAAGCAGTCCGTGAGATCTCTGTTAAGGGATTCACAATATAGAAAAGAGGGACACTCACTCACACTTACTGGAAGAGTATTATATTCCTACAGTATCATTAAATCCAGTGCATTCAAAGAAGAAATTAAAAATAAGATTTCTGGTGTACTTCACACAGGAAACCATGAAGCTCTTAACACCGTCATCTGAGAAAGATGAATGAAAAAATATACACTGATGAGTGGCTGCCTGGGCAGAAGTCCTGTGATTATTTCAAAGAAAATCTGTCAAAAAGAATTTCCACAGGCAGAAATTCTGAGGGCTTTTGAAACCCAGTCATTCTGTCTGTAAAACCATCCACTACACTTGTGGTGCTGCATAAAGACTAACAGCAGTGATGCAGTAGTTAAAATATAATTCACTTAAGAGGGAAAAAATTATTGAATTCTTAATTTAAAAAAAAATTCAGAACTGGCTGAAATGGCCAAATATGATAATAACCAATTAAAAGTACATCTTGATATATTTTCATTAGGGTATGGGTAGGGGTAGGTCCACTGGGGATCTAGGGATAGGTCTACTGAAATAAGGAACGACAGCAAGATAGTCTAAAGCTATTCAACGCTTATGGTGTGAGATTCATATTTTGTTCTGAATAGATGGAAGTCCATTCTTCAGATGAGCATAAGCACTAGATGCCAGTGTGATGCTTAATGGAGATATGGAAGTTGATTCAAAGATATCAGTGCAATTATATTCAGTTAGCTGGCTCCCACATCACCGCTTTGTTCTACAATGGGAGCTACGGGCATAAGGATATGATTCTGTCATGGATTCTGTAACTTTCTGGACAGCCAGGACGTTATCTGGTGCAGCCCCTGGACTGCAGAGCAGCTTTCCAGCTACCGGCTCCTGTGCTGTGGAGCAACGGCTCAGGTTGGACCAACCCCTGCTCAGGAACAACAGCAGGGCTGGTGCAGCTGCAAGGTCTGACAGCCCTCTGTCTCCTCCCTCTCCCCTGAGGTATTTTTAGTAAGAGTCAGGGACCAGTCATGGCTTCTATGAATTTTTGTTTATTGGCTGTGACCTGTCCCTGACTTTTACTAAAAATATCTATGATGGAATCTTAACCTTAGGTGAAAAGAAGAACTGACCAACAGCTGTCAACCAAAGTTTTAAACCTGGAGTGACATCAGACAATTTTCCACTGGCTTCATATGAACTCAGAAGAGAATCCCATTGCTCCTTGAACAGCTACTCAGAAACCAGTTTAAGTATAGAAACATGCTGATACACATGCACACACAGTCCGTTCTCAAATTTCAAACAGAACAATCAATTCTGGTATGTAGAACTTTCAGTCGGTTCTGCACTTCTTTCTCACTAACAAAGTTTAGTCTTCCTCACTAACAAAGAAGAAAGGAGCTACCAAAGCCTCATATTAAAAGAAATGACAGGGAAAAACATGGAGGAAGCAGGGAACAATCTAGTAATTGTTAAAAATCTTTATCAGTTTTTGCAACAGAATCAAATGACAAGGAGCTATTCCTTGAATTGAATGATACAGGAGAAAGCCATCGCTGGGAAACCAGCCAGCTCCTTTCTTTATAAATTACTACTCCGGCTTCTGTATCCATAGATTCAGCTTAGTTTCTTCTTAAGTTTAGTAACAAATCCCTGCTCTGAAAATGTTGCTGTTAAACCTAGGAGGGGCATCTCCTTTTTCCAAGTTGTTTTTTAGTGCGCATTGCAGCAATCTAACTAATCTTCTTTAAGTACTTCACGCTATTTTTGTCCAATGGAATTTTCAGGGTTAAACAGAGTTTTCCTTCTTTAAGTATTCTTTCAAGAACTCAACATTTTTAGCAATTAGCTGGGAAGGTGTATGGCAGAATCCAAAAGAAACCTACTATAACCTACAAATTCCACCACCTACATTTTTTCCTCTTTTCCTACTGTAGCTTCCAGTAGCCATTATGGGGTAGGAAGTAATGTTTTGGGAAAACACACAACAATTTTTAAACTTAAAATATTTTCCATAGCTTCTATGTAGTTCTGTAAATATATAAATTTGTTTTGTGACTTAATCTCTACAATCTGCTATATAATTCTAGAACTGTTTTACTAAACCTGTGAAGTGTATTATTAAACCCAAAAAGTGTTTATGGTGCAACAGAGGGATTTCAAAAGCACTCGCTGTTGCCCAAACTGAAAAATGCCACCCAACTCCTTGATAAGTCTGCAGTTTTACATTGTCAAAATTGGTCAGACTATGAAATGTTGTGGATCGTAATGTGCCAGAACTAAAACTGCTGCAAATGTGTGGGTTAACAGTCAAATAGTGGAAACGGATTTAGGATCTTATCCTGCCAACCAATGTTCCCTCTAAGCTGTGAGGCCGTGTGGCTGCGCAGTCCCCCCCACCGACTGCCTGGTGCAGGGAAGGCTGCCAGCCATGCGTGCCCGGCACCTGCAGTCCCTGCAGGGATAGGGAGTCTGAGCTGGGAGTTTTTAAAACTCTCGCTCAGTCAGCTCTCACTGAGCCTGCCCCCCTCTGCCTGAATGGGCCTGCTCCATGGCCTTGGGGAGGACCAGGGACAAAGTGGCCAAAACTCTTTAGGAGTGGGGTGAGCCACTCCAGCTCCCTGACACCACACGCCGGAGCTCAGCGCTGCCCCCCTCTGCCCCTGGGGAGCCGTGGCTGGCTGGGGGTAGGCTGGGCTGGCTGCTTTGCTCCACTGTGGTGAGGCTGGGCAGGCAGCGGAGCTTGAGGGGGGCAGGATCGGGTTCATGGGGGGGAGGATCAGGCCTGGGTGGGTGGGGCACAAAGCAAGCAAGCAACACATGTTGCTCAGCTGCATCACCCCCTTAGAGGGAACATAGGTGTAAGTAAGCGACTGACGTAAGTGTCCTTCCTATTGAATGCCAGGGGACCACTTATGTCAGAAAAGTCACATACCAGTGTGAATAAGCGTACTCAAAAGTTTCATTTAAAGTTAGACATGTGAGGTGACTAGACTTTTGTGTGAAAATCAGGCAGTATAAATGCAGAACTCAGTAACACATAATACAAGACACTTTCAATTTTTTTCTTCTCCCTCCTTCTATTTTGGTTATAGTTCATGTCCATTAGACAAACGGGTAAAAAAATCTGCGGACCAAAATCATTTTCTTCTAAGGCATATCATAAAAATACTTTTAAAAAAATCCTCTCACCTGCGTGGTCTAGTTCTTGGGGACATCATTTCATTTCCAAGTATATGGTATCTTCTTGCTTCATGCAGCAGCTGATAACATTCAGGAGAATTCTGAATCAGTTGGTCCACTTCCACTGTCTGAACAAAGTAGTTAGGATGTAATAATGGGAGTCTTACGTGTGTCAAAAGTTCCTGTAGCACTGGCCTTCGCAGATCAACAGCACGGTAAACCCAGCGCATGACAGCTTCAAAAACCATCTCTTCCTTGCTGATCACCAATTCATCACTACAAATATAATCAATGAGCTCATCTTTCCCAAGCTCTAGAAATTCTTCATGCTGAGAAACATCCTCAAATGTCTGCAGTGCAAAATTCCTGCATTTGGTGAAGAGTGTCTTGAGTGTGTGTCTGTCAGCAAAACGCTGGATGCCTAGGCAATTACAAGGATCCAGCTGCTCTTCCAGGAACTTAGCACAAGCATCACGCAAAACGCTAATCTGAAAGAGACTTGATGTCTCAAACAGATATTGCACATTCTCTGTTGTGATTTTCACCTTCCCGGTATACACGTACTGTAAAAAGCAATCCATAGCTTCAGCAAAAATGCCATTGATCTCCACTAACATTTCCCTGCTTTCTCGGTGATCATTGCAAAACATAGCTCTGAAGTAGCTGCTGCAGGCTGAGAGAACAGCTCGATGGCAGGGAAACTCCCTTCCTTCCACACAGATAATTACATCTGTGAACAAGCGGCTGTCTCGAAACTCATTGAAGATCTGAAGTATGCTTTCAGCATGGGATGATCCTGAAGAGAAGTCAAAAAACTCACGGCCTGTTAAGGATTTTGGGTCCATTTCAAAAACTTTACGTTTGGTTGCAGGGGAATCACGTACCCCGCTATCCTCTCTGTCCAGTCTGCGTCCCAGTATTAGTACCATTGTTACATCCGTTGATTACAGAATCATTGAGAAGAGATTTCTTAGTGTCTTCTTTACAGTGCTGTGGCTAGAAAAATTAAAACATTTTAATATCCAATCACTTTGAACAGTTAAATGAAAGAATTATGAAACTTACATAATACAAACAAATAGCTTGATCAGTCTAAAATCAGTGTAACTTATACTATTGTACTCTAGTAAAGGTCAAAAAATATTCGGCAAATGACGTACGACAATGACACCATGCAGTGCAATGAAACACATCCTACAGTAATGCATACATACAAGGGACAGAATTAGGGTTGCTGTGGGAACCATAATTCTGAATATCCTAGCTTTTGTTTAATTAAACTATCACCTTCATATCCAGATTAATAGGATCACATGGCTAAATCCTAAAATCCTTGCTCAAGAAAATTTCTCAGCTGGTATCAACAGGTGTTGGTTTGAGTCAAGACCTCAGGATTTTGCCAGGCAGTTTTTTAAACTGCTTCTTTCTAGAAGTTTGCATAGCACCTAGCAGGCTGTAACTTTGAACTCAGTTAGGTCCTCCAGTAATACCCGTAATTAAAAATGAAAAAAACCAATAGTAAAGAAGACTGAAATTTTAAAATGAGAAAAATTGTAGACGTAGGCTACAAACTACAGATTGATCTTCAGCATACATCAGTACAACAATGTAATCATATAAAGCTATGGTGGCTGTTCTCCACTGGAGGCCTGTAAGGCTTTTCACAGAATCTGCAGGTCCCAAGCTCCTCACAAGCCTATGGGTCTAAAAGCCAGGAGCCCCGAGCCCACACTGTGCAGTGGTTGAAAAATCGGACCCTGAGCCCTTTCATCTGTCAGATGAAGCCCAGAGCCCACCCCACCCCATTGCTGGGTCCTGGCATCTTTACAGCATGTTGGATGGATCTTGGAAGGAAAGGGATTGAGAATTCCTGTTCTATGGCGTTTAATATGTTTGCTTATCCTGGTGACCACATCTAATCAGGAAAAAGCAAATGTCCTAGTTGTCTCATTGTATCATCAAAGCAATCAGTTAATCAACATGCTATTGTGAAATTAACAATTAATACAAATTCCTACCATGACTTCTGGGCAAAACACCTAAAATGTATGTCAAAGTATAATGTAGATACCACCGAAAACAGGAAACCAAATGAGTAAGTATCAAATAAATGTTTATTTGTGAGAAATCCACTATGACCGCAAATGAATGAGGAGTCTTTGCATGTGGAAGTTAAACTACTGAGTTAAAGCAGAATTTCTGTTTTCTGACAGCAGTTAACACCTATCTAGAATTTATGAACAAAGAATACAGTCAAAGGCATATCATTATCAATATATACTGCTCATGCACATAAACAAACAAACTTTGTTAGAAGAATGTTAATAGGGTTGCAAAACTGGAACGTTCATAAACTAGAATCTGGTGTCTGCAGCCTTCACCAACCCCTGTGCCAGCCACCCCTCAGCTAGTTGCCAGTAACCCCCTTTGCAAAAAAAGAAAAAAAAAAGAGCAGCCACTGTCTGAAAAGTTGTGGCCATGGATGGAGTTGGAGGAGGGACAGCGTTTCCCAGGCATGCTCCTGAAAGGAGCCACTTGTGGAAAGAAGCTGCCCAGAGCGAGTTCTTTTGGCAGTGACATGCCATGAAGAGGAGCTAGCCCAGGTGGCTTCCTTCTGTGGAGCTGCTCGGGGGGCGGGAGGGGACTTCTTTCCATGGTGTTCCTGGGGATCCCCACCCAGCCACCGCTGAAAGAAGCTGCCTGGAGGAGCTTTCAGTGACAAAAGCAGGAATTTCAGTGGCACCACAGAAGGCACCCTGTGCCGCTCCAAATGGGCTCACGTGGCAGAGGTTGCCTACTCGTGAGTTAGGAAATGCCAGAAATAATGTTTCCTGTGAATAAAATTCAACTAATTTGCCTGGACATAACCTGGTGAAGATATATATGATGACCATCCCTATTATCATAGCTCATCTCCTTTGATTGCTGAGTTTTAAAATCAATTGGATGAAAGCCCTAGAAAAAATACTGGGAAGTATTCCTGCATTAACATCCATCATTCTAAGTGCACAGAATTATTTTTAAGTTTCCAGGAAGATGTACCAACTATTTTAGAACCTAAGGAAAGGATTTTTTTTAAAGGATTCTAAGAGATTACAGAAAGGGTCTGACGAAGTTGGATTTTCTCCCACGGAAGCTCATGCAATAAAAAATTTGGTTAGTCTTTAAGTGCCACAGGACTCCTTGTGTGTTTTAGCAAAAACAATGAGAGTCCTGTGGCACTTTAAAGACTAACAGATTTCTTCGGGCATAGGCTTTCATGGTTTCCAACCCACTTCATCAGACAAAGTGAGTTAGAGCCCACGAAACCGTACGCCTGAAGAAATCTTTTAGTCTATCTTCACACACAGAGGGCTTGTTTCAAAACAAGCTGTTTCGAAATAGAGAGTTATTTCAAAACACCTTATTTCACAAGACAAAAACAGTGTCTTCGAAATAAGGGTGCGAAATAGCAGGTCCACAGTGTGGACCTGCTATTTCGCTTGGGGAGGGGACTGCAGGCACCAACGGGGTGAAGCACAGCCATGCGCCTTACCCCACGGGTGTCTGCAGGGGGCTGCAGGCACCCGCGGGGTGAAGCGGAGCCATGCACCTCACCCCGCGGGCTTTAAAGCCCAGGCTGCCGGGAAACGCTGCCACAGGGTCGGGGGCGCCCCGCTCAGCTCCCTGCTGCAAGGGCTGGGGTGAGCGAGGCCCCGGAAATCCCCGGCGCAGCCGCTCCTGCTGTTTTGTTCCGAAACAACATGTCTGCACAGGGCTGTTTCGAAACCACTGGTTTCGAAACAACCTTGTTTCAAAAGGAAACAAGGTTTTAGCCATTTCGAAAGAACGGCGGCCATTTCGAAACAAGCGGTTTGCTTGTTTCGAAATGGCCGTGCATCGTGTGGCCATGGCATTTCTAATTTCGAAACAACCTCGTTGTTTCGAAATAAGAATGCTATGTGAACCCATCCTTAGTCTTTAAGGTTCCACAAGACTCTCATATTTCTTTATGGCTATGTCTACAACTAAAACCTTAGTTAAGACTCACTTAGTTCAAAGTAAGTAGCTCGAAAATTAGTTCAAACTAAGCATGGTTTTTAAGTTCAATCTAACTTTATAGTTTGAACTAGCCTTGCTTTTTTTAGTTTGAACTAAAAAAAAAGCATCATGTTCAAACTAAAAGTTAGATCGAACTAAAAAAACGCATTTAGTTCGAACTAACCACTAGTTCGAACCTATTTAGTTCAAACTAACATGTTTCCATTGGGCTAGTTTGAACTAAAAATGCAAATGAGTTCAAACTACTCAGTTAGTTCAGACTAACCAGCTGAACTAACTAGTTTGAACTAACCTTTGATTAGTTGAACTAAAATTCTTTTTAGTTTGAACTAGCCAAAGGTTAGTGTAGACAGGGTTGAAATTAGTCTGGACTAAGTTTACTTAGTCCGGACTAATTTCCTAGTGTAGATATAATTTAAGAGATTACATTCATTTGCACTCATTCCCCACCTACAGTCAGTAAATGCTGCTTCTAACATCAGCATTTTTATTTATTTAGTTATTTTTCTGACTGGTCAGTATCTTCAGAGCTGTACATCACTGAAGCAAAGTCTAGCTATATCATTTCTTAATATAAAACAAAATTAACCACAGTTTTAAAATCAGGCTTTTTATAAAGCATGTTTAGAAGGCACTATCTTGGCAAAAGCCACAGTGAAAATGACTGTATTCTGTATTACAGTCCCCTCACTCAGACACCTTTCAAAAGAAAAACTATAAATATACCATGTCACCCTGTTGCTTTTTACATAGGGCTCAATTCTACTTCAGACAGAATTTCAAACACAGTGACAGAGGACACTCTGCAACTGCCACACCTCTGATCCAACTCTTTCGATTTCACAACAAAATAAAACTATCTTGAGAAGAGGCAGAGGTTTTTCTGACAAATTTTTTAATGACAAAACATCACCATAGACACAACATTTGCTTATGTCACTGTCAACGGCCTTCTGGAAGTGTTCCACTATGTCCATCCTGACTGCCCTAGACATCAGTTTGAACTCTACTGCCCTGCAACTATCCACCCCTCCCCACTTTAAAGTCTCAGGAAGTTTTGATATTCCACTTCCTGCTTGATTGGTATGGAGAGCTCACATCTCACCTTCACAGCTGACCACTTCCCCTGCCTGTGGAAAACGGTGGCACAGTTCTGTTGCCCCAATCTATCCGCATAAAGAGCCACCCAGAATCTTTTCCCCAGCTCGACTGTCCCCTCCTCCTGAGCACAACTCACCGTGCCATCTGATCATCAAGCTGTGTGCTTGCCAGTGGCCAGTGAGAAAGAGGTGTATTGTCCTCAAAATCCTGATTCTCTGGATTGTTTATAGTGCTTCTATAGATGTATCTTTGAGGGGAAACCCTCCATATCTGCTGAGTGCTTATGGCTGATTAGAAAATGACCATAGAGAAGCAGAGAGGAGATGTTCCAAGAACTCTTCCAGTCCTCTGAGGTGGGGGGAAAAAAAAGATAAAAGGGGCATAGAGACACTAAAACTGATAGGCAGGAGAGGAGGGAAAACCAGGAGTGAATGATAGCAGGTTGCAACATAATAAAAGCCATGGGAGGTGCAAACAGAGCTAATAAATTCACTAATAACACTACAGACTGAAGTCATTGGCTATGTCCACACATACATCATTATTTTAAAATAAGTTATTTTGAAATAAGTTAATTCGAATTAAGGGAAAGCCTGCTTTCGAAACAGCTGTTATTTCGAAATGGTTATTTCGAAATAAGGCTGTTTGGACACGTTGTTTTGAAACAACATGTCCAAATGGCATTATTTTGAAATAACCATTTCGAAATAGCAGTCGTTTCGAAATGAATGGGGTTTAAGCTGTTTCGAAATGACGGTTCTTATTTCAAAATGACAGAGCATGTCATTTCGAAATAAGAAAACGTTGTGTGGACATAACATTGTGTGGACATTCAGTTTATTTTGAAACAACCAGTGTTGTTTCGAAATAAAAGACTCGTGTGGACATACCCATTGGTGCTTGCCCTCACCTCCCTTGCAGCTATAGAATTGCTTTCCATCCACGCCCTCTCCAGACACCACCCATGTCTTCCTACTAAACTCCCAGCCCATCTCAGTACTCCATGCCTTCAGGCACTTTCCAGATGATACCTGGACTTACACCCTTCACCCCTCGCGTTCCCTATTATCAATCTGTCTCCTCAAGTCCAGATTTTTGTCTATGTTGTGAATAATTGTTATTTAATAATGACATATCCTGTGAATAACAAGCAATCTTTGTCTCTTGAACACAGTAGTCACTGCTCACATTGATACACAGAACATGCTGAATGGCAGTCATAGGATGGCACATCACCGTTTACAAAGACATTATGACAGAGTTCAGGGTGAGAACAGCCTGAGTCAGGCCTCTGCCCCTGGAACCCTAATTAAGGGGGAATGGGATCCAGCGGAGAAAGCCTGCAGGGATGGGCTAATGGGGGACGGCTGCAGAGCTCATTAGCTGTCGGTACTATAAAGCATAGTTTCTCAACCTGTAATATGTGTACCCCTATGATTATGCCAGATGAATGCTGGGGATATGTGTGGCAGCTGCCTGCTTCCCCAGCAGGGCAGCAGCTGAGTTTTGGGGTATTTACTAAAATTGTCAGAAGTTTGGGTGTACTTGCTCCTTAAAAGGGTGAGAAACACTGAAGGATACCAGGAAGTAATTGAAGGGAGGGTAGCCCAGCCTCTGAGGCAAAGGCCATAGTGAGCTTCTCTTGGGTCTATGGCCAAGATTATGAGGCCTTGGAGACTGTGAAACTGGATGTGATACAAAGAGCTGGCTGTGAGTGGTACACTGAAAATAGTGCACTGGTGTGAGCACAGAGCAGAAGTCTCCTTGTGGTACTTGAGAGCAGATATACAGCAGCAGGGAGTACGCTATGTGAAACTGGTACAGACACCTTATTGCTGTTCATTGTCAAAATGGCTCCTCACGGCCTCCTTGATTCAAATGACCCCCTAACGGTATCCTTCTATTAGCCCTAACCTTTGACTGTTCTGTCAGCTGAAGATGATCCACCCAGGGAAACTCTTCATCCTTAGTGCCAGAAATATTACGATGCAATCTGGCATTGTTTGTATGGTGCACAGCTGGTCAGGTACCATGGACTCCTGTTCTGTTTGGGAGCTCATGAATAGCCATAATGTGTTCAGAACACTGACAACAACAGTGGAGAACAGGGCAGGATCCAGCCTTTTAGATAGAGATGGTGGGTGCTCAGGAAACTAGAGCCATCAAATGTGAGCACAAAATGCAGTTAGAAAGCCATGGAATGAGGGGATGGAAATGACTGCTTCATGGGACATTAATAGTCACTCCCATGGTGCACAGCTATCCTCTCCACCTCCCAACAACTCCCAGCACCACAACATAGGAAGTTGCACAGTGGGATAGCTGCCACTAGAGCACTGCTCTCATAGTTGATGCTAGAGCACCCACTATTTGAAGTTTGGGAACAGAAGTGTTGTGTGGACTGCCACACGCATTGTAATCACAGCACTTTGTGGTCATTGCTGTAAACTGCATCACCACCACTTTCTAGGGTAGATAAGGCCTTAGACTCACCAGTTCTACTGCTTTTTAAGGAACTCAAATACAGAAGTGCAGAACTAACTCTGGCACATAACCCATTGCTTAAATCAGCAAACCCAACTTCAGTACCAGGAAAACTGATAATAAAAAAAAAAGAATTATCAAACATGTAGATGAATGTGATTTGCCAGGGAGAAGTCAGTATGACCTTTGTTAAAAAACATCATGCCTCTCCAATCTATTAGAACATGTAGACAATGGTGATCCAGTTGATACAATATACTGGAACTTCAGAAAGCCTTTGACAAGATCATTCACCAAAAGGTGCTTAAGCAAAGTAAACAGTTATGGGATAAGGGGAAAGATTTTCTCCTGTATTAGTAATTGGTTAAAAGATAGAAAACAAAAGATTAGAATAAATGGCCAGTTTTCACAGAGGAGAGAGAGAAATTACAGAGCCCCAAGGATCTGTATTGGAACCAGTGCTTTCCATTGTATTTATTCATAATCAGGACAAGGAGGTAAACCTTGTGGTGGTGAAGTTTGAAGACAATACAATATTGCTCAAGGTAGTTAAATCTAGAGCAGACTTCAAAGAGTTACAAAGTTATCTCAAAAAATTGGGTGATTGGATGCAGGATTTATGGTGAATTAAACAATCTGTGACCAACCAACCCCTTCTTTCTATCCTATGATTATAGAGGTATTAACAGGCCACTCTGCTATGAATGGTCCCTTACAATATGTGCTAACTAGTTATGTGAAACAATCTGTTCCACCTTGCACCTAGGACTTATCTATACTTCAAAGATAAGCTGGCCTATATTAAGTCAACCTATAGCCACTGCATTAATTACCGTAGTAGGTGATGTCCACACTACCCTCCTTGCATCTTCACCAGAAGTATTTCCACCAAACTAGGAGGGAAAATGTGAGGAGCTGAGACCCTAGCCCTCATTACTGCTGGAAGCTCCCTGCTGGGTGACCAGCTGCTCCACAGGCTTCTGGAGTGCTGCTGCCTTTTCCACCACTTCCTTGCCAGGAGCTGGGGAAAGTTGCTCTGTTTTTCACCTCCCTGCTCCCAGACAAGAGCAGAAAGGAGCCTCCTGGGGCTTACCCACTCCTTGCCAGGAAAAGCCACCTGTTTTTTTTTTTTTCCCCCCCAGAGTCCTGCTACTATGGCTGCTCACCCCACTCCCAACTGGGAGCAGGGTCCAGCCACTCAGCTGTCCAGGGTAGTAGAAGACCAGTTGGGTCTCGCTGCTCAACTTTCATGTCAGTTTTATGGTTCCAGTGGAGGATTGTGTTTTCAAGCCATATACATAAACTACTGGGAATTTTTCACCTTCCTCTGTAGTGTGGGGCATGGCTAAATTACTAGTGGATTCTCTGTATTTTAACATCTTTAAGCCATGATTTGAGGACTTTAATAACTCAGTCATAGATTAGAGGTTTATTGTTTGGGGTGGAGGGAAGGGGATTGAGGTATGGTTTTTGGCCTGCATTGTGCAGGAGGTCACACTAGGTGATCATATTGGTTTTTTTCTGACCTTAGAATCTATGGTTATGTTTGCACTAGCAATTCAGTTTGAATGAAGAAGGCTTAATTCGAACTAAATTAGCCCATGGTCACATTAGACTTTCCATAGGTCGAACTAAGAAATTCCTTGTTTAAGTCAACTTAATAACTCTCACCCTTAAAGTTGACTTAAAAAAAAGTGGCCATTAAAGTCGCCTTAATAAAGTCAAAAAAAGTCAACTTTAAATGGGTCCCCAGCTTAATTCGACTTTACAAAGTTGACTTAAAAAAATGGGAACTCTCCAAGATGACTTAATAAAGTTAGCTTTAAAATGACCTTGTTAAGTCGACTTAACTGAGCCCTCTAGTGTAGACATAGCCCATGTTACTAGATTCAGAAACGAAGCACAATTGTTCCTGAATACACTTAGGTCTACACTTAAAATTTAGATTGACCTAACTGTGTTGAGAGGTGTGAAAAATTCACAGTTGAGTGCTGAAGTTAAAGTTGATCTAACCCTTGATTTAGATGGACCTAGGTCCACTGACTTAGCTACTGCTGCTCAGAGGAGTGGACTAACTGCAGTGACAGAAAAAAGCCCTTCCATCATTGTAGCGTAGACATGGCTTGAGAGTGATCACACTATCCCTGAATAGACCCGCTAGCTATCCTTGAATAATTCCACGTAGAGGCAAGCCCTAAGTGTTGAGTTTCAGGTTTTATACAACATATTTAAATAAATCAAAAAAGAGAGAAATCAAAAATTCCCCAGTAGAAAGTTTCTAAGCAGCCTCATATCTCCAAAATGTCATAATACAAAGGGGAAAAATAATGGTCAGGCATTCTGTAAATCTTTATTTACATGGAGAGTCACACTGAGGTAACTGGACTATATGTGAGAATTAAGTTGAAGTAAACTTTGGCAACCTAAATCAGCACACAAAAAGGTATGTTCATTTTTGGAATTAAAAAAAACAATCCAGTTTTTCCATTGGCAAGTTTTGGAGTCACTGTAAGATTTAGGTCCTGATCCTGCAATGAGCTATGTGTGGGCAAACCTCAGAGTCGTGCAGAGTTCACTGGAGAATCAAGCTAATAAATTTTTTCTGTTTCAGCCATTCATGTCACTTTTATACCTCCAGCTGTGAAGTGCACTATAAGTTACTTTTAAAACACAGCCTTAGTGTACATGATATGTAGTAAGTTGATTTTTTTAAACTAACTTTGATCCATAGTTTGGCTATGTCAGGCTTCTATGTAATCAGCCCGACATCTAGAGGCAAGCCTAAAAACTCGGGTGCCCCTAGGTATCCAGCAGAGAAGGGGCCCACTAAAACAAACAAACAAAAAGCTGCTGCCGGTGGCTCTTTCTGTGGCACTGGGGAGACACGGCAGTGCTCTTCCCTTCCAGCATTGATTCTCTCCCCCCCACACCCTCAGGGCTGCAGAAAGAGATGGCAGCAGTGGCTATCTGTCAGCAGTGTGTGTGTGTGGGGAGGGTTCTTTAGCGTGCTGCACTTGCTACCAACAGAACTCCCCGCCACCAAAAAAAGCATCTGATGGCAGCTCTTTTGGCTGGGGGGGGACGGGGGACGGGACAGAGAGACAGCAGCGCTGGAGGGATACCAGTGCCATCTCTCCCTCTTCCCCCTGTGCCACCAAAAGAGCCACCAGCAACAGCAGCTTTTTTTCAATGGCAAGTATGGGGGGGGGGGGTTCTTAAGCATGCTCTTCTGGCTGGCAGAAGGCACTATAGAGGCTTTTTGGCAGTGGGAGGCTGGCATGCTCTGTGCAGTGGTGGTATGGGAGTCCTTTGCCCTGGCACCCTTAGATGCCAGAGGCAAAATTCTAGGTGCCATGGAGATCTCACACCTAGGATATGCTTAAAATTAAACAAAAGGAAAAGCTGACAGATGAGGCATACCTTTTGTGCTTCTGTACTTAAGCAAGTTTGAATTTAAGCAATGAAAGCTGGCAAGAAAGTTGCTCCCTAACATAATTTTAATATTTGTGGTGCACAAGGGGACCTAAAATGTTAAAGAAAAAAAACAGAAAAGAATGCCCTTACTTTAAATAAAAATGTATTTATTAAGCTGAGCTAAAAATGAACTGAAAAACGTAAAAAGCTGTTCCACCTTGTTTTTAATCTACTCATCTTTGGTATTTGTGAAGTACCAATTACAGTTGTATCTGGCATTTTTCTGGTGGCCCTATCATTTTCTATAGAAAATACATACTATAAATGTTTAGCCTTACAGTTGTGAAGAAAACTTGTTGCATGTGAACCACTGTGCTTCTTTTTTCCTGTGTCTGGAGACAACCTGAAACAATAGATTGTAGAGATGTGCATACCCCATTCATTTAAACTCTTTGGGGCAGCTCTGGTACAGCTCTGCCATAGGGGTTGATGCCATGATAACCCATGTTAAAGTCTGTACTGTCATGGAGCTTTGATACAGATGGCATTAACAGTTGTTGCTGAAGAACTCCATTGCCCAGGCTTGGTCTACACTACAAATTTACACCAGCATAGTTATGCTGGATAGGAGTGTAAAAAAGTCATAACCCTAGGGCCTAGCCAGTATAGCCCTACTACAAACCTCCAGTCCAGTGTAAACCCAGTTATGACAGGACCTTTCTGTCAACACAGCTAATGTTGTTCAGGGAAGTGAGACTAGAGCTGATCTACACTAGAAATGTAGGTTGACCCAGCTATGTTGCTCAGAGTTATGAAAAATCCACACCATGGTAGATATAGCTAACCCAATCTAAGCCCTCAAGTAGACAGTGCTAGGTCAAAAGAATAACCTGTTTGTTACTGTAGTGTCTATTGCAATATATACACCCTGTCCCTTACCATATTATATGTTACACCATCAGAAGATTCTTTTGAAAGGATAAACTGAATCTACATGGTGTGTGGTGTGGTTGTGGCTGTAGGGGTGTTTTTTATTTTTTTGCCAGCATAGCTTTGTCAGTTGATGGAGGGGTGTGATTTTTTTTCACATTTTGATATAAACTGTGCAAAATCTGGTAGTGTAGACTTGGCTCATGTGTAAACAGTTGCTAAGGCCAGGTCTGCACCATAAAAAGTTTGCCAGGCTGACTGTAGAGCTGACCTGGTTTTGAAAACCCTTGTTTATGAGTTTGTGTATTATTATTCACAAATTAAAATAAACCAACATATTTAATAAAAGCTATTATATGAGTCAGGAAAAACACTTTAAAGAATTCTTTGAAATAGGCTTTGCTACAAGCATTAGGTCTAGTGAGGCACAGCAGTGAGCACAAGCAATTGACAGAAGTTAGCTTGAGTGACTGGTTTGGGTTAAAAGGCTATATGGAGTGTTATGCAATATGGATCTTGTAATAAGTAAATAACAGAACAAAAATCTGTCTGAAATAATTTTTAGCAGACTTTTAGTATGTGTACTAAATAAGATAACTGCATTTACACATTAGAAATATTAGGAAAGGTACTAAGGCCTGTGTCAACACTCAGAATTCCGCTTATGGTTTTCTGGATAACCCTGCACGAACTGTAGGCTTGAAAACAATCAATCTCAATATGATTCCTGGACCTCTGTGAGTGCTCAGGGAAAATGTTTTAAATAGGATGTATGCCCAGCCTTTAGCATGTGCACTGGGATGACCAGCTGGGAGAAGCTGGAAGCGTTTCATCCCACTGATGTTTTGTACTGACTTTTGTTTCCACCTTCACCAGTCTCAATGATGTTGCATGTTTTCTTTGCATGAATGCTTATACTTGGATTTATTTGGATTAATTAAGGTTAATATGTGTGGCCCACCAACCACATAATTAATAATAATTGTGAAGTAGTCTTCTAACTAAAAAACCAGTTATTAGTGATTTCTGTAATCTGCACCCCAAATTAGTCAAAGGCTATAGTCAGCAGACTTCTGCAGGCAAACCCATCTAGTGTGCATGCAGCTTGTGCTGGCAAAAACTGCATTTGTCAGAATATCTTATACTGGTTTTCTGAGCAAAACAGGATAGATGGGCAAAAAGCACTTTTATGTTAACATTACTGCATCTGCACTAAAGTTTTGCCAGCACAGCAATGTCATTAAAAAAACAAAATCACCCCTCATCAACTGTATTATGTTGGCAAAAGTTTCTAATATAATCCTGGCCAGAGTCCTTGTCATCACCAGGAAAACAGGTGTTTTTTTAAATCCATATTTGCTAACACTTACTGAAAACACCCCCCCCCCACTTTCTGAATCTGCATATTCCCTAGGAGTTTTAGAACATTGTAGTAGGTGTTGTCTAACCTCTTCTAAAACACACCTTTATCCTAGTCAAGACATAACCTGTGTGTATACGGTAGCTCTTAGTGCAACAGTGTTGGGTGGGCCTCTACTGTAATAAAAATAAATAATCAAATCACCAATGTTTATTGTAAAACCTAATAACTGCATTTGAATTCTTATTCTGGCTAATTATTTTAATGATTTTAACAAGCTCATCCAGCAGATGGGCTTTATTCCACATTGTTAGACATCATATATCAACCACAGAAAAGCCCGTTCACCAGTCCATCCTTCTGACCAAAATAAGATTGTTCCCTACAGTAGATTTCCTAACTTTTGTTGACTCTACTTTTAAAAACTAATATACAATGGGGGAGGGGGGAAATGTTGCTTTCTGACAAGGTTTAAATGTTTCAGGGTTTTTTATAAAAGAAATTCTTTTTATTTTACACTAGAACTTCAGGTCTTGCACGTTCTTGAAATTTATGGCTGAAAAACTGATCTGCAGTACAGCAAGATCACTCCTATTGTCTTACTTCAATGGCACTTCCTTATGTCCAATTTAATTTATCAGTGGGAGTTTTGATTGTGTAACAATGGCAAGACTGGTTTAATTCAAGTGTATAAACATACGTATATTTCTTTGTCAAAAAGATCCCATAAAAACAAAGAAATACAAATGAGATGCATGGTAAGAACATTAAGATTGTAAAAAAAGGACAGAAGCCAGGAAATTGAAGGCTGATACCATCCTCATTTTACACTGTTGACTTTTTCCTGTTTACAGCCATTTGAGTCAAGGGTGGAGTTTGAGTTATGGGGTTTTGTCTTTGCATCACAGCTCTGATTTTACTTAAATATAGATTTTGCACATATTATAAATGTATTTCCTGAAAGAGGTGTGCTATTGCAACCCATCTGCCTAAAAAGGGAACACTCTCTTTTAGGGATCTTTGAAGGCTGGGTTACATTACTGGGCAGGTTTTGCTGCCCAAAAGCCAGAAATTTCTGGTAATGGTGTGGTAGCATTTTGAGCGTGCTCCAGAAGATTTGCTATAGCTGCTGGAGTCAGATGCCTGAGAGAAGCTTGGGAGCAGCAGCCCAGAGAGGAGCAACCAGAGAGAGCTACAGAGTCCAACATGCTCAGTGATTGCATGAGAGGAGCTGAGCCAGGAGTGGATTGCAGGATGTCTTCTCCCTGCTTTAGAGAATTTTGCAGGGGAGTTTTCTGTTGTGGGAATGAGAGCTGGTTGACCAGTGCACAGGCTGTGTGGTGTTGGTTGAAGAGAAGAAAGAAAGGACTGCATAGATTCCAGTTAAAGATTCCTGCATCTAGAGAAGATGAGGATTACTTCTGTTTTGCATTCAAGCCTCAAGGACATGGAGACTGCAATTGAGATAATGGTGACTCCGCCTGAACTTTGGGACTCTTAGGTTTCTTCCTGTTCTGTTTAAATTCATTTAGATTTCTTAGGATAAGATGTGTTAAGTTAGTTAATAAAGTTCATTGTTATATTTATGCTGAGTAGTAGCTTAATGTGGGATGGTAACTCTAAGCAATCTTTGCTGTGAGTCCTGTACAGACTAGATCCTGGCTCTCCAGCTGCTTTCCATAGGGGTTTATCTCTGTTAGGCTCTGGAGAGGGGCTATTGAATGAATTCTAGCCCACTCAAAGGTTACACTAGTTCATCAGGTATTGTCAAAAGCATTTTATTTATACTTTGTGCTCTGAGGGCTAACGGCATGTTAGTGCTGCAGCTGTTGTTCCTCATTCCTTTTCCCCTATACACAAAAGATTGAAACGTCAAAAGATGCTACAAAGGGTTGCAATGTAAGAGCCTATTGAGGTCAATGGGAATACATGCTAGTTTTAAATCCATATGGCAATATTCCCAGGCTGAAACAAATACACTCCGAACTTGTTTACCCTATGTACTTTCAGTATCACTATAAAAAGGGATCTTAGTACTACTTTTCCCAGTGCATGAATTACCAGACTCCAGATTATTTGCAATAGAAATAACATACTAAGGATATCTCTTGGCTGTCTCACTGCTAAGTGACCCCTCCCGCTATATTTCTAATCTGTTTGATCTGGATTTATCTAGGACTGTTGGTGTGAGACAGAAAGCATTTAAGGGTGTGGAGAAGCAATGCCAAACATCCCACTGTAATACTAGTCTAATCCTTCTTTGTACTTGCCTATACTAGAATTTTCAAAAATATTTTTTAGCATTGGGTGCCATTCCATATGGTTTTAAAATGGTTTAAATGGTAGTTCAGACCTAACAAATGCATTTCAAAACTAGTGCAGATTAACATGCTGTTCAGGGGCTGTCTACAGAGGGAAAATTCTGTTCTGCAAAAGAGGGTCAGGTTTTATTGCCTTTAATCAGCTATAACTGAATTGTTTTTTAAATTGGTTAGTCTCGCTAGTCACCTAGTGAACACAAGCCCTGAGACTTAGGCCTTGACTACATTAGCACTTATTCTAGCATATGTGGTCACTCGGGTGTGGAAACACCCTTTCCCCCTGCCCTTGTAGCAACATACATACATTTTTCCCAGCATATGCCTTTGTATGGACAGCACTATGTTGGCAGGAGAGCGTCTCCCAAAAACAAAGCTACCTCTGCTTGTACTGGTGGTTTTCTTATGTTGGTGAAAGTTATTCCCTTCCATATAACATGGCTACACAAGCGCTTATGATGTTACAGCTGTACTGTTATACCAGGCCATCACCCAAGGGTCATTAAACAAGGTCACGATCCCACCTCTAATGATTCTCACGGTCTAGTGGTGGCTGCAGAGGGACATAGTGAGAAGGGGCATCCTTTGTTTTTTCTTACCTTGTAATAGATGTTGATTGCCAGTTAACTCACTTAACAAATGGCTGTATATGGTAGCCTAGGTCCTCCACAAACATTTGTCCCAGGTTAAAAGAGAAACATGTTTGTGGAGCTTCTAAACCAGTATTTTTTACATTGAGTTGGCCAGTTGACCAGCAATTTGGTAATGCTCACTACCCAATGGTGTTTCCAGTCATGGATGTAGGATGTGACACAAAAGAAGCACTTGCCCCAGCTCCCCAATCCCCATTTGAGACGGTGTCCACACCAAGAAGCATGTGACCTGGTGATGACAACAGCGCTCGCTGAGCCATGGCCCCTCCAATCTGTCAGCACACCCAGGATGTGAACTGTGCCCTGGTCCCAGATGCATGAGAGCCCCAACATCCAGCACTGTGTGCTTCTTGAGGACAGGAACAGACCTAGAACAGGAAGCACACAGACCAGCCACCTGCCCACTGTCACATAAACTGAGCTACAGTGCCATCCCACCCCTGTGAAGAAGTGGCATACCAAGGGTGTCCAGTGCCTGGAGGCCAAGCCCACAGTTGTGCTCCCCACTGTGCCTCAAACCCCATATCCAGGGGCAGAAGGGGTCCCAGCTGCACTCCACAGGTGCCCTGGGAAGGGGGAGGTCTGTAGAGAGGGTGTGAGAGTGGGAGGGGAGCTACTTACCCAGTATTCGGGGGCCACCATTCTCTTGCAGTAGTCTTACGGCCCAGTTGGGACCTCAACCCTCCCCTCCCAAACACCTGAGGAAGGAAAAGGGGCCATGGTGGCTCTTCACCACACAAGGAGGCACTAAGTAGTGTATTCCCCCCCACCCTGGCTGTGACAGGGCAGCCTCATTCCCTTGCCCCCAACCTAAGGAGTGGGGAGGACGGGTCAGCCCTGCCAGAGGGGCCCCCTCGGTCAGTCTGTTAGTTTCCTTTCTGGCACCGGGCTGGAGTGCTGTGCTGCAGTTAGATGCCACCTCCTGAGTCCTAGTGCTGGATGTCTTTCATGTCTATATACACCGGGCAGCCCAGCACCCACAGAAACACAACGCTTCCAGCACTAGGGCCCAGGAGGCAGTTCCCAACTGGTTTTGCTTCTCTGAGAAATCCAGCCTGGCTACAGCCTCCCACCCCACCAAACTTACCCACCCTCCTCCAGCTTTGATGGGGGCAGCAGCCTCCCCATCTGCTGGGGGGAGGGCACTAGAGTGGCCCTTCTCAACATGGCAGGGGCGCAATTCTCTGGGCCATTCAGAGTGTCCTGTCTTTCTCCTGCTGCACCTAGTGAAGACCCAGCCCTGTCCTCCCAAAGCCAGCTGTGCACCGGTCTGTGCACTGGTCCACACTGCTCCCTAAATGGCGTGAACCAGTGAGCCTGGGGAACGAGCCTACTCCCACTGCCCGCCCTCCCCGTGTCAGCTGCCCCCTGGCTCCCACATGGTCACTGGTGACCTGCCCACTGCAGGGAACAATGGAAATCACACGCTAGTTATTAATAACCAATGGCCACCTGCCAGTGACACCCACTGCCCCAAGGTGTGTGCAATCTGCATGTGCGTTAACGGTAATGCAACACCCTCTCTCAAACAGCAATGGCAACAGCTGCTGCATGCGCATGCCCATGCCCTCCAGCTCTCCTTCACCTGGGGTGACCTTAGAGACAAAGCCCAACTTCCCGACTTTTCCTGCCCAATTGGATGGAGACAGCTCCCAAGAAAGTCCCAGCTCCTGCTCCCCTGCGATCCAATCACTGCTATCTTTGACCCTCCTCCAACACCATTAGAAGAGTCTCACTTACAAAATACCTGGGAGGTGTGAGTGGCGCCATCCCTTCCTCCATGTTTTGCGATTCACCCCAGCACACAAACACAGCAGGGGGATGGGAAAGGGAAGGTTACTGCCCCGCTAGGCCCCGCAGCAGCCTTGCGTGCCTGGAGAAGTTAATGTGACGGGGGCACCTCTGCCCCCAGAAGGACTCACCCGCAGGCAAGCGCCCCTGGGGAGTGCCCCCACCATGACAGTTAACGGCTCCAGCAGCACATGACGCATCCAGCACACGGGGTGTGGGGCAGGCTGGTCCCCAGCCGCCGGCCCAGCCTGTGCCCCTGTCCTGTGCAAGCCAGACTGGGGACGGTGGGGGTGGGAGGACGGAAACACCAGACCAAGTTCACAGACACCTGTCACCCGTCTGTGGGGGGAAGGTACCGGTGTTGAGATCACAGGCAGCCCTGGCCTTCTCCTGCCCCTGCCCTGCTTGCTGGATTGGGGGTGACGGGCCAGCAGCAAGTGTGAAAAATAAGGACGGAGTGGGGGGGTAACAGGCGCCCTACAAGACAAAGCCCCGACCATCAGGATTGCCCCCGACAATCAGGCCATCTGCTGCCCCTAGGTAGGATCTGTGCAAATGGGGCACATGACCTTTGTGCCCTTCGATGAGCAGATCAGACTAGAGGAGCACAATGGTCCCTTCTGGCCTTAAAGGTCCATGATCCATCCCTGCCCCGGCTGCTTTACACTTGTCCCCCCCACAAGTAACCCAGTATCCTGTGCCCGCAGTACACAGGAGATTGCTGCTGTGAGTCACTTACAGTTAAGCTCAGGCCCCTATTACCTCCAGCTCCAGGCTCCTGCAGATTTGCTGGCCCTGGGAAGCAGGGCTGCTTGCGTTTTGCTTTGCCCTTTTTTTAAACTCTGCTCTTCCGAGCTCCAGCTCAACTCAAAACAAAGGAAACCCTGAGAACCATGTGACCTGCCAAAGCCAAAACACATGATGTCAGTGACAGGCCAGCCAGTGAGAGCCCAGCAGCAGTAGGAGTTGGGAGATGTAGTTCAAAGAGACCACAGTGATGCAAACATCCATGTCACGTTTGCCGACCCATTTTAGTCCATGGTCAGAGTTGAAGCTGCTATTTTAAACCATTAGCAACTATGAATGGCCACTTTTTCAAGAGTATTTGCACATTGCTGTTAAAGTATTGATACACAGAGCCATTTGCTGGCACGTGTAATTTACACATACAGTTTCTGAGTTCCAAAGGGGCAGCATGCTTAGTCTAGTCCAGCAAAAAAAGCAAGGAGTCCTGTGACACTTAATGACTAACAGATTTACTTATTACATGAGTTTTCGTGGGACAACTCCTTGCTCTTTTTGATAAATTTTCTGAGTGCCACTAGAACTGAATATTTTCATGAAGTGAAAATGTACTCCTTAACTGTCACTTAAAGTAATATTTTCAGAATGTCACCTCCAAAAATGAGCCCCCAGTCCTGGTAAGTGCAACCATCAGCACTCACAGAATCTCTGATTATGTCCTTGAGTCCTTTTTCATTCATTCAGTCTCTTAATGGGGAGGAGGTCTTCAGTAATTTGGCCCTTTCTCTCCATTAAAAGGCCACTGGCTGTGTCAGACATTACATATTGGGAAATGATTGACACGAAGTTTTTAAAACTAGATTTCTTGTTCCATTGTCAATATTTCAATACCGATTTACTTGAAAGCAGAAAAACCTGATGAAGTATAAACTGGAAACAGAACAGGAAAAAAGAAAATGAGAAGCTGAGTGAAACATACTGGCCCACAGCAACTGATATGTAACGCAGACTAGCAGCATTTCAAAATGATCATTATAGCGGCCTAAATCCAAAGTCTACTCAACATTTTTTTACCAAGATTATATTAAAAACAAAAACAATATTATATATATTATATTTTACTTCCAGGACAAAAAATCAGAATGATCCCTAATTGGGAGTGAATATAATTTTTCACTCTGACAGTCCCATATCTTTTAAATTAAAGCACTGTTTTCTTTTCAGCTGCTATGTTTTGCATCTGATGCCTCTGTGTCCCCCAGAATTTATAAATATACTACTGGGAGCCTAGTCAATCAATATACATTAGGAAAATGCACACCTGGCGAAGGGAAATGGCAATATCTGTGCAACTATCCTCTCATAAATAGGCCCAAAAATAGGAAATAGTTAAATATCCAACAACAATGAAAAAGAGAAGATCCTTTCTTCATCTACTCCAGCCATTATTTCTCCCAGTTAATCTCTGTTACCCAATATGCACAGATATTTCCTCTCTGCTCACTTCAGGAAAAGCTGTAATTTTTGGCAAAGTTGGCTCTAAGCATGGACAGTATGAGAACACCACTGCTGGCTTTCTAAGGCAGCTGAGTGAACAGCTACTTTATTGCCTGAGCAAAACAAGGGCCAAGATGTCACTCAGACCCTCCCTCCCACAGTGTAGAGATGAGAGAGGCGGAAGTAGTATAACCAGGGCCATAACTAGGACGTCTGGCCCCTGGGGACAGCAGCCTCAAAGGCGCCCCCCCCCCCCAATCCGGGCCCCAATCTGTCATGGGTCCCGCTCTGTCCTCGTGGTGGGCAGCTGGATTGGGCCCCAGCACCCTGGCAGGGCAGTTGCCTTTCCTGTTGCTGGCTGGACGATCGTGGCCAGGGCCAGGTGGGGGGGGGAGTTGCCTTCCCCCACTGTTGGTCATCTTTTCCTTTAATATTCTGTGCTCTGGACTTTGCCCCATTTGCCCCACCCTAGTTACAGCCAGGGCCGTAACGAGGGCGAGGTGAATGGGGCTTTGCCCGAGGTTTGAATTTCACTGGGCTCCAAGACCCTGGCCCCAAAGAGGAATGTGCCTTAAAGGCACATTACTCTGGGAGCCAAGGAAGGTGCTCCCCGCTCAGATCCAGCTGGGCTGAACCAGATGTTGGGGGGTGCTTCCCTGCCCCGTCTCAGCGATGCTAGAGCTGGGCCGGGGGGGGAGTGTCTAACCCCACCACCCGGCTCAGAGTGCCCAGGGCACCCTCCACCCAGTCCTGGCTGCACTAGGCTGCTGGTGGGGAAGGAACCCCTGCTCTGGCCCTGGCTGCAATCGGCTGGCTGGTGGAGGAAGACAAACCTCTGTCCTGCCCTGGCCGCAATTGGCTGGCTGGAGGAGGAAGACAAATTCCCACCGGGCCCTCATCATGATCAGCTGGCTGGTGGGGGAAGACAAACTCCCGACAAGCCCTGGCCATGACTGGCTGGGTGGCGGGGGAAGACAAACCCCTGCCCGGCCCTAGCCGCAATTGGCTGGCTTGTGGGGGAAGGCACCTGCCCAGCCAGGGTACTAGGGCCCGATCCAGCTGCCCACCACCAGGACGGATCAAGCCTGGTATGAATCAGGACCTAGGTGAGGGGCGTCTTCAGGGCTGCTTACCCTGGGCACCAGATGGCCTAGTTACAGCCCTTAGTGTAAACCCCAGTCATATCTAGGTAAAAGATGCCCACCTCTTCAAAATCTGCCATCTCACCTCTACCAGAGCTGGTGAACTAATAACAAGTGAAGGACACAGCAGTACAAGGAAACTTGGACTTGTAAACAGCTCAGTTCTCTGCAGGTTGAAGAGAGCACTAACAAGTGGAGGTGTTGTAATAAATGGGCCTACACACATTTACTTTAATTGCAAGGTCAGCTGTGAAAATACGAAAAAGTTCATAAAATGTCACAGACTACAAACAAATACTCATGAGAAAGATACAAAACAGAAATGGAAAAATGAAGTTCTAAACTCAGAGGCCTACTGCTAACAGTCAAGGATTATCTTAAAATCATGCTTGGTGCAGAAAATGTGGAATCAGAAATCAGTGAGCTAAACCTGGTGTGCCAGAAACCAGGCTTAATCAGTGGACACAATAGTGACAGAATGGGCTATTCACCCATCACCTCCTTTTTGGGTGCTTGAACATAGAGACTTGGGAGGAAATATAAGAACTACAGGTGGAGACTGCTGCACTGAATCTCAGGTTATGTCTACACTTACAGTTTAAATCGAAATAATGATGATTATTTTGATTTAAAGTAGTGCATGTCTACACTAGCTTTACTTATTTTGAAAAGAGGAGCTCCCTCATTTTAAAATAAGGATGGTCATTTTGAAATAATAAAACCTTGCTTTATATCAAAATGAAGGTTAAATCAAAATTATTATTTTGAAATAATGCAGTGTTCCCATGTTATTTTGATTTAACTGTTATTTTAACACTTTTTTGCCCTTCTCCCTCCCAGGATGCCTTCCTCTTTTAAGATATTGGGTGGTGACTGAGGGTGTTGCTGGTGCCTGGCACAGGGGGCACATGCCCTGAGTCTCAGCACTAATGCCTCAAATGTCTTGCACGCCCCCCTGCCTCTCCCATCCCCATCCCTGGCCGGGTATCCAGAGCGAGGCCTATCTCTCCTGGCCAGGTATCCAGGGCCTGGCCAGCTGCAGCAGTGCCTGTCTGTCCAGGCCTCACCCTAGGCCACCCCAACCATTTCACCAAGAGCTGCTTTTTTCTCCCTCTTCCTTTCACTGCTAGAACTTCACCAATCCTGTCAAGTTTGGGATTTAATTTTCCTGGGGCAACGATGCTCCTGGTGGGGGCATGGCCCTTCTTGGGGGTCATCTTGCCACACCTCCCATGATGCCCCTCTCCTAAATCGAACTAGCAGCTCCTGTCCATCAACATACTAGTTCAATTTGAGTTTCTAGTGGGGACATGTTAAATCAATTTAACTTAAATTGTTCTAATGGTTTTTATTTCAATTCAATTAGATCAATTTAAGTTACCATACATTTATTTAACAATCAAAGTGTAGACATAGCTTCATTGTGTCATAGGCCCCTGTAACTTCATTTTAATCCTGAGGGATGTCCTGACCAGACCAGGACAGACAGACGTATCAAGATGACAACACCACCCCTAGCAGCTACAGCTGAATCCCAACCACCACCTGAGGAGAAATGGTATTGGACTTTAACAGCACCAGCTCCAACTCATCTGAACTAACGTCTCTTTTTCCCCAAAAGAACAGTTATTACAATCTTTGATGCCATCCAAGATCCTTTCAAACTAGGAGGCTTGAAAAACTCTGTCTAGCTGAAGAGAAAGAAAACAAGAAATTTTGGGAAAATGAATGCCTTACTTAATACTTTACATTTCAAATGCCTTAACTGCATTTCCTTCTTCTCCATATCTTTAATAAAAGGTTAAAAGGATTTTTGATGGTGTGTTTGCTATAGAATTAAGCAGGTTGAAGTATCTATACACCAAACCTTGTTTAACATTGTTTAATGATGGATCATGCCTGGATTATGTTAACACCTTTGGCCTGTTTATTCCATCTAAACTAATACAACAGGGAAAACATCTTTATATCTCACATGGAGATGGAGAGTGACAAGGGGACAGGATATCTTTCTTTTGCCATTTGCTTCAGGGGGGGAGGGGGAGAGAGGAGCAATGTGGATTCTTCTCAACAGTCAGGAGTAAGAGGAGTTTGAATTTAGACTGAACCATAGCAGATCTGATGATGCTTCTCCCTAAGTTCAAAATCACAGGACCCTATGGCTATGTCCACACACAAGGGGTTGTTTCGAATTAGGTCGTTTCAAAACAACTCGTTTTGAAATAACGGCCTTATTTTGAAACCACTTATTTCAAAATAACAAAAAAACCATTTCGAAATAAGGAAAAAAGTGGCAATCGAAATAGCATGTCCACAGTGTGGACTTGCTATTTCGCTTGAGGGGCAGGGCACCATGGGAGGTGTGGCAACACAGCAGCCTCCCTGGGCCATGTCAGTGGCCATGTTGGTAGCCAATCCTATAAAAGCTGGCTCCGACCTCACTTCCCTGTCCACTCTGGCTAGCAGGACTCTGCAAGCGATGGACATTGCCCAGTTCCCCAGGCAGTGCCATGCGACACTGAGCCCCTCTGCCCACCTCCAGAGTGTCCTGCTCATGTGGGATACTCTGCTCGTGGACCCAGATGGTGCCCAGCCTCTGGCTGAGGCTTTCATCCAGCTGGCCCTCAGGGCAGAGCTACTGCCCCTACCCCCCTCCGTGTCTCGCCAGGTCTGGGCCCGGGAGACCAGCCCAGACTTGTGGGAGCGGTTCAGGCTGCGGACCTGGGGGGACGACCAGTGGAGGCGGAACTTCTGCATGACTAGGGCCAGCTTCAACCTCCTGGGCACAGAATTCGCCCCGCTGCTGCACCGCAGGGACACCCCCATGAGGCCTGCCATCCCTGTCAACAAAAGAGTGGCCATTGCCCTTTGGAAGATGGCCACTCCAGAGTCCCACAGGTCTGTGGCGCATCTCTCTGGCGTCGGGAGGTCCACCACTGGCAACATCCTTGTGGAGGTCACCAGGGCCCTCAACCAGGTCCTGCTGCGGCGCTTGGTGAGACAAGAGGAGCTGCAAGACACCATTCCAGGCATGGCCACCCTCAGCTTCCGCAATTGTGTGGGGATCCTCGATGCCACACACATCCCTGTGTGAGCCCCAGAGCACAGAGCCGCAGAGTACCGCAACTGCAAGGGGTACCATTCAATCATTTTGCAGGCCCTTGTGGACCACCGCAGCCTGCTCCAGAACTGCTATGTGGGATGGCCAGGGAGGGCCCATGACGCCAGGGTCCTGCATAACTCTGCCCTGTACCGGCGCATGGAGGTGGGCACCTTCTTCCCCCTGCATAACATCTGTGTTGGAGGAGTAGAGGTGCCCGTCCTTATCATGGTGGATGCGGCCTATCCCCTGCAGTGATGGCTCATGCGGCTGTATGCAGGGGCCCTCGACCCCTCCAGGCAGATATTCAACTGCCACCTGACCCGCTGCCACCAGGTGGTGGAGCAGGCATTTGGCCGCCTCATGGCCCTCTGGAGGTGCCGCCTCAGCCACCTCCACCTCGCAGAGAGGACACTGCCACAGGTGATCGCCGCATGCGTGCCCCTCCACAACTACTGTGAGCAGCGGGGTGAGCCCATTGCACCTCTATGGGAAGCTGAGGCATGACTCCTCGCCAGGGACTATGAGGAACCTCAACCTGTGCCCCCATGGGAGCAGCCGTCCCAGCAAGCCATGTCCGTGCGTGATGCACTCAGGACCACCTTCGCCCAGGAGGAACTCTGAAGGCCAGGCCTGCCCTGCCCCACACCACCCTCTCCCCCGTTGGCCCACAGCCAGCCCCCACCCATCCACCCGCACTGTCAACTACCCCCAATAAAACCACACAAAACCAAGAATAAGTGCCAAACTATTTATTTAACAATATAGGGGTTGGGGCAGGGAAGGGCTGGGGAAGGTTACGGGAGGGGGCAATGTGGGCGCAGTCCGGGGAGGGCCAGCAACTTGGAAGGGGGAGGGGGACTTCGGGGAGTTCGGGGAGGGGGCAGCAACTTGGGAGGGGGACTTTGGGGAGTTCAGGGAGGAGGCAGCAACTTGGAAGGAGACTTCAGGGAGTTCGGGGAGGGGGCCAGCAACTTGGGAGGGGGAGGGGGGTGAGAGAGTCCGGGTGTCAGGGGGGAAGTCAGGCAGGACCCATGGGAGGGTCCGGGGGTGGGGGTGTGCCCCGCCCGTGCCCACGGCTGCCCTCAGTCCGGCGTCGCCTCCGGGGAGGGCCAGGTGGCGAACCCCCTGCAGGATGTGGCAGGGCCATCCTCTCCACCAGCTCCCTGATGTTGGCAGCGAGGGCCTTGATGGCTGCTGGCAGGTGCTCGCTCAGCCGCTCCAGGGCCGCAACCACCCTGTCATCTGCTGCTGCCACCTCCTGCAGGACCTGGAGGGCTGCGTCCTGGCGCTGGGCCTGCTCCTGCCGCCAGGCCTGGGTTGACGCCTCCATGCGCTCATCGAGCTCCTTGAGGCTCTCAAGGAGCTCGGCCCGTGACCGGGGGGCCCTCCTCTTCCTCCGGGGTGCCCTCGGACTGCGGTGTTGGGCAGGTTGTGGTGGCCACTGAGCGGCTGGGCGACCTGCTGGAGGGAAGCGGAAAACACAGTTGATTCCTGCCGCCTGCTGGCCCTGTCTGTGTGCTGCCTGTCTGCAGCACACACCTCTGCCCTGACCATCAGCAGGACCCAAGATCCCGTGGGACATTGCCCTGAGGTAGGGCTACCGGCCCCCAAAGCCTCGAAAGGAGGCCAGGAAAGTACCCAACGGAGGACATTGGAGGACACTGGGAGAAAATGTTGTCTGACTGTGGTATTTGTCGGGGTTTAGGGGGCCCTGGAACACTTGCTTGTACAAATCAGTATTCTATGGCATTCCAGGATCCTTCAACCCCTACAGTAAAAGGCCTGACAAACTCCTGTATTTTAAACTGCCTGCCAGGCAGGGAATGTGAGGATAAAAAGAAGAACAGGACAGTAAAAAGGGGACCATGTTCTCCTTTTGCCTGACATCTGGGAACTGTACCCTGGAGGCACTCATGCTAGTGGTGCCCACAAGGTTGAGCTGGACTCAGCCATGTCTTGCTCTAGGGGGTCTCCCAAGGCCACTTGCCAGTGGCGAGGCCTGCATGCTCTCCACCCCGCCCAAGATGCGGCTGCATCTTTGACACCCAGTCCCTGTGAACCAACCCCAGGCACACAGGGGCCTGTGACCCCTGTGCCACCTGTCTCTCTGGGATCTGTGGCCAAGGGAGGGCCTCGGCACCCGCTGACCCTGTGCCCTACCTGCCCCGGTGCCCGGCCCTGTACCCCCTCACTGCCCGTGACCTGGACAGGCCCAGCCCTATGTGCCTCAGTGGGAGGGGAATACTTACCCATGGGGGCTCCAGAGGTACGGTATGATGTCCTAGGCTCCATGTCGGAGTCCCCAGGGGCCAGGATGGTATCGGGCCCCTGGTCCTCCATGCTGCTCCCCACCTCAGGTCCGGCGAACAGCTCCAGGGTGCTGGGGGTAGCCTCCGCCACCGATGGTGCTGCGGCCAGAAGCCCCCTGACGGAGACATCGGACCTGGTCCCCAGTGCCTCCGGACCCGATGAGGGGCTCCGCTGGACTCCTGTGTCCAGACCCTCAGCAGGGAGACCACTGGGCTCTGGACTCAGGAATGAGTGAAGCTCCTCGAAGTAGGGGCAGGTGGTTGTGCTCCATGCCCCTGGAGCTCCTGGGCCTCCCGGGTCCGGGCATGGTCCTCCCGCAAGGACTTCACCTTGCTGCGGACCTGCTCAGTGATGCAGGGGTGGCTCTGCTCAGACATTGCTGCAGCAATGTCTGAGTAAATGTCCTGGTTCTGGTGGGTGGCCCGGAACCGGGACATGATGTCTGGTCGCTGCCAGATCCCAAGGAGGCAGCGAACCTCCTCGGGGGTCCACACAGGGGCCCTGCGTTGCCCCCCTGTGGCAGTGCTCACCTGGAGGCCATGCATGAAGAAGGCTCAGGGCACACTCCCTAACAGGCACGCCTAGGCAGGAACTTCCTGTTCCCCAGGATGCTGTGCACCCTGGGAAGAAGTTCAGACTGTTATTTTGAAACAACGCTTGTTTCGAAATAACATGTCCGGATGACGGTTATTTTGAAATGAGTCATTTCGAAATAACCGTTGTTTCGAAACAGCATGTCCCAATAGGGTTATTTCGAAACAACTCGTTTCAAAATAACCGTTGTTTCGAAATGTAAGGGGTTTAATCTGTTTCGAAACAACGGCTCTTGTTTTGAAACAACGGAACCCGCTGTTTCAAAACGAGAGAATGTCGTTTGGACATGCTGCTTCTTATTTTGAAAAAACCTCTGTATCTGCTTGCACCGAAGTAGAAATGCCTGAATGTTCCCTTACTAACTTCTCATTTCTCCCCAGTTTTCTCTACATTCTACCTGCCATACATGGCAGATATCAATAACAATTTTTATAGCAGAAAAATAATATCTTAATTTTTAGTGACCTTGACTTGTTTAATTGGTAGCCTGCTTAGTCTCTGTTCCTCTTCTCTGCCTCATCATGCTCTCCTGGGGAGACACATCTGGGTTTGCAGTATTCCCACCACTCTCTCACTACACAGCTGTGGGGAAAGGGCTCTAGTGACAGAATGTTTCTTTACCCTGCAAGTGTTCCCAAGCAGCAATATTTCTTGTTGTGCCATCCTTAGGAGCAGTAGCTCCCAGGACTCAGGGGCATTCCTGTGGACTGCATGGGAGTCAAATGTACCCACTTGGGACTGTAATGGTCAAACAATCCTTCACCTCCTAGAGCTCAAGCCATGGAAGAAAAAAGCAGACAAATGAACAAACAAAAACTAAAGAGACAGTTGCTAAAAATAGCTGCAAAATGGTGGTGCTTAAAATAAATGGTTTTAATTTAAATCTTGAAACCATTAAAACCTTTAAACATTTCCCTGTCATGTTTCCAGTGAAACTGACCACTGAGTTTTCATTCTCCAATCAGGGAAGCAAGAAGCAACCCACACAATACAGACAGTGAATAGTAAAGGACCTAGCAAACAGCCTCGTCTGGTATAAGCTGACATAGGTCCACTGACATCAACAGAATTATATCAAATTACATGAGCTGAAGATCTGACTGCATTTTAAAAATTATTTTAATAAGATGAAGAATTAGTAGGAAAGGTAATTTTTATTCAAGACCTCAAATGAGTTTTCTCTTGAAATAAATCTCAGGATTTTCTTCCCAGACTGATCATCTCTTCCACACTATCATTGGATTTTTGAACTCCTACTCTTGATGCCCACTGAATGGAGCAATAGTCAGTAAATGCAATACACATTAGGCAACACCCACAGTGTTTACAGACAGAGAGGAGGAGGAGGAGAGTTGGTAAAATGGCCAAGATGTATATGCCGGTGAATTTGCTTGAATGAAGAATCCAGTTTAATGCTGGAAGTGCTTGTTCACATCAATCCAAACTTGGTATCAGCAGCTATTTGTGAAGAGGCAAGAAATGGGAAATCTAAAAGGAAGGGATTAGTTTAGAAATGCAGACTGAGCAGTGGCTTTCTTTGGACTGTGGCAGTTTCTCCGAAGCTGTGTTTGGTATGCGCTCTGTGCACTAGCTGGGTTTCTGTTAGTCTGTGCTTGTTCTGTTGTTTGCTATTCCTTTCTTTTAGGGATGGTGTTGTTGCCACCCCCTTTTTCCTTGGAGATGTGTAGGATGTTTTTCCGCGGGGTCCATTCTGATGGGTTTAGTCATTTGACCTGCAAGCATGGTGCTTGGGGTGGGCTTCCTGCCTCCTGCACTGTGGAGGATGCGTTGGTGAGTGTAGGTCATGTTATTGGCTGTGCTGATACAAAATACAGTGCTTGAGTGAGCAAATCAATGGGGATTTTCCTGGCCTAGGAGCAGTTTGTGAAGTGCTTAGTACAAGAAGAACTTTGGGAAAAAAACTCTTTTGTTCTAGCTTTTCTCGTGTTTACTCCTGCTACTAAAGTAGTTTTTCCAAGGTCCCATCTCACCCCCATCCTGCCCCCTTCTTCACGGCGGTCTTAATATCTGACCTCTTCCATTAGGGGAAGGTAGTTTCTGCTGTGCCAGGAGGATTCTGCAGGGCTGCAAGGACTCAAATGGGAGACATGTTATGTCATTTTGACACCAGCTTTCTGGGGTGCTAAATAACCCTAACAGCCCTTGAACGTGATGTTGAAGCACCACATGGATGAAGCAGCTTATACAGTGTTTTCTACCTCTGGAAATATGAAATGTTTCCTACGAGCAGACCTGGTCATTTATGAGGATCCTGCCCATGCACTGCTGGCTCTGGGGTCCCTGGTAAGAATGTGGGACCCAGGATAATGGGGAGGGAACTGGAACATCAAGGGGCCAGCCGGAGACAGATACTGCACCTGCACTGCTAGATTCTGTGCTCCCACTTGCCATATGGGGCATGCTGTTGTCTAGAGAGCAGCCTCATCAGAGGCACCCTCTGTTGTGACTCCATCACTTGTGCCTGGACAGAAGCTATTTGTGGAGGTGAGGAGCACCTCCTTGCAGAGGAAGCAGAGAGAAATTCTAGCAATGGGGGAAGAGCACTCCCGTGAGATGGATTTATATGGGACTAGTTCTAAAGAGGCTAAGACTCAGCACATAGAAAGAAAGAAAGAAAGAAAGAAAGAAAGAAAGAAAGAAAGAAAGA